>CP125978.1:93904392-94391965 GCA_030063025.1 Avena longiglumis | reverse complement strand
TCGACAACCATGGAGAAGGCCATTGACCTTTGATGCAATGTCGGTGATGATGGAGATCATGTTCGTGTAGAAGATGGAGATCGAAGCACAAAGAAGAAAGGCCATATCATATCACATATTATGAATTGCATGTGATGTTAATCCTTTATGCATCTTGTATTGCTTAGTAGACGACGGTAGCATTATAAGATGATCCTCATGCACATGAATTTCAAGTCATAAAGTGTTCACCCTTAGTTAGCACCGCTAAAGCTTGTTGTTTCAAGCACCACGTGATGATCGGGTGTTAGATTCTCGCAAGTGTATACAACGTAAGCAAGCCAGATTTGCTCATGAAACTAAGGTTTGATCTTGATGAGCCTAGCATGTATGCATACGGTCTCGAACACGGATCACCGAAAGGTAAAGCATGAATCATATAGTAGATATGATGAACATGACGCATTGTTCGCCATTGAAGCTATATCAACTCTCGTGATGATCGGTGTTGATGTAGTGGATTTGGTTCGTGATCACTAAAACAATGTGAGGGATATTGTTTTGAGTGGGAGTTCACCTAGTTTAATTTCATTATTAATTTGAACTCAATTTGTCATAAACTTAGTCTAAACTATTGCAAATATGTTGTAGATCAATGGCAGCCCCTACCATCAATTTTAATGTGCTCCTAGAGAAAGAAAAGTTGAAAACAATGGAAGCAACTTCATGGATTGGTTCCGCAATTTGAGGATTGTCCTCGCACCTGGTAATTTGACCTATGTGTCGGATGCACCATTGGTGACCCACCGAAATTGATGCTCCCGATGAAGTAAAGAATGTTTACCTCGCCTAAGAATCAAGATCATAGTTCAAAGGTGCTATCTTGTATGGTTTAGAATCGGATTCGTAAAAGGTTTGAGAATTCAGACCCATATGATATTGTCGAGGATCTCAAATTGATTTTTGAGACTCATGCGGCAATTGAAAGCTATGAGGCTTCAAAAGTTCTTTAATCGCAAGATGGAAGAAGGCTCCGCTAGTGAGCATGTGCTTAAGATGTCCGCACGCAAACAAACTTCAAAGCTTGGGTATAGTGATTCCTAATGCTTTGGGATTTACCGTGTCCTCCAATCACTACCACCAAGTTACAAGAACTTTGTGATGAACTACAACATGCGTAACATGAACAAGACGCTGCTTAACTCTTTGCCATGTTGAAATCGCAAAAGTGGAGATCAAGAAAGAGCACCAAGTGTTGTTGGTCAGTAAGACCACCAAATTCAAGAAAGGCAAGTCTAAGCAAAGGACACTTCAAGAAGGGTGGTAAGAAAGTTACCACGCCGAAGAAGACCAAGGTGGACCCAAGCCCCGACATCGAGTGCTTTTACCGCAAGGGAGAAGGTCATCGAAGCGAATTGCCCAAAGTACTTGGCGGATCCAAGAACGGCAACATCAAGAAGAAAGGTATATCCGATATACATGTTATTGATGTGTATCTCACTAGTACTGTAGTAGTGCTCGGGTATTGATATCGGTTCGGTTGCTCATATTTGTAACTCAAACAGTGTGCATAGAATAAACGGACGCTAGCGAAGAACGAGGTGACGATGGCGCGCTGGAAACGGATCAAAGGTTGATGTGATCGCGGTCGGCACGCTACCCCTTCATCTACCATCGGGATTAGTTTTATACTTAAATAATTGTTATTTGCCTGCGCTGAGCATGAACATTATATCGGATCTGTTTATTGTAGACGGTTACTTGTTTAAGTCCGAGAATAATGGTTGTTCGATTTATATGAGTAATATGTTTTATGCACATGCACCTTTGATAGATGGTCTATTCTTATTGAATCTCGATAGTGGAAATACACATATCAACAACATTGAGGCTAAACGCTTGAAATCAAGTTTATAATTCGACCTATATGTGGCACTGTCGTCTTGGTCACATTGGAGTGAAACGTATGAAGAAACTCCATTCCGATGGACTTCTTGAATCACTTGATTTTGAATCACTTGAAAGATGCGAAGCATGTCTGATGGGAAAAATGACTAAGACTCCATTTTCTGGTATGATGGAGCGAGCTACGGACTTATTGGAAATCATACATACCGATGTGTGTGGTCCAATGAGTGTAGCATCACGCGGTGGTTATCGTTATGTTCTTACCTTCATGGATGACTTGAGTAGATATGGGTATATCTATTTCATGAAACATAAGTCCAAACTTTCGAGAAGTTTAAGGAGTTTCAAAGTGAGGTAGAGAATCAACGTAACAAGAAGATTAAATTTCTACGCTCGATCGTGGAGGTGAATATCTAAGTTACGAGTTTGGCAGCATTTGAAGAAATGCGAATACTTTCCAGCTGACACCGCCGGAACACCACAGTAATGGTGTGTCCGAACGTCATAATCGAACTCTCTTAGATATGGTTCGCTCTATGATGTCACTTACGATTTACCGCTATCATTTTGGGGTTATGCATTAGAAACAACCGCATTCACTTTAAAAAGGGCACCGCCTAAACTGCTGAAACGACACCGTATGAATTATGGTTTGGGAAGAAACCTAGATTGTCATTCCTTAAAGTTTGGGGTGCCTATGTAAAGAAGTTACAAATGACAAGCTTGAACCCAAAGCGAAAAATGCGCCTTCATAGGATACCAAGGAAACTATTGGGTATACCTTCTATCATAGATCCAAGGCAAAATCTTCGCTGTTAAGAATGGATCCTTTCTAGAGAAGGAATTTCTCTCGAAAGAAGTGACTAGAAGGAAAGTAGAACTCGACGAGGTTGTCGAACCTTCTCTCGAATTATGTAGTAGCGCAAAGACCGAAGAAGTTCCTGGTGCTCGCACCAATAAGAGAGGAAGCTAATGATGGTGATCATGAAACTCGTTGAAGTTGCTACAGAGCCCTGGAGGTCAACGAGAACTGCACCACCTGCATTGGTATGATCCCGTTATGAGTGTCATGTTGGTGGACAACACCGATGATCCCGAGACATATGAGGAAGCGATGATGAGCCCAGATTCCAATAATGGCAAGAAGCCATGAAATCCGAGATTGATCCATGTACTAAAACCAAGTATGGACTTTGGTGGACTTACCGGATGGCCTAAGGTCACGAGAACAAATGGATTTTCAAGAAGAAAACAGATGTCGATGGTAATGTTATCGTTTATAAAGCTCGACTTGTCGCAAAAGGGTTTCACAAATTCAAGGAGTTGACTACGATGAGACTTTCACCAAGAGCGAAGCTAAAGTCCGTGAGGATTATGTTAGCAATCGCTGCATATTATGATTATGAGATATGGCGATGGATGTCAAACAAAGATTCCTCAATGGAGACATTGATGAAGAGTTGTATATGATGCAACCCAAAGGTTTTGTTTATCCTAAAGATGCTAACAAGGTATGCAAACTTCAACGGTCCATCTATGGATTGAAGCAAGCATCCCGGTTGGAATCAACGCTTTGATAAGGTGATCAAAGTTTTGGTTTTATACAAACTTATGGAGAAGCTTGTATTTACAAGAAAGTGAGTGGGAGCTCAGAGCATTCTTAATACTATATGTGGATGACATATTGTTGATTGGGAATGATGTAGACCTTCTTAATAGTGTCAAGGAATATTTGAATAATAGTTTTCAAAGAAGGATCTTGAAGCAGCTTACATATTAGGCATAAAGATTTATAGAGATAGATCAAACGCCAAATATCATTGTCACAGAGTACATATTTGGACAAAGTTCTAAAAGGTTTGGAATGGAAGAAAGCAAGAAAGGGTTCTTTTCCCATGTTGCTCAATACGACCTTGAGTAAAACTCAAAGTCCGACATCGCGTAAGATAGAGAAAGGATGAGTAAGACCCTATGCCTCACCCATAGGATTCTAATGTATGCCATGCTATGTACTAGACCCGACATTGCATATGTCGTTAGTTTAACTAGCGATATCAAAGTGATCCAGGAGTTGATCATTGGACAATGTCAAAAACATCCTTAAGTACTTGAGAAGAACTAAGGATATGGTTCTTTCTTATGGAGGTGATGAACAAATCGCTGTTAATGGTTACACCGATGTTAGTTGGAACACCGATCCGGATGATTCTAAATCACAACTGGATAATGTATTTATTTTGAATGGTGCAAAGAAGCTGGAGGAGTGCAAAGCAAAGCGTTGCGGCGAGATCTTCAACTGAATCGGAATACATGGCTGCTTCAGAGGCTTCACAAGAAGCGATATGGATGAAAGAGTTCATTACAGAGCTGGGTGTGGTTCCTAGTGTGCTGGACCCAATGTCTATCTACTGTGATAACATGGGCGCCATAGCCAATGCGCAAGAATCAAGGTCACAAGAAGTCAAGCACATGCGCTTTCACGCTATTCGAGAACATATCCAGATGGGGATATAAAGATTTGCAAAGTACACATGATCCGAATGTATGGATCCGCTGACTAAACCTCTCCCGAGGGCAAAACATGACCAACACCAAACCGCCAGGTGTTCGGTATATTACCATGTAATCTAGATTAGATGACTAGTGCAAGTGGGAGATTGGAGATATGCCCTAGAGGCAATAATAACTGTAGTTATTATTATATCTTTGTGTTTATGATAAATGTTTACATTCATGCTATAATAGTATTAACAAGGAAACATTGATACTTGTGTGATTTGTAAACTTAATTTGAAGTCCCTAGTATAGCCTCTATACATCACTAGCTTGTTGGTTGATAAATGATTGAGGTTTCCTATCATGAACATTGAGATGTTATCAACAACAAGATCATATCGTTAGGAGAATGATATGGTGGACATACTCCTATAGATAAGCGTAGCATAAAGATCAAGTCATTTCAATAGTTCAATTGCTATATGCTTTCTGATACATAGTAACCCAATTCCTTCGACCATGAGATCATGCATATCACCTTTACCGGATGGATGCTTTGATGACATCAAACACCACACCGTAACTGGGTGGCTATAAAGGTGGCATTGAGTGTTCGGAAAGTATTGGTTGAGACACATGGATCAAGAGGGATTTGTCCATCCATATGACGGATAGATATGCTCGGCCCTCTTGGAATGTCATCCAATTAGCTTGCAAGCATGTGACTGCCTCACAAGGGATCACATATCACGGAACGAGAAAAGAGTACTTATCAGAACGAGGTTGAACTAGGTATGCAGATACCGACGATCATAACCTCGGATAAGTAAACCATCGTGAGACAAAGGGAAATTGGTATCGTATGTAAGTGGTTCATTCAATCGCAGTAATCGAGAAATATGTGGGAGCCATATGAATTTCCATTCCTCTATTGGTTATTGTTGAGAAGTGTCTCGATCATGTCCGCATAATTCACGAACCGTAGGGAGACACACTTAAGGATTCGACGTTGTTTGAGTAGTTATGGTATTATGAGAAAGAGACCGAATGTTGTTGAGTCCTGATGGGATCCGGATATCACGAGGTGATCCGAATGGTCCGGAGAATAAGATTCATATAAGGAAAGTCCTGCTTCGAGTTCGGAATGATTCCGTGTTTTCATCGAATGTTCTAGAAGGTTCCTAATGTCCCAAGACCGAGGGAAGGGTACATGAATGTGTCATTGCATATTGGGATGATTGCATCATGTACTAAGTGTTCTCGCTGTTCCAAATAAAGGATTAAATTGAATCCTAAATTGAAAAGTCAAATAGCAAGTTTGAAAAGTCAAACGCTAAAATTGGAAAGAGGGAAAGAGGAAAGAGAGGGAAACCGAGCTGGGAGGAGACCTCCTCCAACCGCGCGCCTCCAAGCCGAGTTGGGGAGGACTCCTCCTCCCCATGGCGCCAGACCTCCACCTATAAAAGGAGGGGCAGGCCTCCTCTAAACACACAAGTTCCTATCCTCTAAATCTAAACCCCAGCCCTAGACTCCGGCTTTAGAGCCGCTTTGGTTTAGAGCTTCTAATTGCACTAGCCGGATTAGAGCCTTCTAATTGGTGTGGCTAAACCCCAGACCACTAAAGCTCTCTCATACTCCACCATACCCGCCCCCGCTTAAGGCGAAGCCTCGGATCTCCCTCTACTTGGTACCACGCCAGCTGCCCGGAATTGCGAGGAGAGTGATACAACCTCCGCCATTGAACAAGGGAGAGGAAGGTCTTCACGAAAACCGAACGGTGACCGATCATGAGCGCGTTTAACGCAGCGCCGGAAGGATCGTCTACACGATCTTGAGATCGGGAAGAGTACGACTACATCACCCACGAGAATCCGCTCTCGTTAAAAACCTTTGGAATCTTCGAGGGTAAGTTATTCCATCGACTCGTTGCTACAATCTAGTAGATAGATCTTGGCTTGTTTGTTTGTATGCGATAGAAATTTTTTGTTTTACATGCTATGAAACCCTACATGGTCAACTACACAGAGGATGCAAACGAACTCGCACGCCAAGACGGAGTCGACCAGCTCGACGAGGCACGCGACCTAGCTTGCTCTCGCACCGCCATCTACCAGCAAGGGCTGCCACACATAGCCAAGCAGTAAGGACTCGCACTTTCTAGGCGACCTGTACTACGCCTAATCCAGACAAGAAGGGCATGCACAAGCTCCTTGGGAGGGACCATTCGCCATCTAAGTAGTCCTAGGCAACGACGCTTACTACCTCAATCGACGTCCGAGGAGACGGAACTCGACGTCAAGCAGCCGTGGAATGTAAACCTCCCATGGAAGTTCTACCCTAGAACTCCATACATGTACTCCCACCCGCTATGAAATAAAAGAGATTTAACAAAATTGTGTCTACTCGTGTCTTGTGCCACTGCACTGTAATAACAACGCTATGCTATTCGCAGAAGTCAACCTCTGGTAAAGCGACCAGAACGGCCAAGTAGTGCGGCACGAGGGCACTAGGAAACTCCAGGCCTCGTATTGTCCACGAAAAACGCCAACCCGGAGCCCCATTGGAGTCGCCTAGATCGACTGGCTCACCGAGCCAAGACAACTGCATTCGCTCCTCACAGCGACCAAGTCCTCCACATCCTTGGCGCAGCGACTCGAATGGACAAGTACCACGTGTTGGGGGTATGCTATATGGGTATCCTCATAGCATGTCTCTTATCCGACTAACCCGGGTGGCCCATAGTCTGTGATCGTGGCTCATGGCCCGGGCGGCCGCTTAGGTGGATCCGTAAGGAGGCCCATGTCGATAAAGGAAGGCTACGGTGGAGTCACCAGCGCATCGGAGCCTTGGAGTGCAAGATACACAAGACTAGTAATAGACGGTGTAGAACTCAGAATCGTCCGCTATGACTTTTTCCCCTCAGAACCCTAGGACTCGGCGATTATATAAGTCGGGCCTATGGGAGCCTTTAGGTCACGATAACTTAGACTTTCTAGTCACCACGCACGTTAACCTAATCTTTGTAACTCGGCGATTGCCATTATAGTGATTTATAGCAGAGTAGGATTCCGCCACCGCTAGGGATATGAACCTGGTAAGTGTTATACTGCACTGGCCAACCGCTCGCCTTACCCCACGCCTCTAAACACGCACCGTGAGGACCCCTCCATGGCGCATCCGCTGGCAATACCACGACGCTTGGCGCCCACCGGGGCAAGAGGCGCCCAGGCTCTTCAGCGGGCGAGACCAAGATCTTCGCAAGAATCGGCGAAACCGTAGCTATCGGTCGCGTTTTCTCCCAAGAACGCCCGATCGTCTCCGACGAGTTCTCGATCCCGCGAAGACAAACCCTACGCGGTGTTCGATCGTTCTATCGGATACATCCACCTCTTCATCGGGCGAAACCGACTCGCACTAGTTCCGGGAGTGAGGAGCATCAAGACCGCACGGACCGCCACGGGCGGATACGTCGTGAAAGGATCGGCGTCGAATCTATCCTGAGTTTGCTTAAAGATCGAAAAATTCAAGACCCACCCAAACCGCCTGCAGGGATATAAAGGTGGAAGATCACTACAACCGCCGGCGCCTGCAAGGCCCCGACAGCAGAGATCCAAGTTCGTCGGCGTGGTTACCATCTTCGATCCGGCGCTGCATTCGTGAGAGAGGCCGAAAACCCCGCATTACTCGCCAGTGGTTCGTGATATGAGCCGATCCGCCCACTACCCCAATGATGATGCCATCTATCACTTTGTGGAAGGATCGACCACGCACGCCTCCGACATTCTCTAAGGCAACAAAGCGCGCCGACTTACCTTCAAGGCATGGTGAGCACCGCCAACAACTACACGGAGGTCAAGCGGCAACAGACCGCTATGCGCCATTGACGGAGCCCTCCGATTCAGCCACCACCATCGCCTCCGATCGCCATCGCCGCAGCAGCGCCACCACCTCCAGTCATCGCCGAGGCCGTTGCACCTCCACCGTCCATCGAGGAACCCCGCACCTCTCGACTCTATCATTGACGCTTTATGCTGATTTCAAAGGCAGATTCAGAGGAAATAGACTTTAGTCAGAAGAGCTAGACTCCGCTATGTGGAGATGGAGGAGGAGTACTGCTACGAATAAGCTAATAACACCGGCCATGTCCCGAGGGGTGTTCGTCACCATTGGGACAGCGATGGATGAAGACCAGCCCGGCAAGCTCGCCTACTACCGGATAAGGAAGGGCCACTTATTGCGCCGACGATGATCACTCAAGAGTCATGCCTCTCCGCTTAATCCAAAGGCAAAGTGCAGGAACTCAAGACCGTCCGAGCAACAACAACATCAAAAACTTGCCGCCCAAAGATCCACGCCAAGAAAGATCCCATGTTACTCCTGATAGAGTGATATACGGCAACCTCGTTGAGCCACTAATTGTTGATCATATCCGAACGTGACTCAGCTTGACGAGAAGCGCCAAAGAATGCCGGAGGAAGCGCAAGCCATCGCGAACAAGGCACTAAACTAGATCGAGATCCGTCAACACGCTAAGTCCATAGAAAAGCTAGAGCAATGGAGGTCGAGTACAAGACTCGCCTAGCAAAGAAGGCTAAGAAAGCTCCCAAGGCCATCAACGATCCTGTGTACGGCGCAACCTAGGATGGTCTCCTGCCAAAGACAAAGCCAAGCCACATTGACATTGAAGGCAAACAGTGATGCCCACCCCACTCCTTAACCTCGCCCGCCAAGACCCTTCCGAGCAGGATAGATCGCCTGAGGCAGTAGAGCAGGTCTATGACCTAGTGGCCAAGGCGGTAAAGCAGCAGGAAAAGGCCACCTCTCAGAGGCTTGAGTCTGACCCAGCGCTCTGCCGATATAGCCAGTACAAACCGTCAAGGGACAGATCTCCTCAGGACGTCGGATCGCAGACGGGTTCATCGCCACCGGAGGGATGCGCGCAACAGGAAGGATGCTATCCCCATATCCTCCGACCATGGATAAAGAGCCCAACCTCGCCGCCCATCGCCATCGCCCCGATCCCCCCAACGTCAAGAAGACTACAAGGCTCACCATCACACAGATATGCCTCCGCCAGCAAAGGCGGCATCGCTATCCGCGACAACGCGGCACGTGCCATGATGAAGAGCGCCACCAAGGACATAAGAGCATCGCCACACCACGACCTCCGTCCGACAAGCAACCGCGACAGCGTGGGGGCATCGCAGAGGGTAACAAAGAAGGCTAACCCACCGCCACCTCCGCCTCCGCCGCCAAGCCACCATGACGGAAGAGGCCCGCGCCATTCACGCAGCCCGCCCCGTTGACAACAAGAAGAAGAACCCGAGCCATACGACGCACGCTCATGGATCGATAAGATCCACGAGGCCCGGAAGGACCATACCGGGACCATGTTGCTTTGGACCGCAATACGGTTCACAATTTACCCCAAAGGTTTCCGGATTGACAAGACCATCAAGCCCTATGATCAAGACCGCCAAGCCCGCCACATGGTTGCAGGACTATGGCAACGCTGGAGATTGCCGAGGCAACCCCAACGCCGCCGCAAGTACCTCCCACGTTAATGTGGGCACGGCCCGTCAATGGATCGACGACTTGCCGGAGAAATCTATCTACAACTGGCTGGACATGCAAGAAGCATTCACCAAGAACTTTGAGGGTACATACAAGCGTCCCTGCATGGTGGGCGATCTACATACAAGGGTACATACAAGGGTACATACCATGCTAGGGGACTGACGCACAGCCACATACGAGCGACTAGAGAAAAACGCCAAGTACAAGAGCGCGCCCAGGACTCGCCACGCGACTGATCCTCCGGATCAGGCAGGAGAGACGCTCTAACAATGACGCGCTTAGTCCTCACCTACCTTGGAGTTGCGACTAGAACCACCAAGTACCACGCTCGGGGACTCGGCAACCCGACCTCGTTTGCGCCCGGGAAAACGGTCAAGTAGAGAGCACTTCGAGTCGCTTACATCGCTTTCCGAGCCATGGCGAGTCGACCTCAACTAACTAAAAGTTCACAAACATATAACAACGAGGTAAACCCCATAAAAAGGGCGGCCGCGCTCGGGGACTCGTTCAATCAAACTCCAAAATCGCAAAACAAATGACAAAATAATACGAGTTTCCTTTATCGCACCACAAAGTTGTTCCAACTACAAGGAAACTTCAATAGTTATCTCGTACTAACGCCCAAGGGCAAGTTATTTCTACTCCGCAGGTTCCAACACAGACGAGCCACCGTCCCTGCGACTACGGATGAAGGGCACGTACGGGTTCGACGGCTACATCGTCAGCTCGCCCGCCATTGCCGCACGGAACGGCTGCTTGAACTTGAAGTCCCGATGCTTCGGCTCGGGATCATTGGGAGCGACAATCGTCTCCTGGTAGGGGAGGAGGTCGCCCATCGCCCAAACGCGATCGGAGTACACTGCGGCCCGGTCCGTCAGCTTCAGCACCTCGGCAATCTCCACCGAGCCCATTGACAAGGGGTAGCCGCTCGTGACATCGTCGAGGTCGAAATCCTCCGGGAAGTGGGCAAGCCCAAGGCTGAGCGCCGTCGCCGCCCCACACCGGAAGGCCGAACGCGTCATGAACTTGACGACCGACGGAGATTTCTCCAGGTAGTGCCACACCTCAACAATGTCACTGGGGATCACCTCCGTGGGCGATATCTCCTGAAGATACGCTCGAAGGCAAGTCGTTGACAACGCGGCCGAGTCGACCAGGGTGTTCACACATTGTCGCACGTCGTATGACTACGCCTCCTCCGTGTTATTAGTAATCTGACCTGTGGATCAGAAGCGAGTAGTGAGCACACCAACGACATCACAATGCAGTTGTTGCAGGGAGAGGGGAGAAAAAGGAAGGTCTACCAATTAACGATCGGCAGAGGCCCGTGATGAAGCTTTGAAGAGAAGCGAAGTCGTTTTGCAACCCAGCAACGAGCGCGTCAGACACTTTCCGCTCTTCAGCGGCAGACGTAACAGCAGCTTTCGCTCGCCCTTCCGCCGAGCTCGCCTCCGCCCTCGCTTCCTTGAGCTCATGCTCCAAGTCAGCGACTCGCTTTTTAGCCATGCTCAAAGCGGACTGAGCTGCCGTCAGGTCACCCACCGGGACAAGGCCTCGGCGGGCCTCCTTCACCTCGGCTGCAACTGCTTGAAGCCCCTTGTTTGTCTCTTGGACGGCAACGAGCTCCTTCTCTAAGCGACACTTCGCAGCAAGCCATTCGGCCGACTCGCGCTGCAAGCCCTGCGCCCACGCCACAACGTCAAAGACAATGAATCTCCAAAGTGCCCACCCGCTGAAATTCAGCGACTAGGCATTCGGGGACTGGACAATGAAATTCCTAAGTGCCCACCCGCTGAAATTCAGCGACTAGGCACTCGGGGACTGGACAATGAATTTTGTGCCCACCCGCTGAAATTCAGCGACTAGGCACTGGCATCGGACAATGAATTTTGCGCCCACCCGCTGAAATTCAGCTACTAGGCACTCGGGGACTAGACGATATAAAAACATTAAGAATCCGACCACTAAAATTCAGTGGCCTGATCCTCGGGGACTGGACATACCTGGATGGTAGCGCCTAGCATGCCGTGAAGCTCCAGTCCATCCACAGACGCAAGCACGACCGGAGTGTGGCTGCGACGCTGCTTAACCTCCACCTCGGCGACCCCAGGCATCCGGCTCGTTGGCGCCGAGCCACTCGCTGCGGCCGCCTTCGCCATGAAGCGAGGGAAGGTCGCTGCAGATGTCGCCGCGCCACTCGGAGCCGGCTCGGCCATGTCAGGTGAGGCAACAACCTCCTTGGTCTTCGAGGCCACTTCCGCTGCAGTCGGAGGATCGCTCGGAGCAACCACCGGGTCATCAGAGACCGTGACGACGTCGTCGCCTTTCGCCCTCTTGACACCTTTGGCGGGAGCAGCGACTTCGTCGGTTTTCCTCTTTCGCGAGGAGTCCGCCTCGGTGACGACTGGCGGAACCTTGGCCACAGAAGGATGGCCGATCTTTTTAACACCAGTCCTGTGAAGCAGCGCTATGAATAAGATTGTCTGACTAAAACGAAAAAACAAGCAGATGAACAACACTCACTTGTCGACTGGTATGAACCGTAGACCGGTGCGGATGCTAGCCGGCCTTTCCACTCGGGCCCCAACTTCCGAGTGAGGCCCGTCTCGAACACATCGTGTTCCCAAGACACCGAGGGCTTCTTCGAAGATGAAGCCGCGGCAGGAGCTTCCGCGATAACTGCTGCGGAAGCCTCCCTCGGAGGCGAGGCTCCTGCGGCTGGAGCAGCTCCCAAACCAACGATCGGGGCGAATGGAGGTGGTAACGATGCCAGAGGCGCCTCGTCCCCTGGGGTAGTAGGCCTTGTGCCACGATCAGGTGTCAAGGCCCCTAGCCGAGCTGGTGGCGTCGGAATTGGTCGCAGATCGGGGCGGAGATATCTGTTTCGCCGGCTTCGCCTTCTTCTTTAGCGGAGCTTTCTTCTTCTTAGACGGTGTGGCCTCATGATGTGAGGTGTTTAACCTCGGTAGGTCGAGACGGGAAAGACAGAGGTACTATCCTGCCTAGTTTCCGAAGATGGGTCCAAGTCGAATCATGGATATGTCGGCCGATGAAGGAGGCGACGAGCCCACCTATGTAAGTTACCCAAATCGATGAGAGAATCGCCGGTTACCCAAGTGATCTTGATGTGTGAAGAACGAGCCGAGTAACACAAGGTACGGCTGAAAGATACTAAGCTTGCAGGAGAAGGAGAAGCCCAAGGTCAAAGTATAAGAAGGAATCGCCAGAGCCAAGCACAAGAGACAAGGATGCATGCCGCGAGGGGCGAAGGAGGTCACGGAGGGAGCCCGAGGCACGCAGGAGGGCCACTGAGCCTGAAAGGAGGTCAACTAATTTGGGACAAGCATATTCCACTAATATGGCAAATTTCTGTCCTGCTGCCCTAAGGGCACCCAAGGCGCCCTTTATAAGGGAGGCTTGGACCGAGGAGGGATCGATTCTTGAGCACCGGGAGATTCACCTTGTCCCTCGTATACAGCTCAAGGAGCACTTGTAATCCATAAAGATAGAAACAAAGATTATCACTTTGGCAGCTTGAGTGTAAAGACATTGCATCTTCCTCCCCTGCATCCCACTAGCATCCATTGGCCCCATACTTTAGCCTACCCATGGCATCCGTGCCACCACCACGACATGAGGTGCTCGAAGCTCGCCGTCGCCATCATCGTGGGGATCAAGGCTCTTGCTCGCCCGAGTTCGCTACCGGTGTTGCCCGTGGGTTTTGCGAGCCGGGGGCAGCGACTTCCACGGGCTCGCCTTCATCGCCGCCGCCGCCTTCGCCCGCCGCCTCGGCGTTACTTTTGGCGCGCCGACTCACCTCGTTCCGAATGGACGAGCTCGAGTTCGTCTCATGGGTGGAAGCCACCCTTCCACCACTTGGAACAACTGCAATAAGAACAAAACAATGTCAAGACAATCTGAATGCACCATCCGCGATCGAGTGGTGACTAAATGATGGCTTACCGTCGGAGTTGGGCGCCTGTAGTATAGGGGCGACTTCGCCTTGGCCAAGATACACCGTGGGTGATCTTCTTCAGGGTGTAGTCGTTGAGTCTCCACTCAACGAGGGAGGACTTCGTCGGATCGTCCTTACCCGTATACTCATACATGTAGTGGTCGCGGCGGGCCAGGGGCACGAGCCGCCGCCCGAGCCAGCAGTTGTAGAGGTTGATGGTCTGGAGGCCCTTCTTCTTCAGGCCGCAGATGGTCTGCAGCATTTCATCGACAACCATCCGCTGATCCAATGGGAGCTTGATGACCTGGAGCCGACGCGGTTCGGGCCGATCGGCGGAGTACCTTGGAAGCGCCACTTCGCCGTCTGGAGTCGACTCGGTGACGTAGAACCAGAACTTCTTCCATTCGTTCGCCGCCTTGGCGGGCAGCATCAGGTCGAAGAACGACGCCTTCGACTTCAGCTGGAACGTCAGGCCACCCGCAGCTAGCATCGGGCCGCCTGTCTCTTCGCGGCTGATTCTTCCGTGGAACAGATCTTGCCACAGGGGAAAGTAGGGCCTGCAGCCCAGATAGCACTCGCAGAACGCCACGAAGATGGCGAGATGCTCGATACTATGCAGACCCAGATCCGATGGCTAGATTCCGTAGTAGGCTAAACGCCTAAGAAGAGGGAAGTTAAAGCCCAGCCCTCTCCGTGGCTGGTGAAGCGATGTCGCATGGATACGGAGTCACTTCTCCGGGATGCGCCATCCGCCGGCTGAGGATCCCAGCCTCCTCAAGGATGCCAAGCGCTTTAGTACATTTGGATCGCCCCCATGGATCGGTGGAGGGGCCATCTGCTGGATATTCGTGGAGGTTGGGGCTCTCGATTGTTCAAATCGCCAGCGAGTGGGGAAACGGAGACAAGCGAGATCGAGGAAGAACGAAGCGCTTCGTTCGCCTATCATTCTCCTTATATAGCGGTTGCTACCCGCCAGCCGGAGTCAATACGCCGATAATTACGCTGGTTACCGCTGATTACCCAACGGCTAGTTTGACCCCAATTGACGCTCCAACTTCATCCATTCGACTATCGCTTCCAGCGACTCAACGATCACGACCGATCACCGTAATGGACTATATTCGCCGACCCGATCGCCGAAATAAGCTAACGATTGGTCGTTGTTATTGCGACTAAAATGACTAGTTCTTCCTTTGTTTAGGAGTCCGCCGCCGATTCGACTGGACGTCCGCATTGGATCCGCATACTCCGACTGCCAGCGAACGCCTGCGACAAATCAACGACGGCCTCGGGGACTACTGATGGGGATATGCCTACCGAGGTATACCCAGCAGGACGTTTCCTACTGGCCCAAGCGTCAGCGAGTGGGCCCGCAGGACTGGATCGAGACTTGGCGTGGACTCAAGCGACGGGAAGCTAAAGGCCCATAAGCATAGATAGGCCAGTCGGACTAGGTCATAGAATCTCCGAATCCTTAACTAATTCGGTTGAGATCTGTAAACCCTAGTGAGGTGAGTCTATATAAACCTCCCTAGAGGACGCATAGAGGATATGTTCCATCATACACTCAAGCGACTCGCCACCTAGCCGTCGAGCTCCCCCCATTGTACTCTCACCATAATACAATCTAGCAGGAGTAGGTCTTTACCCTTCGGGGGGCCGAACCTGGGTAAACCCTTGTGTCTCAGCCCTCATCTCACAACGCAGATGGCTGACCGCCCTTGCCCCATGTTCTACTACTCGCTGCCGATTGCAGCATCTGCCGT
The DNA here is from genome assembly GCA_030063025.1 of Avena longiglumis. NCBI lineage: Eukaryota > Viridiplantae > Streptophyta > Magnoliopsida > Poales > Poaceae > Avena > Avena longiglumis. The sequence goes on along the minus strand of CP125978.1, from coordinate 94,376,284 downwards.
GGTCATTCCCACGACAAGCCCTGAGACCTTGATTGCTTCTTTCTTCCAGAAATATTTTCCTCCTAGTGCTAGACATGCTGCTTTGCAGAGACTTTTGATTTTAAACAGGGAGAAGAAGAGAAATTTCCTGAGTCATGGAGAAGATTTTGTGCCTTGATTCATGCACATCCTAGATATCCATTGCCTAAGAATGAGCTTCTTGATTCTAGGACCTACCTAGATAGATTTGCTGATTGTGTTTTCAGGAAAAGAACTCCTACAGATGCTGAAGAATTAATGACTAAGATAAGCAAGAATTATGATGATTGGACTTCATCTGAGCTGAATACACCTGAGCCTATTACTCCTGAACCAGTTATACCTGAACCAGTTCCAACACCAACAACAAAAAAGAGGGGAGTTATTGCATGAAATGATGAAGTGATGAAGGAAGCTAAGAAGTGCCTAAAGGAGAAAGGTATTAGAGCTGAGATGTGAAGAATCTACCTCCTATAGAAGAGTTATGTAAGTCAATTCCCCACTCATCCACTATTGAGGTACACTCTCTCCAACACTTTGATGAAGGTGATATTCCTTATGTTAAGTCTCCTGATCAATGTTTAGAGGAACTTGACACATTTATTGTTAAACAAGGGTATTTTAATAAACAAGTTCAGAATCATTTATTGGAAAACTCTAGAGCTATCCATGAGTAGAAAGATATTGTGGAAAGAACTTCTAATGATATTAAAATGCTTTGTAAACACTTTCAAATGGTTCAAACCCAACTTGATCAACTTGCTAAGGTGCAAAACGATATGCTAGTTAATGCTTCAGGAGACAAACATGCTTATGGAATTAGAACTAGGAGTGGTATAGCTACTCAAGATCCTTTATATCCTGAAGGACACCCTAAAAGAATTGAGCAGGATTCCCAACAAGGTGAAGTTAGTGGTAGTCCTCGTAAGAGAAAGAAAAAGAAACATAAAATAGTTGAGGAACCACTTGAACTTGCTGTAGATCCTAACAGTATATTTGTCTCTGATGCTGAAACTGAGAGTGGTAATGATAAAAATGAGTCTCCTGATAAGGAGGAAGTTGAGGAAGAACCTGAGAAACACACTAAGAACACTAGGTACCCAAAGGAAGATTTTATTGCTAATAAACATGGTAAAGAGAGAGAACCTTGGGTGCAGAAACCTATGCCTTTTCCAGGTAAGAAACACAAGTCAAAGGAGGAAGAACACTACAACAAGTTTTATGAGTGGATGAAGCCTTTATTATTGCAAATTCCTTTGACTGATGCTATTAAGTTGCCTCCTTATTCAAAGTATATGAAGGATATTGTCTCTAATAAAAGGAAGATTCCTAATGAGGAGATTTCTACTTTGCTTGCTAATTATTCCTTCAATGGTACGGTTCCAAAGAAACTTGGTGATCCCGGTATACCAACTATTCCTTGATCTATTAAGAATAATTATGTTAGAACTACTTTATGTGACTTGGGAGCTGGAGTTAGTGTTATGCCTTTTTCTCTTTATAAGAGACTCCAGCTAGAAAAGTTGATACCAACTAATATATATTTGCAAATGGCTGATAAGTCAACTACTATTCCTGTTGGTATATGTGAGGATGTTCCTGTTCAAGTTGCTCATAATTGCATGGTTTTAACTGATTTTGTTGTGCTTGAAATGCCTGAAGATGATAATATGTCTATTATTCTTGGGAGACCATTTCTTAATACTGCAGATGCTGTCATCAATTGTAATCAAGGAAAAGTAACATTCAATATTAATGATAAAGAGCATACGGTTTATTTCCCCAAGAACGTTGCTAAAAGATATTGCCTGAATTCCATTGAAAATATTGAGAGCATCAAGGTTGGATAAATATATTGTCCCATTCCACAAGAAAATTTTGAAACTATTATGATTGGGACCATTGCTATCAAGTATGAGGTAACATAATCACCTTGTGGAATGCAAAGTTTTGTTTCATATAAGATTTTTTTGGTAACAAGACTTGATCAACCTTGTTAACAAAAGGATTTTAATGAACATAATAATGTTTTCACTGTGATTATACTTGCTTTTTTTACTTTTCTCCTTCCTAGTCTTTGCCTTTCTTTTGCTAGTTATTTTCTTGTTAATTTGTCTTAGAGCTCCTGTAGTTTGGCTTTTGGTTTGATTTTGCTTCTTCTGAAAAAATTGTTTCTGCGAGTAAATCAATTTTCATACCCTGAAAATTGGCCAAAAATAAAGTTTTCCGAAAAATCCCAAAAAATTTAAAATAATTTTTTTCCTCGAAAAAAGGGGCAGAGGGACACCTGGAGTGACCTAGGGGACCACCCCAGGCCACCACACCCATGGTAGGCGTGGCCTACCAGGGGGTGGCTCCTAGGGGGGTTTGGCCCACCTGGGGCCCTCCTGGCTGCCTCCTCAAAGCCACCTTCTTACTCTCCCGAAAAACACCGGAAAACTTGCTCAAGATCGAGTTCTTGCTGTTTTTTCTCGCGATTTTTGATTTTCTTGCTCAGCCCACCTCAAGTGCTGATTTTTGGAGAGATTGTTCCTTGAATTAAAGCAAGGTCATGGACAACCATACATTTGGTGAAATATTTGAGAGTGATGCACCTAGAAGGGCAAGGCTTCCAAGGTCATCCACCAGTACTAGACCCTCATACAATTGAAGGGTTTCGCGGCATAGTAAATCAAAATTTTCTACGGATGCGAACAGAGGGAAGCCAAGATCTAATCTAGGAGATGCAATCAACGAGAGATTGGATTAGATCTTCATACCCTTGAAGATTCAAGACAAATGAACGCTCGCTTTAACGTGGGTGATGTAGTCGCACTCGCTTCTCCTCCTCGATCCGATCCGATCTAGCACCACAAGTGGAGGTGCCTCCGTGAGATGCACACGCAGCACCTCGATGTCTCATCCTTCCTTGGTCCAGCAAGTATGGTGGAGAGATGGGTTGATCTACAACGACGACGGTGCAATTGGTGGAGAATTTCTGCAGCAGGCTTCGCCACAAGCGCCGGGAGGGAGAGAGGAGGGCAGGCTGCCTAGGGTTGGAGGAAGGTGTAGGGGTTGGTGCACCCCAGCCCTCTATATATAGAGGGTGGGCGCAGCCCAGCCCTCCTCCAAGCTTCCAAGGCCGGGCCCCAAGGAGGAAGAGTGGGCAAGGAAAACCCCTTCTAGAAGCTCTATCTAGAGTTTAAACCTCTCTTGGCCTGGGCCCTATGGGCCTTGTGCCCCTGGCCCAATGCGCCAGCACTCCCTCATAGGCCCATGCCCTCCCGAAAGGTGTGGCCACGTTGGTCCTGCTCGAAGGTTCTAGAAGCTTCCAGATAATACCGATTAACCCTAACAATTCAACTCCAAAATTGCACGCTTATATGAATCTTATTCTCCGAACCTCTCGTGATGTCCCGGATCCCATCCGAGACCAACAAAAACTCATAAACCAATTATCCAATCTATCCTAGTGTCGAGACACGTTATGTGTGACCGCGGGTTCGAGAATATGCATATGATCTTCTATCAATAATCAACTGGGTCTGAAACCCATATTGACTCACACATTCATCGATGATCATATCGGATGAACCACGATGCCGGATTCAATCAATCCCATATATATATTCCTTCGTCTCGCGATATTTTACTTGCCCGAGATTTGATCGCTTGCATCGCCATACCTAGTTCAATCTCGCTCACGAAGTACTTTACTCGCCCGTAATCCGATATCACTTTGTGATTAACTCCTTAACCACATGCTTGCAAGCGGTGTTGATATCGACACCGAGTGGGCAAGTATATCTCTCCAACTTGGGAGGGACAAATCCCATCTCGATACATACAACCCAACAGATACTTTCCGATCACCTGAGAGACACCTTTATGATCACCCTCTCATAGGATGACGTTTGATGACCTCAAAGCTTTCTTCTGATACCAGGGAGTTGTATTATCTCATGGTCTAAGGAATACAATATTTGACATAAGAAAAGCTTCGCAAAGACGAATACGATGACACGATCTAATTGCTTCGCTTAGTTTGGGTCTGTTCATCATATCATTCTCCCAATGATATGATCTCATTATTAATTGACAACTCATGTCCATGGTTAGGAAACCTTAACCATCATTGATCAATGAGCTAGTCTATAGAGGCGTACTAGGGACACAGTGTTGTTCACAAACCACACAAGTATAAAGTGTCCGCTTAACACAATTCTAGCATGGAATATAAACATTATCATGAACAAGAATTACAATAATAACATCTTTATTATTGCCTCTAGGGCATAATTCCAACAGTCTCCCACTTGAACTAGAGTCAATAATCTAGTTTACATTTGGCAACAATCTCACACCCATGGCACTGAGGTGCTGATCATGTTTTACACGTGGAAGAGGTTTAGTCAATGGATCTGCGACATTCAGATATGTATGTACTTTGCTAATCTTCAGATCTCCATCTGATATATAATCTCGGATTATATGAAACTTGCGGTTGATATGCTTGGTCTTTGTATGATATCTTGGTTCCTTAGCGAGTGCTATGGCACCAGTGTTGTCATACAATATCTCCAGTGGGTCCAATGCACTTGGAACCACTCCAAGCTCAGTGATGAAGTTTCTGATCCAAACTCCTTCACTTGACGCTTCTGCAGCAGCCATGTATTCCGCTTCTACTGTAGATCCCGCGATCACGCTTTGCTTGCAGCTTCTCCGGCTCACAGCTCCTCCATTCAAAATATACACGTATCCTGTCTGAGATTTAGAATCATCCTTGTCGGTGTCGAAACTAGCGTCGACGTAACCTTTTACAACGAGCTGTTCATCACCCCCATAGACTAAGAACATTTCTTTAGTTCTATTTAGGTACTTTAGGATGTTCTTCACGGCTGTCCAAAGGTTCCACTCTGGATCACTTTGATATCGATCGTCAAACTAAGAGCATTGGACACATCCGTCTTGTACACAAGATGGCATACATGATACAACCTATGGCCGAGGCATAAGGCACTTTGCTCATAGCTTCCTATCATTTATCAGAATGGACACCGAGCCTTGCTCAATATCTTACGACAACATAGGCATCGAACCTTTCTTCGCCTTATCCATTCTAACCTTTTCGTAACTTTGTCTAGGTATGTACCGCTTAAAGCTATCAAAGGCCTTTTGTCTATCTCTATAGATCTTGATACCCAATATATAAGAAGCTTCACCTAGGTCTTTCATTGAAAACACTTGTTCAAATAACTCTTCACATCGTTACATGTTAATGTCATTTCCATAATCAATATGTCATCCACATATAGTACCGTAAATGTCACCGAGCTCCCACTCACTTTCTTGTAGATACAAGTCAGCAATTTGGAACAAATCCAAAGCTCTTTATCACTTGATCAAAACGAAGGTTCCAACTCCGAGATGCTTGCTTTAGTCCATAAATGGAACGCCAAGCTTTCATACTTTATCAAGATCCTTAGGATCGAAAACCTTCGGGTTGCATCATATACAACTCTTCATCAATGTTGTCATTGAGGAACGCAGTCTTGACATCCATCTGCCATATTTCATAATCATGAAACGCAGCAATTGCTAATAAAATCCGAATGGACTTAAACATCGCTACGGGAGAGAAAGTCTCATCGTAGTCAACACCTTGAACTTGTCGAAAACCTTTCGCGACATGCCGTGCTTTATAGACGGTAACATTACCATCCGCGTCCGTTTTCTTCTTGAAGATCCATTTGCACTCAATGGCCTTTCGGTCGCTAGGAGGGTCCACCAAAGTCCATACTTGGTTTTCGCTCATGGATCCCAATTCGGATTTCATGGCCTCTAGCCATTTCTCAGAGTCTGGGCTCATCATCGCTTCCTCATAGTTCGAAGGCTCACTGTCATCTACTAACAAGATAGTTAAGACAGGGTTGCCGTACCACTCAGGAGGGGCACGCGACCTTGTTGACTTGCGACGTTCAGTAGCAGCATCGTCCGAAGCTTCATGATCCTTATCATTAGCTTCCTCTATTGTTGGTGCAGGCGGCACTAGAACAATTTCAGGTGCTGCGCTACTCTCCAACTCAAGAGAAGGTTCAATAACCTCGTCTAGCTCTACTTTCCTCCCACTCACTTCTTTCGAGAGAAACTCCTTCTCAAGAAAGGAACCGTTCTTTGCAACAAACACTTTTCCTTCGGTTATGTGATAGAAGGTATACCCAATAGTTTCCTTAGGGTATCCTATGAAGACGCATTTCTCCGCTTTGGGTTCGAGCTTGTCCGGCATCAACTTCTTGACGTAAGCTTCGCATCCCCAAACTTTAAGAAACGACAACTTAGGCTTAGCACCAAACCACAGTTCATACGGTGTCGTCTCAACGGATTTAGATGGTGCCCTATTTAAAGTGAATGCAGCGGTTTCTAATGCATAACCCCAAAATGATAACGGCAAATCAGTAAGAGACATCATTGATCGGACCATATCTAATAGGGTTCGATTCATGCTCGAGACACACCATTGCGCTGTGGTGTTCCGGGTGGCGTGAGTTACTTAAACGATTCCGCTTGCTTTAAGATGCGTGAGAAAATCATAACTCAAATATTCACCTCCACGATCGGATCGTAGAAACTTAATCTTCATTACGATGGTTCTCCACTTCATTCGAAATTCTTTGAACTTTTCAAACGCTTCAGATTTATGTTTCATTAAATAGATATACCCATATCTACTCAAGTCATCGGTAAAAGTGAGAAAATAGCGATATCCACCACGCCGAAACACTCATCGGTCCGCATACATCGGTATGTATGATTTCCAACAAGTCCGCTGTTCGCTCCATCATACCGAGAACGGGTTTTGATCATCTTGCCCATGAGGCATGGTTCGCATGTGTCAAATGATTCAAAATCAAGAGACTCCAAAAGTCCATCAGAATGGAGTTTCTTCATGCGCTTTACACCAATATGACCTAGACGACAGTGCCACAAATAAGTAGTATTATCACTATCTACTTTGCATCTCTTAGCCTCAATGTTATGGATGTGTGTTTCATACCTTTCAAGATTTAGAAGAAATAAACCATTCACAATAGGTGCATGACCATAAAAGATGTTACTCATATAAATAGAACAACCATTATTCTCCAATTTAAATGAATAACCGTTTTGCAATAAACAAGATCCAGAAATAATGCTCATGCTCAACGCAGGCACATAATAACATTTATTAAGGTTTCAAACTAATCCCGAAGGTAAAACTAAGGAGAGCGTGTCGACGGCCATCACATCAACTCTTGATCCGTTGCCAACGCGCATCGTCACCTCATCCCTCGCAAGCCGCCGTCTATTCCGTAGCTCCTGTTTCGAGTTACAAATATTAGCAACTGAACCGGTATCAAATACCCAGGCACTACAACAAGGGCTAGTAAGGAAAACATCAATAACATGTATATCAAATATACCTTTGATGGTGCCAGTCTTCTTTTCCGCTAAGTACTTCGGACAGTTGCACTTCCAAAGGACCCTTGTCCTGCAATAGAAGCACTCAAGGTCCGGTTTAGGACCAGACTTGAGCTTCTTCTCGGGGGCAACGCGCTTGCCGCCTTTCTTGAAGGGCTTCCTTGCACCCTTACCTTTCTTGAAGGTGGGGGGCTTGTTGACCATCAACACATGATTATTCTTTTTGATGTTCACCTCCGCTACTTTCATCTTAGCAAAGAGCTCAGTGATCATATCAGTGGAACCAATCTGATTGTGATCAACTACAAAACTTTTGTAGCTAGGAGTGTCAATCTTGAGATCCTCCGGAATCTTGTAGTCCAGTTGCTCAAGGAGTTGAGTGTAGCCCGTCATCTCAATGGCGTGCTCACTAACGGAACTCCCTTCCTCCATCTTGTAGTTAAAGAATTTCTTAGAGATCTCATATCTCTCAGAACGGGCTTGAGTCTGAAACATGTTTTTCAGCTCCTCGAGAATCTCAAAGGGCCCGGCGAACTCCTCAAAACGATTTTGAAGATCCGATTCCATAGCATACAACATGGCGATCTTAATCAAATCATAATCATCCTTGCGCGACTGATAAACAGCTTTTTCATCAGCCGACGCATCTATAGCAGGGGCGTCACCTAGCGCTTTCTCAAGGACATAGTCCTTTTGTCCGCCAGCGAGAATGATTCTCAGAATGCGGAACCATTTGGTGAAGTTAGACCCATTGTTTCTAAGCTTTTCTATCTCAGCAAAAACGTTGAAGTTGAAGTTGGACTTGGACATGTGATCTACAGTATTAGCAAGTACAAATTAGACTATGTTCATGATAACTAGTTCAACTTTTAATCAAATTACTAGATGAACTCCCACTAAATTCAACATCCCTCAAGTTGTTTAGTGAACATGATCCAAATTCACCACACCTAATCCGATCATCACGAGAAGAGATGTGGCTTCAATGGTGGACAACGAAGTGTCGATCATATCATTCATATGACTCATGCTTAACCTTTCGGTTCATGTGTTCCGAGGCCATGTCTGACATGCTAGGCTCGCCAAGCTAGACCCAAGTATTTCGTGTGGAAAACTGTCTTGCACCCGTTGTATGTGAGCTGAGAGTCTATAGCACCGATCATCACGTGATGCTTGGACACGCATTTAACTTTCTCAACGGTGCATACTTAGGGAGAACACAGTTTTTATCTTGATCTTTATGAGGAATCATCTTATAATGCTACCGTCGATCTAAGCATAATAAGATACATAAAAGGATAAACATCACATGCATATAACTTTATGTGACATGGTATAGCCAATATTCGCGCAATGATCTCCATCTTGTGCGTTCCGGCATGATCTCCATCACTCCACCATGATTGCCTCCACCACAAATAGCAACTACAACTATTGCTAACTACTTAGCGATAAAGTGAAACTATTACATGGCGTATAAGAAGTTGACACACGGGTCATACACAATTATAAAGACAACCATATGGCTCATGCCGGTTGTGTACTCATCGACATGCAAGTCGTGAAACATTACAAAACATGATCATCGCATACAATATACACATCACATCTTGGGCCATACCATATCACAGAAAAACACTCCCTGCAAAAACAAGTTAGACGCCTCTACTTTGTTGTTGCATGTTTTACGTGGCTTATGGGAGTAGATGCTAAGAACGATTCTTACCTACGGAAAGCCACAACAGTGATATTATGGTTGCCAAACTCCGGTGTTAATCCCATGACGACTATAGTGAGAGAAACTGACATCCACCAGCCGCACGTGTGGAACAAGCCACACGTCAAGTGCGGAGCCGGTCTCGCGAACGACGTCGCGTAAGGTTGGCCTGGACCACTTCAATCTCACTATCCCGCGTCATAAGAAGAACACAAACAAGAGGCTTGCAGCAGAAAACATCAACGCCCGCAACAACCATGTTGCGTTCTACTCGTGAAACACATCTACGCATAGATCTAGCTCTGATACCACTGAAGGGTTTCGCGGCATAGTAAATCAAAATTTTCTACGGATGCGAACAGAGGGAAGCCAAGATATAATCTAGGAGATGCAATCAACGAGAGAGATTGGATTATATCTTCATACCCTTGAAGATTCGACAATGGAACGCTGGCGTTAACGTGGGTGATGTAGTACTTCGCTTCTCCTCCTCGCGATCCGATCCGATCTAGCACCACAAGTGGCGGTGCCTCCGTGAGATGCACACGCAGCACCTCGACGCCTCCTCCTTCCTTGGTCCAGCAAGTATGGTGGAGAGATGGGTTGGATCTACAACGCGACGGGCGCTGCAATTGGTGGAGAATTTCTGCAGGCTTCACAAGCAATCGGGAGGGAGAGAGGAGGGCAGGCGGGCTAGGGTTGGAGGGAAGGTGTAGGGGTTGGTGCCCCAGCCCTCTATATATAGAGGGTGGGCAGCCCCAGCCCTCCCAAGCCCAAGGCGGTGGCCCCAAGGAGGAAGAGTGGGGCAAGGAAACCCCTTCTAGAAGCTCTATCTAGAGTTTAAACCTCTCTTGGCGGCTGGTCCCTATGGGGCCCTGGCCCAGTGCCAGGGCACTCCCTCATAGGACCATGCCCTCCCGGAAGGTGTGGCCACGTTGGTCCCTTCCGGAAGGTTCTAGAAGCTCCCAGACAATACCGATTAACGGAACAATTCAACTCCAAAACTACGCCTTATATGAATCTTATTCTCGACCACTCCTAACCTCTCATGATGTCCCGGATCCCATCCGAGACTCAACAAAACTCATAAACCAATTATCCAATCTATCCTAGCCGAGACACGTTATGTGTGACCAAGCTGGTTCGAGAATATGCGTATATGATCTTCTATCAATAATCAACAGCGGGTCTGAAACCCATATTGACTCCACACATTCATCGATGATCATATCGGATGAACCACGATGCCGTGATTCAATCAATCCCATATATATTCCCTTCGCCTCGCGATATTTTACTTGCGAGATTTGATCGCTTGCATCATACCTAGTTCAATCTCGCTCACGAAGTACTTTACTGCTCGTAATCCGATATCACTTTGTGATTAACTCCTTAACCACATGCTTGCAAGCGGTGTTGATATCGACACGAGTGGGCCCTAAGTATATCTCTCCGACTTGGGAGGGACAAATCCCATCTCGATACATACAACCCAACAGATACTTTCCGATCACCTGAGAGACACCTTTATGATCACCCTCTCATAGGATGACGTTTGATGACCTCAAAGCTTTCTTCCGATACCAGGGAGTTGTATTATCTCATGGTCTAAGGAATACAATATTTGACATAAGAAAAGCTTCGCAAATACGAACGCGATGACACGATCTAATTGCTTCGCTTAGTTTGGGTATGTCCATCATATCATTCTCCCAATGATATGATCTCATTATTAATTGACAACTCATGTTCATGGTTAGGAAACCTTAACCATCATTGATCAATGAGCTAGTATATAGAGGCGTACTAGGGACACGGTGTTGTTCGCAAACCACACAAGTATTAAAGTTTCCGCTTAATACAATTCTAGCATGGAATATAAACATTATCATGAACAAGAATTATAATAATAACATCTTTATTATTGCCTCTAGGTCATAATTCCAACAACAATGAGGATCTTATTACTCCGTAATTTGGCAACGAGAGAGATGAAGGGGATGCGCACCCCTCCACCTTTCCTTGCCAAACTTTCTTGCGAGATGCCGGGATTCTTAATGATTTTATGACTTTGGTTCGCAAAGCTGGACTAACAATTTACATGCAGGATGAGAGTGCACAATATGCTTTGCTCACTAAAACATTTATGGAGAGCTTTTATTTTACTAACAGCGTGTTCAAGCATATTATGTCTTTTAAAATTTATGGCAGGGCTCATTCTATGACTCTGAAGCAATTTTACAAGGCCCTGGGACTTGGTACAACTGGGTCATCAAAGAATATTCTAGCTCTTCCCGCTGATTTGTTGGAGCTTTACCGATGAATAACCAATGATGATGACCGCAGATCTCAACGAGCGAAGATAAAGAATATTCAACTCCCGACCATCAGGTACTTTGCCTACTATATTTCCACCAGTGTTCTTGGTAGTGAGAACACTAGTAATATTTCCAACTATCAATTGGCCTTCTTAGCTACTGTGCTCAACGATGAAGATAAGTATAATCTTGGTTCTCTCATTGCTCGTCGCTTAGCTGCTAAGGGACCCATTTATGGGGGAATCATTGCTACACGTATTGTTGCTACCTTGAACATTGTTGTTGATCCACATGATACAATTTTGGCTCCTCAGAGGCTTGATCTTGCTGCCATGAAGGCGCACCACTTTGTCACCACTGGCTCTACTCTTGAGAACTTGGTTTATAGAATGTTGTTTATTGACGGGGAAGAGAGAGAGATCCCCCTACCCCAAACCACTTTGTTCAGTATTTCTCAGGGACCTTGGTCATGCTCGAAGGCAGAGATGGATGACAAGATGCGCTCTCTTAACTTCCACAGGCACTATCAGGAGGAAGTGAAGGGTTTCGCGGCATAGTAAATCAAAATTTTCTACGGAGCGAACAGAGGGAAAGCCAAGATCTAATCTAGGAGATGCAAACAACGAGAGAGATTGGATTAGATCTTCATACCCTTGAAGATTCGCACAGCGAACGCTCGCTGAACGTGGGTGATGTAGTCGCACTCGCTTCTCCCTCGCGATCCGATCCGATCTAGCACCACAAGTGGCGGTGCCTCCGTGAGATGCACACGCAGCAGACCTCGACGCCTCCTCCTTCCTCGGACCAGCAAGTATGGTGGAGAGATAGATTGGATCTACAACACGACGCGTGGTGTATATGGTGGAGAATTTCTGCAGGCTTCGCCTACAAACAAATGGGAGGGAGAGAGGAAGGTAGCAAGGCTGCTAGGGCTTGGAGAAAGGTGTGTGTTTGGGGGAGGCGCACCACCCTCTATATAGAGGGGCGGCCAGCCCTTTCCCCTCCTCCAAGCCTATCTCTAGTTTAAACAATTTAAACTCTCCCTTATCTAGAAATCCTATCTCTAGTTTAAACGATTTAAACTCTCCCTTATCTAGAAATCCTATCTCTAGTTTAAACGAGTTTAAACTTATCTAGGATCGGCTGGGCCCTATGGGGCCTGGCCCAATGCGGCCAGGACACTCCCTCATAGGCCCATGCCCCCTCCCGGAAGGTGGGGCCACGTTGGTCCCCTTTCGGAAGGTTCTAGAAGCTTTCGGTACAATACCGATTAACCCGAAACAATTCCGAACTCCAAAAACTGCACTGCCTTATATGAATCTTATTCTGGACCATTCCGAACCTTCGTGATATCCGGATCCCATCCGAGACTCGACAAAAATTCATAAACCAATTATCCAATCTATCATAGCGCCGAGATACGTTAAGTATGTGACCGCGGGTTCGAGAATATGCGACATGATCTTCTATCAATAATCAACAGCGGGTCTGGGCACCCATATTGACTCCCACACATTCATCGATGATCATATCGGATGAACCACGATGCCGTGGATTCAATCAATCCCATATATATATTCCCTTCGTCTCGCGATATTTTACTTGCCCGAGATTCGATCGTCGGTGCCGTCATACCTAGTTCAATCTCGCTCATAGCAAGTACTTTACTCGTTCAGAATCCGACATCACTTTGTGATTAACTCCTTAACCACATGCTTGCAAGAGGTGTTGATATCGACACGAGTGGGCCCAAGTATATCTCTCCGACTTGGGAGGGACAAATTCCATCTCGATACATACAACCCAACAGATACTTTCCGATCACCGAGAGACACCTTTATGATCACCCTCTCATAGGATGACGTTTGATGACCTCAAAGCTTTCTTCGGTACCAGTGGAGTTGCATTATCTCATGGTCTAAGGAATACAATATTTGACATAGGAAAAGCTTCGCAAAGATGAACACGATGAAACGATCTAATTGCTTCGCTTAGTTTGGGTCTGTCCATCATATCATTCTCCCAATGATATGATCTCATTATCAATTGACAACTCATGTCTATGGTTAGGAAACCTTAACCATCATTGATCAATGAGCTAGTCCTTAGAGGCGTACCAGGGACACGGTGTTGTTCACAAACCACACAAGTATTAATGTTTCCGCTTAATACAATTCTAGCATGGAATATAAACTTTATCATGAACAAGAATTATAATAATAACATCTTTATTATTGCCTCTAGGGCATAATTCCAACAGGAAGCACCCTCATATGACCCCGCGGTACACTACACGGGGGAGTCCTCGAGCTCATACCAGGACGAGGGAGCTTCCTCGACATACTATGGAGGTGCATCCTCTTGGACACCATGGGATTGATCCCCACTCATATATATATATATATATCACACTCATATATACCAACATCACACTCATATATATATCATGTTCGGTTGGTTCTTTGTATATCCATTGTTTCGCTTTCTTTTTGGTTCTTCTTGCTTCTTTCTCAAAACACACAAAAATACCAAAAATATTTTCGTTGTTTCTCTTGGTTTGTTTCTTTGTTTCTTTGCTTTGGTTTGACTTAAAAGAAAAATCCAAAAAGATTTTGCTTTGTTTGCTTCTTGTTTGGTTTGCCTTTTTCTTTGTTTGGTTTTGCTTTGTTTGCTTTCTTTAAAAAAATCGAAAACACCAAAAATATTTGTTGTTCTTCTTTGGTTTTGTGAGTTCTTTGCAGGGTTCAGCCGTCCTTAGTGGATTTTGGTTTCATGTTATTATTCAAGTCACACAAGTGAAGGGCAATAATGAAGATTAAGACAACACGAGGTGTGGTAAGAGGCTGGTAATGAACTCTATTTGTTTCATTTTTGTATATATATTCTTCATTGTGAGCATGCTTATCCTGTTTGTGTAAGGTGTATGTCATTATGGATGCTTAGTAGTTCTTGATTGTCTATTATTAGCTCCAGCTTGCTAATAGTTTGTAGCATGTCATATGAATGTTTGCTTGCATTGCTTTATTCATATTTTGGTATGATATTGTGGTATCTTCCTCTGAATGTTCATGTGAATCGACTTGGCACATGCTCACGCATGCATATGACTAATTAGTAGTCAATAAGCCTCGATGATTTATTTTGCCTCAGAGTTCTTGTATCACTTTCATGCCATAATTAGTCCTATTTTGTTGCAAGCATGATTATGACAGCTATTGATCTCTCGTTTGTCGCTCCCTCTCTTTTGCTAGCCTTCACTTGCATTGAGTGTGTGCTCTACCTGTGCTTCCAACTCCCCAAAACCAATATTGTCAGCTGTGTCCACCATACCTACCTGTTAGCATCATTTGCTACTTCAGCGCATATTTTATATGTCGTGTTTTCTTCGAAAATAAATTTTTTGTCTATTTTGAGAAAGTTAGTTAGTAAATCTCTCACGAACTAGATGGCACACTTTATTCCTTGCGCTTAATAATTCTGAACCATTGTGACTAGTCCATGAAAGTTATATGCTTGCTAATTATGTGCTGGGAGTCAGTAGAACTGTGCTGTCACAGGGAACGCTTTCAACACTTTTTGGATATCCTATCCAGTTGATACTTTGCTCTTTTGTTTACGGATGTCGATGATGTGAAAAAAAGGGGAGCTTGTGAGTTCATGGAGTTTATACATTGTGTTAGAGAAACGCTTGGGCCGCTAGCCTAAGCCATGCCTAATCATGGTGGAAACTTGCAGCATCACCATAATGAGCATCTATGAAGCATCCTCAATAAAAAGCTATGCATATTGTAAATAAAAAGATTGCCGAGATGCTCATTTTCAGCTTGCCTTGTCATTTTGGTTATGGGAAAGCTCCTGTACCATGTGCAAGGGGTACCCTGTTGGCGGTTCTCTATGATATGCATGTATTTACAATGACAAAAACTTTCAGGTGACCAAAGTTGAGAAGCATGCGGAGCGGCCCTCGTACTCAAGGGATTTGGGATTTCCAGTCTATGGTCTGTCAAGCATATGATTCAGAGTGGACCTCACTTTCACCTTAACCACATGAATATGCCTATGATAGGGGCAATGAGATCTCAAAGCTAATGAGTACCTTCCTTTCAGCATTAGGGAGCCTTTCAAACTTTTCAAAACCGTTTTCACTCCCTTGTTGAGTCACTACTTATTCTACGAGCACCTTCTTAAGAGCATAGTTGCCATCCTTGTGTTTGTTCCAAAACTTGCTTAATTATGTCATGACTTTGATGCTTGTATCTCTGATATCTTTATCTCTAGTCTTCACTTGAACTTCAGAGGTGCCTTGGCATTTATATTGTGCTCTTCAAACAAAGGCAAGCGAGATACCACTCTATCATACCTTACTATGAGCATTGCAATGTTGCTTATGTTTATGTTTCATGCTACTTATTATTATTGAGTTGGTTTCTCTTCATAGCTTGAAAATGACTATTGATTAGACTTAGTTGCATACTCTTTATTATGAATTATATAAGCATATACTCCTGTGCTGAGAATATTTACATCATATGAAGAAAAGTGTTTGTGAAAGTTTTTTTATTGCACTCAGTTTTCAACTGAATTGCTTGAGGACAAGCAATAAGATAAGCTTGGGGGGAGTTGATACCTCCAAAACATATCTACTTTCTCGAACACTTTGTTATTCTTTCTCCTCTAAACTTGTGTGATTTAGATACAACTAACACGGACTGACGCTATTTTTAGCAGAATTACCTTGGTGTCTTGTTTTTGTGCAGAAAATGAACTATCATGAAAAATCCCGGAAAATATGCCAAAAATTATATTTCACCAGAAGATTCACGGAGCTAGAAGACGAGACGGAGAAGGAGCCTGGGGGGCCCACACCTATGCTAGGAGCGGGCCCACCACTGGTCGCGCCTGGGGGTGCAGCCACCTCAGGCAACCCCTTGGCCTCCCTCTGCGCCTATAAGTTGACTTTCAACCTAAAAATCAAGGGGGGGTCGATAGTTTTCCAGAAAGAGGTCCGCTCTGCCGCCGTCACCAGAAACCAATATTCGGATCGAGAAACTCCGTTCTGGCACCCTGCCGGGACAGGGAATTTGGAGAGGATCATCGCCATCCTCATCACCAACGCATCTCCATCAACCATCGATGTTTCCCTCATCCATGAGTGAGTAATCCCCCGCTGTAGGCTTGGGGATGGTAGGGATTGGATGAGTTCTATCATGTAATCAAATAAGATTGTTAGGGCATAGTGCCTAGTATCTCTTGTGCTATTTGACTTTGTTCCAACTTGTTGTGATTAATGCTTATCACTAGGGCCCGAGTGCCATGATCTCAAATCTGAACTTATTATTGAATCATTATGATAGTATTGTTTGTGATCTTATCTGCAAGTTGTGTACACATATCATTGTCCAGATCCGAAGGCCCCAAAGTGACAATAATTGGGACAACCGGATGGGATGGATGTGGTGTGAGGATCACATGTGTTCACGGAGTGTTAATGCTTTGCTCCGGTGCTCTATTAAAAGGAGCACCTTAATTGCCATTAGTTACCTAGAGGCCCCGCTGCCACGGGCTGGCTGGACAGAAGATATTGTGCAAGTTCTCATTGCGAGCACGTATGACTATATTTGGACCACATGCCTAGGATTGTTTAGTACTTGGATGCTTGTTATTATTTATCTGCAATGCCCTAGATCTTGAAGTTACATGTTTAGACTCGTCCATGAAACGCCCGTCCATCCATCCCTATGCCTACCTCACTCGAATCCCATCAAGTATTACTTTTACTATTGCTCATGTTTCTTGTCTTGTCGTTGATGTTGCTTTGTTGCTACTACAAACTGTAGCTACCGATAAACTTCTATGAGCAAAACTATTTCAGTGTGCAATTTGAACTGGCAACTCAGTTGTTAAGGCTTGCAAGTATTCTTTGGCTCCTTGTGTCGAATCAATAAATTGGGTAATACTACCCGCCAAGACCTGCTATGATCCCTATACTTGTGGGTCATCAAGACTATTTTCTGGCGCCTTTGCCGGGGAGCATAGCTTTATTTGTAAGTTCACTTGGATCTATTATTGTTCACTGCTACTCCTTTCATCATGGGGAAGTATCATGATGGAAAGTTCCCTATTTTTACCATCCACTACAAGAAGAGGTACAGTCCTAAACACTTATGATGCTCTTGATTCACCGTATGTTATAAGTAAGCTTGTCACACCACCACCACATACTCATGCTACACACACTGCTACTACTGCTGAGTCTGAAACTACCTTTGATGCTCATGATGTTACTTCTACTGTGCTTGATGCAAGTGGTTCATTAGGTCCTTTTCTAGATGCTACTATGGATAGTCTAGGAAATACCGAAACTCCTAGTGAAGGCAATCACACTGTAGCTCACCTGAGGCTAGTGAGAGTTATGATATTAATGATGGTTACATTGAGTTCACTGATGATTTTGTTGAAGAGTGTCGAAACATACATGGTACTAGTGCTATTAAGAGTCTCCTTGCTAGACGTACTATTTTGCCTAAGTTGTCCTCTAATCCTAAGTTTGCCACTTCTCCCATAGATATTAAAGATGAAGATTATGATTTCTCTCTTGATTTATCTTATTTAGATATTGTTGATAAAGAACCTTTTTGTGGGACTAAAAATGAGAGTGTTGTGGCTCATATGAATGAGCTTTCTACTATGAGTGCTTTGTTCTCTGATGATTTTAAGATGCGCAAGTACTTTGTTGCTAAGATCTTCCCTTTTTCGCTAAAAGGAGAAGCTAGGGCTTGGTTTAATAGATTACCTGTTGGTTCCATTGATAGCCCTGATTGTTTGATTGCTTCTTTCTTCCAGAAATATTTTCCTCCCAGTGCTAGACATGTTGCTTTGCAAAGACTTTTTGATTTTAAACAGGGAGAAGAAGAGAAATTGCCTGAGTCATGGAGAAGATTTTGTGCCTTGATTCATGCACATCCTAGATATCCATTGCCTAAGAATGAGATTCTTGATATTTATTATAATGGACTAACTGATGATTCTAGGACCTACCTAGATAGCTTTGCTGATTGTGTTTTTAGGAAAAGGACTCCTACAGATGCTAAAGAATTAATGACTAAGATAAGCAAGAATTATGATGATTGGACTTCAACTAAGCTGAATGCACCTGAGCCTATTACTCCTGAACCAGTTATTCATGAACCGGTTCCAACACCAACAACAAAGAAGAGGGGAGTTATTGCATTAAATGATGAAGTGATGAAAGAAGCTAAGAAGTGTCTAAAGGAGAAAGGTATTAGAGCTGAAGATGTGAAGAATCTACCTCCTATAGAAGAATTATGTAAGCCAATTCCCCACTCATCTACTATTGAGGTACACTCTCTCCAACACTTTGATGAAGGTGATATTCCTTATGGTAAGCCTCCTAATCAATGTTTAGAGGAACTTGCCACTTTTATTGTTAAGCAAGGGTATTTTAATAAACAAGTTCAGAATCATTTATTGGAAAACTCTAGAGATATCCATGAGTTGAAAGATATTGTGGAAAGAACTTCTAATGATATTAAAATGCTTTGTAAACACTTTCAAATGGTTCAAACCCAACTTGATCAACTTGCTAAGGTACAAAAGGATATGCTAGTTAATGCTTCAGGAGATAAACATGCTTATGGAATTAGAACTAGGAGTGGTATAGCTACTCAAGATCCTTTATATCCTGAAGGACACCCTAAAAGAATTGAGCAGGATTCCCAACAAGGTGAAGATAGTGGTAGTCCTCGTAAGAGAAAGAAAAAGAAACATAAGATAATTGAGGAACCACTTGAACCTGCTATAGATCCTAATAGTATATGTGTCTCTGATGCTGAAAATGAGAGTGGTAATGATAATAATGAGTCTCCTGATAAGGAGGAAGGTGAGGAAGAACCTGAGAAGCACACTGAGAACACTAGGTACACAAAGGAGGATTTTATTTCTAATAAACATGGTAAAGAGAGAGAACCTTGGGTGCAGAAACCTATGCCTTTTCTAGGTAAGAAACACAATTCAAAGGAGGAAGAACACTACAACAATTTTTGTGAGTGGATGAAACCTTTATTCTTGCAAATTCCTTTGACTGATGCTATTAAGTTGCCTCCTTATTCAAAGTATATGAAGGATAGTGTCTCTAATAAAAGGAAGATTCCTAATGAGGAGATTTCTACTCTGCTTGCTAATTATTCCTTCAATTGTAAGGTTCCAAAGAAACTTGGTGATCCAGGTATACCAATTATTCCTTGCTCCATTAAGAATAATTATGTTAGAACTGCTTTATGTGATTTGAGAGCTGGAGTTAGTGTTATGTCATTTTCTCTATAAGAGACTCACTAGAAAAGTTGATACCAACTGATATTTCTTTGCAAATGGCTGATAAGTCAACCACTATTCCTGTTGGTATATGTGAGGATGTGCCTGTTCAAGTTGCCCATAATTGCATGGTTTTAACTGATTTTGTTGTGCTTGAAATGCCTGAAGATGATAATATGTTTATTGTTCTTGGGAGACCTTTTCTTAATACTGCAGGTGTTGTCATCAATTGAAATCAAGGAAAAGTAACATTCAATATTAATGACAAAGAGCACACTATCTATTTCCCGAAGAAGGTTGTTAAGAGCTATTGCCTGAATTCTATTGAAAACATTAAAGGTATTAAGGTTGGAGAAGTATATTGTCCCATTCCACATGAAAATTTTGAAACTATTATGATTGGGACCATTGTTATCAAGTATGAGGTAACATAATCACCTTGTGGACTGCAAAGTTTTGTTTCATATAAGATTGTTTTGGTAACAAGACTTGATCAACCTTGTTAACAAAAGGATTTTAATGAACAAAATAATGTTTCCACTGTGGTTATACTTGCTTTATTTTTCCTTTCTTCTTCCTAGTCTTTGCTTTAGCTTTAGTTTTGCTAGTTGTTTGCTTGTTTGAGTTTCTTAGAGCTCCTGTAGTTTGGCTTTTGGTTTGCTTTTGCTTCTTCTGAAAAACTGTTTCTACGAGAAAATCAATTTTCATACCCTGAAAACTGGCCAAAATAAAGTTTCCTGAAAAATCGCAGAAAATTCAAAATAAATTTTTCCTCGAAAAAAGGGGCAGATAGACAGCTGAAGTGACCCAGTGGGGCACCCTAGGCCACCACACCCAGGGTAGGCGCTGCCAACCTGGAGTGGCGCCTAGGGGGGTTTGGCCCACCTGGGCCCCTCCAGGCTGCC
This sequence comes from Avena longiglumis, assembly GCA_030063025.1. NCBI lineage: Eukaryota > Viridiplantae > Streptophyta > Magnoliopsida > Poales > Poaceae > Avena > Avena longiglumis. Next base: position 94,355,558 of record CP125978.1, on the reverse strand, counting down.
TCCTCAAAGCCACCTTCTTTGTCTCTCCCTAAAAACACCAGAAAACTTGCTCAATCTCGAGTTCTTGCTGTTCTTGCTCGCGATTTTCGATCTCCTTGTTCAGCCCATCTCAAGTGCTGATTTTTTGAGGGATTGCTCCTTGGTATGTGCCTCCTCCACTTGTCCAATTAGATTTGTGATTGGTAGATTGTATCTTGATTATTTTGCTGCTATAGGTGACAGGTTGTTTGAGCTTACATGCTTGTTATTTGCTTAGAAACTTTGTTTTGATGCATGTGTAGTCCTCTAGCAAGTTCCTATAGTAGTTGCTCATCATTTATCAACTTAGAAATCACTTGGTTTGATGGTTTTTTAAAATTTCAGAATAGGGAAGTCATGGACCACCACACCTTTGGTGACATATTTGAGAGTGATGCACCTAAAAGGGCAAGGCTTCCAAGGTCATCTACCAGTACTAGACCCTCATAAAACGAGGATCTCATCACTCCGCGATTTGGTGACGAGGGAGATGAAGGGGATGCGCACCCCTTCGCCTTTCCTTGCCAAACTTTCTTGCAAGCTGCTGGGATTCTTAATGATTTCATGAATTTGGTGCAGAGGGCTGGACTAACAAGTTACATGTAGGATGAGAGTGCACAATATTCTTTGCTTACTAAAACATTTGTGGAGAGTTTATCCTTTACTAATAGTATGTTCATGCCTTCTGTGTCCTTCAAGATTTATGGCAGGGCTCATTCTATGACATTGAAGAAATTTTGCAAGGCCCTCGGACTTGGTACAACTAGGTCATCGAAGAATATTACAGCTCTACCTGCTGATCTGTTAGATCTCTACCAAGGAATAACCAATGATGATGACCGTAGAGCTCAGCGAGGGAAGATAAAGAACATCCAACATCCAGCCATCAGGTATTTTGCCTACTACCTAGCCACCAGTGTTCTTGGTAGGGAGAACACTACTAATATCTCCAACTATCATCTGGCCTTTTTAGCTGTTGTGTTGAACAATGAGGACAAGTATAATCTTGGTTCTCTCATTGCTCGCCGTCTAGCTACTAAGGGAACCATTTATGGGGGAATTACTGCTACTCATGTTGCTGCTACCTTAGACATTGTTGTTGATCCACATGATACAGTGTTGGCTCCTCATAGGCTTGATCTTGCTGCCATGAAGGCGCACCACTTTGTCACCACTAGCTCTACTCTTGAGAACTTGGTTTATAGAATGTTGTTTACTGACGGGGAAGACAGAGATCCCTCTACCCCAAACCACTTTGTTCAGTATTTCTCAGGGACCTTGGTCACGCTCGAAGGCAGAAATGGACGACAACCTGCGTTCTCTCAACTTCCATGGGCACTATCAGGAGGAAGCACCATCATACGAACCCCCTGCGTATTACACAGGGGAGGCCTTGAGCTCGTACCAGGATGAGGGATCTTCCTCGACATACTATGAAGGTGCATCCATTGGGAACCTTGGGATTGAACCCCACTTAGGCCAAAAGCCTAAGCTTGGGGGATGTATACCGATATCACACTCATATATATATCATGTTTGGTCGGTTCTTTTTATATCCATTGTTTTGCTTTCTTTTTTATTGTTTTGCTTCTTTCTAAAAACCCAAAAATACAAAAAAAAATCGTTGTTTCTCTTGGTTTGTTTTTGACGAGGTTTAATCTCGTCAATGCCCATTGTTATGAGCTTGGTTTTGGAGAAGATGGGGATGCTGGAGATCACGGAACGGTTAGCGAACAAGCAACACAAGGACACGAGGTTTACCCAGGTTCAGGCCCCCGGGGGGAAAACTGTGGCATCCCGCAAAACCACTACTAGAAAATCGCGTTGAATTTGTGCATTGCATCGTCATCATCATGCATTGTTTGCCAAAACTATTTTCGCAAAGCCCGTTTTGTTTTCTAAAACGCCCCATCTTACTCAAACGCCAAAACCCCGGGTCTCCGGATTATTTTGTTTGTTGCTGTCGGGTTGCAAACGGCCCAATTAAATTAAATAAAAGTTTTATTTATTTTAGTAGGGGCAGTCGAACGGGCCAACCCGACCCGAACGACCGCCCCAGATTTTAAAAACGGTCCGCCCCAACCAGCCCCATCTAAATCCTATTCCCTACCCAACCCTCCTCTCCACCTCACCCTGGCCAATAGCATCTCGCCACCTCAGCTTCCCTCTCCCCTCACCCAATCCCACACTGCCACTTGGCCCAACCCACTACCTCTCTCACCCAACCGGCCCCACTCCCTCACAGAACACACGCCTTGCCTCGCCCCTGTCCCCCCACCAACTCCATGGACCCACCTCACGCCCACCAACCCCCTGCCCTGTTTCTCTTCCTCACCGCCCCTCCCTCCCCGTGGCTCTCTCCCTCTCCTTCCCCTTCCCTCGCTCACGCTGCCCCCGCGCCAAGCCGCTCCTCCCCGCCCGAACCCCACCCCGCCGCTCCTCTCTCTCCTCCGCCACTCCGCTCACCCCTCCCCGCTCCCGCCTCGCCTGCAGCGACCTTCCTTCAGTCGCCCTGCGGACCCCTCTCCGCACCACCACGCTTCAGGCCGCCCGCCACCTCTCTCTCCATCCGATCCGCCCGCCGCACCGCTGCCTGGCTGCCACGGCGCCGCCCCTGGACCTGACCTCCGGCCGCGGTCAACCGGGCTCCGCTTAGGAGCAGCGCCGCCCGCCCGGATCCTCCCGAGCAACCGCGCTGGCGCCCCGCCCGCCGCCGGTTTTCCCGTCATCCGCGCCTCGGCCGCTTCCTCCGGCCATCGCCTTCATCCGCTTCCTCCATCGTGACGCGCGGCCGTGCTCGCGGCGCCAGGCCCGCAGCGCCGGGCTGCCTTCCTTTGCCGCTGCAACCTTCGAGCTTCCGCCGAGCTCGCCACGCCGCCAGCGACCGGCACCTCCGCGCACGCCAGTGACCGCATCCACGACCGGCCGAGCCGCTCTGTTTTCTGGTGCAACTTCAATCGGCAGCAGACAGTTTCCGTTTCTGTTCATGGCTGTCCCGTTCGCATGGTGTTCGATGCTAAGTCTCTAAGGGACATGGACCTGCCGTAACATGTAACACCGACGCAAGCTCCCCGTGTAAACGTCTAGCTCCGAGGCTCCAAACAACACCACAAGAACTTCCTCATCGACAAGGTCTTCGCGAAGCCGCCATTTGTTTGGCCAAGATGTTTAACCACGATCGACGCCGTGTCAAGTCCGTCATCGACAATTGAAGCCGGCCACCGAGATCTTCTCCCGATCGGCAAGCCCTCCACCACGGAACCCGGAATACCCCGGACGCCGAGACCAAGACCTCCCGGTGAAGTCCGACCGATGATCGCCAAGAACGCCACCGGTTCAACAAGCACTCCGCCCCGTACACCAAGTGCTGCATTCCGAACGCCAAGACCGACGCGATGGCGCGGACCCGACAAGACCCCCCGCATCGGCAGGATTGACCTCGCGGCCCCGACAAGATCTGCGCAACAACAAGAACGCCCCTGACCCGGAAGGATCCGATGTGCCCTCGACACCGAACCAAGTCCTCCTTCACGGAACGCCAAGACCCTAACCCCGGAGCCCGAGAACGGAACCGTCGAACCCCGGACCCTGGACCCTGTCGGACCCCGAACCCCGGAACCCCAAGATCGTCGAGAACCCTAAAGTGTGACCCTTATCTGAGAACCCTATTTTATAATATAATAACAATTGATGCATATTGAAATGTCATACTTGCATGCATATCTATGGTTTGAGGGCCTTATGCCGATTCACCTAATAATTAAATATGGGGCCCATATGCGGGCAAATCTAGCCTTATATTGGCCTCATTTAAACTTGTGTAGCGAACCGGCTCCATCTGTTACATTGCTAAACAACATTTAAATTGCGGGGTAGGTAAATAACTTGAACCATTTAACTAATTGTCGGGACCCCGGTTCCGCTTAATCTTGACCTAATTGCATCGCATCTTGCCATGCCATACGTCATGCATGCATCATGCCGATCTTTTGCCTTAGTATTAAATAGCGCATCCGGTGTTTCTTCTAGTGTTTTGCTTCTTCGCGGATTGGACCGTTGAGTTGATGTGAGCTTCGCCCCGATCTTCGGGGAAAACCTTCGACAATGTTTCAGGCGAGCATCTCCCTCTTTCTACCTATCTTACTTTTATAGTATTTACTTCCCTCCTGTTGATCTATTGCTATCTATGTTGCGATGCTTTAGTTTCCGTACCTGTGATATTCCCTGCAGCCCTATATTGCCTTGGACCCACCCTATTACCTGTTGTTTGGTAGATAGTTGGACTTGCGCGTCGTAGTCGCTTGCTCAAGTGCTGTTGCTTGTCGTCATATGCCACAGTTGCTGATGTATTGCCGCAAGTTGATGTTGGAGAGGATCCTAGTTTTACTTATCGTCACTTTACTTTCTGTTTAACAACTAAAATTGAATAAGCAGAGGCATCGGTGGGTGATAGATAATATTTGGTTTCCGAACGCCCACTTGTGTCCCGTAAGACCCCGAGTACTTGATACCTGTTCCTTGAATTATCGCGCTATCCACATCCGGGAGGTATATGGGACCCCCGCGAGCTTGATTCATTCTTATTTCTTGGGGCCACAAACTAGTTTGAGGTTTTATTTACGATCCTGCATTTATGCCATGTTTTATCGCTTTATTTACGATTGCGAGGTGCAAATCGCATCTTTAGGATCGGACCACGATTTCGCGGTGTCGACAAGCCCCGCTTGGGGTTCCTGGCCGCTCACCGTCCCGCCAAACCTTGAGGCCGTCTCGAGCTTGCTTACTCCGCTGGGTTTCTACTTAAGGGTGGCCCTGAAATATTTCTGAATCCTGTGATTGTTCAATGTGAAAGCCTCGTTGGGTTTTGATTTGGTTTTTCCGAGGTTGATCGAGCGTGTGTTGCTATTGGTGCACCCGGCCGGTAAAACTTTCTCGAAAGCCGTGTCCATGGATATGGACGACTTGGAGCACGATATCTCGATCATAGACAAGCATAACTAAAGTTTATCGCTATAAATTTGACTTATAATGACTAGTAATCAGCTCCACTACAACGGAATGGCTAATTAATACTGCCCACAATTGCTTGTTTGGTTGTCACTTATGACGCTTGAATCGACTAGTAAGTATTGCAACTACAACGAAATGGCTGATTAAAAGTACCAACAACTTTGGGTTTTGGGTTTATCTCATGCTATCTGACTGATTAGTAATTGTTGCAACTATCATCGAATGGTTAACTAAAAGTGCCCATCGCTTATTTTATCGGGATGATTACCTATACCGACTAGTAATTACTGCAACGATAATCGAATAAATAAAGCGCCAACGGTGTGAGTTCCTCGGTTGACTTCCTCGATTGGCTTCGAGGGGAAACACCGAGGATGGGTTTGTTTGGTGATAGCTTGGTTGGACCGTTAGGTCATTCTCACCCCTCTCGATAATCGCCATGTATCGAGTCTCTATAGTTTGTTTAGTGCATGCCCGCCGCCGCTTGATCCACCATACCTATGTAGGCGAGGACCGCCAATTCTAGCCTCGCCGTAATCGCCTCAAGATCGACGCTCCTTCTTTGTTTTCTGCTTTGCCCTTTGTCGGCACCCCTTTGTTTAGCAGGTTTTGAGATCGACGCCTTAGGTGGTTACCTTCCGCTTGGCCTCAGGGTTATGGACGCCATTGGTTATTCTTCGGGCTCTTAGCCCCATTTGCATCTTGTCCGTAATGGACGCCTATCGCTTTCAAGGTGATTTGGATCTTTGTATATTATATTCGTATTCTTGACTCTTTGAGTCATATATATATCTGCTCTGTGGGTCCCATCGAGGACTGTGTGATGTTATTACTGCTTTCCACCCGCGAAAGTGCTGGTGGCACCTTTGAATCGCTTTCTATGCGGGTTTGGCGAATTTTGCTCAAACTTGCATAGGTCCGATTCCGAGGGTGTTCTGAGTGGTATCGAGCTCAGCTTGCGATACCCACAAGTCCAAATTGTAGGATAACCTAGCTAACGGCCGTAGTAGAAGTGTCAAACTATTTTTGAAAAATTGGTTGGATAGTTCTGGCTAGGTCTGATTTTACTCCTTACCCCTCTGCTATTCTCATCTTATCTCGACGTGCTTTAAATCTGCTCTCTTATCTTTTCTTCGAGTCCAGGATTTCTCGTGGTTGGGTTTCCGTCGTACCTTCAGGGTTTCGCTTCCTCTTCAGATAACGGTGTTGCTACATCCGGTCTTCATGCTGCCGAGGAATCCTTCCCTGTGGTGCCATTCTTTGTTCCTTGTCGTGTTATCCGTGTTTCCCGACGCGACATCATCTACGCGATCCGATGCGTAGTCTCGCATCACTCCTTGTTCAACCTCGCTTGTCGAGATCTTGATCTAATTCCGAATGGTTGCACGCTTCCACCGATTGTGCGGAGTAATAGTTTGGGTGCGTGATGGATTGGCCCCCATGCCGACTACCCCTTCTATTCGCTTTTGTACATTGAAGTGGACGAGAATGCATCGATTCCCTCTTCCTACCGAAGTTAGGGGTGGCCTCATTTGTTGATGCCTCTACCTTCGACCTTTTGTTCCCGGAGTGTTCTCTCGACGATCACGGACGACGACCCTTTGTTGGTGGTGTCGCCGATTTCAAGATGGCGGTTGAACTCTTGTTAGTGGTGTCGCGAAGATCTACACGAAGTGAGAAGACGCAGATCGCCGACCCTTCCTTCCGGTATCATGAGGCGGATCTCGAGGGCGAGATCCCTTGTTAGTGGTGTCGAATTGTGGCATCCCGCAAAACCACTACTAGAAAATCGCGTTGAATTTGTGCATTGCATCGTCATCATCATGCATTGTTTGCCAAAACTATTTTCGCAAAGCCCGTTTTGTTTTCTAAAACGCCCCATCTTACTCAAACGCCAAAACCCCGGGTCTCCGGATTATTTTGTTTGTTGTCGCTGTTGCAAACGCCCAATTAAATTAAATAAAAGTTTTATTTATTTTAGTAGGGGCAGTCGAACGGGCCAACCCGACCCGAACGACCGCCCCAGATTTTAAAAACGGTCCGCCCCAACCAGCCCCATCTAAATCCTATTCCCTACCCAACCCTCCTCTCCACCTCACCCCACAATAGCATCTCGCCACCTGCCTTCCTCTCCCTCACCCAATCCCACACCCACTTGGCCCAACCCACCTCTCTCACCCAACTGCCCCACTCCTCACACGCACGCCGCGCTGCCTCTCCCCCTCGCCCCCACCAACTCCCATGGGACCCACCTCAGCCGCCCACCAACCCCTGCCTGCTTTCCTCACCGCCCCTCCCTCCCGTGGCTCTCCCTCTCCTTCCCCTTCCTCGCCACAGCAGCCTTGCCCAGGCTATCCCTCCTCGCTGGCCCGAACCCCACCCCCGCTCCTCCTCTCCTCTGCCTCGCGCCGCCACGCTCACCTCGCCCCTCCGACCTCATCAAGGCGACCTTCCTTCCAGTCGCCCTGGACCCTCTCCGCCTACCACGCTTGCCCGGCTGCCGCCCGCCACCTCTCTCCGCATCCGCCTCAACCGCCCGCCTCGCCCTGCTCGGCCGCCGGTCGCCGCCCGATGACCTCCTCCTCCGTCCGACTGGCTCCTCAGGAGGCAGCGCCACGCCTACAGATCCTCCCCGAGCAACCGCGCTGGCGCCGCCCGCCCGTGCCGGTGCCTTCCCGTCATCCGCGCCCCGGCCGTCGCTTCCTCCGCGCCATCGCCTTCATCCGCTTCCATCGCACGCGGCGGCGTTGCCCTCGCGCTCAGCCCTGCAGCCGCGTCGCTGCCTTTGCCGCTGCAACCTTCGAGCTTCGCCGAGCTCGCCACGCCGCCACCGACCGCCGACCGCACCTCCGCGCACGCCAGTGACCGCATCCACGACCGGCCGAGCCGCTCTGTTTTCTGGTGCAACTTCAATCGGCAGCAGACAGTTTCCGTTTCTGTTCATGGCTGTCCCGTTCGCATGGTGTTCGATGCTAAGTCTCTAAGGGACATGGACCTGCCATAACATGTAACACAGACGCAAGCTCCCCGTGTAAACGTCTAGCTCCGAGGCTCCAAACAACACCACAAGAACTTCCTCATCGACAAGGTCTTCGCGAAGCCGCCATTTGTTTGGCCAAGATGTTTAACCACGATCGACGCCGTGTCAAGTCCGTCATCGACAATTGAAGTCGGCTCCCTTCGAGATCTTCTCCCCGATACGGCAAGCCCTCCACCACGGAACCCCCAGAATACCCCGGACGTCGAGACCAAGACCTGCCGGTGAAGTCCGACCCGATGATCGCCAAGAACGCCACCGTTCAACAAGCACTCCGCCGTACACCAAGTGCTGCATTCCGAACGCCAAGACCGACGCGATGGCGCGGACCCGACAAGACCCCCCGCATCGGCAGGATTGACCCCGCGGCCCCGACAAGATCTGCGCAACAACAAGAACGCCCCGACCCGGAAGGATCCGATGCGCCCGACACCGAACCAAGTCCTCCTTCACGGAACGCCAAGACCCTACCCCCGGAGTCCGAGAACGAACCGTCAACCCCGGACTCGACCTGTCGCTTGACCCGAACCCGGAACCCCAAGATCGTCGAGAACCCTAAAGTGTGACCCTTATCCGAGAACCCTATTTTATAATATAATAACAATTGATGCATATTGAAATGTCATACTTGCATGCATATCTATGGTTTGAGGGCCTTATGCCGATTCACCTAATAATTAAATATGGGGCCCATATGCGGGCAAATCTAGCCTTATATTGGCCTCATTTAAACTTGTGTAGCGAACCGGCTCCATCTGTTACATTGCTAAACAACATTTAAATTGCGGGGTAGGTAAATAACTTGAACCATTTAACTAATTGTCGGGACCCCGGTTCCGCTTAATCTTGACCTAATTGCATCGCATCTTGCCATGCCATACGTCATGCATGCATCATGCCGATCTTTTGCCTTAGTATTAAATAAGCGATCCGTGTTTCTTCTAGTGTTTTGCTTCGCTGGATTGGACCGTTGAGTTGATGTGAGCTTTTCCGATCTTCGGGAAAACCTTCGACAATGTTTCAAAGTAGCATCTCCTCTTTCTACCTATCTTACTTTTATAGTATTTACTTCCTCCTGTTGATCTATTGCTATCTATGTTGCGATGCTTTAGTTTCGCACTCGTGATATTCCTGCAGACCCTATATTGCCTTGGACCCACCCTATTACCCGTTGTTTGGTAGATAGTTGGACTTATGCGTCGTAAGCTTGCTCAAGTGCTGTTGCTTGTCGTCATATGCCACAGTTGCTGATGTATTGCCGCAAGTTGATGTTGGAGAGGATCCTAGTTTTACTTATCGTCACTTTACTTTCTGTTTAACAACTAAAATTGAATAAGCAGAGGCATCGGTGGGTGATAGATAATATTTGGTTTCGAACGCCACTTGTGTCCCGTAAGACCCCGAGTACTTGATACTGTTTCCTTGAATTATCGCGCTATCCACATCCGGAGGTATATGGGACCCCGAGGCGAGCTTTATTCATTCTTATTTCTTGGGGCCACAAACTAGTTTGAGGTTTTATTTACGATCCTGTACTTATGCCATGTTTTACTGCTTTATTTACGATTGTGCGAGGTGCTGCATCGCTTGTTAGGATCGGACCACGATTTCGGTGTCGACAAGCCCCGCTTGGGGTTCCTATCGTTCACACCGTCCGTAAACCTTGAGGCCGTCTCGAGCTTGCTTACTCGCTATGTTCTACTTAAGGTGGCCCCTGAAATATTTCGAATCTGTGATTGTTCACCGTGAAAGCCTCGTTGGGTTTTGATTTGGTTTTTCCGAGGTTGATCGGCGTGTGTTGCTATTGGTGCACCCGCCGGTAAAACTTTCAAAGCCGTGTCCGCGGATATGGACGACTTGGAGCACGATATCTCGATCATAGACAAGCATAACTAAAGTTTATGCTATAAATTTGACTTATAATGACTAGTAATCAGCTCCACTACAACGGAATGGCTAATTAATCGCCCACAATTGCTTGTTTGGTTGTCACTATGCAGCTTGAATCGACTAGTAAGTATTGCAACTACAACGAAATGGCTGATTAAAAGTACCAACAACCTCTTTGGGTTTTGGGTTTATCTCATGCTATCTCAGACGATTAGTAATTGTTGCAACTATCACCTAATGGTTAACTAAAAGTGCCCGCTTATTTTATCGATGATTACCTATACCGACTAGTAATTACGCAACGATAATCGAATAAATAAACCGCCAACGTGAGTTCCTCGGTTGACTTCCTCGATTGGCTCGAGGGGAAACGTGATGGGTTTGTTTGGTGATAGCTTCGTTGGACCCGTTAGGTCATTCTCACCTCTCCGATAATCGCCAGTATCGAGTCTCTATAGTTTGTTTAGTGCATCCGCCGCCGCCGCAGTCCACCATACCTATGTAGGCGAGGACCGCCAATTCTAGCCTCGCTGCATCGCCTCGATCGACGCTCCTTCTTTTTCTGCTTTGCCCTTTGTCGGCACCCCTTTGTTTAGCAGGTTTTGAGATCGACGCGTTAGGTGGTTACCCTTCCGCTTGGCTCGGGTTATGGACGCCATTGGTTATTCTTCAGGGCTCTTAGCCCCATTTGCATCTTGTCCGTAGCTGGACGCTCTATCGTTTTCAAGGTGATTTGGATCTTTGTATATTATATATGTATTCTTGACTCTTTGAGTCGCTGTTATATATATATCTGTTCTGTGGGTCCCATCGAGGACTGTTGTGTAATGTTATTACTTGCTTTCCACCCTTGCAAAAGTGCTCGGTAGCACCTTTGAATCGTTTCTATGCGGGTTTGGCGAATTTTGCTCAAACTTGCATAGGTCCGATTCTGAGGGTGTTACAAAAACCGTACTCCTGCTTGTCTGCTCTTGATTACGGCGGAACCGAAAAGTACAGGGCTGCGCAGATGCAATCTGGCGTGGAGGTTTGTATGCGATGGTATGAAGTGCCCTCCTCTCCGTGCCCTCCTAGCCTTTATATAGAGATAGGCAGGTCCCAGGCACAGACCGAGTCGGTTACAGGTTTTAGGGTTTGCCCCTTTGAATATTCTATCTACTCTAGTCTTGTTCTCCAAGGATCCGAAGGCGTCATGGGCCCTGGCCACCCGAAAGTCTTCATGGGCTGGCGCATGTTCTCGTGGGCCTTCCTTGGGCTGGACTAGGTATGCTAAGATCATGTACCTGTAGGGTATAACCATGTTAGTAGCCCCCGAGTGTTCAGTTGAATCATAGATTCGGCTGAGGACTCTTCAATCCTTCGGGTGCAGCTATCTCTGTTTGTCTAGAGAATGATTTGAGTGTGTAGGGATTGTTGATGTGTGCACCTGACTCTCCCGACGGATCAGGGTCAGTTAACTGTCTTAGGACAAAACAACACGATCTTATTCAGATTCGAGTCCCTCGACTCGAACCCGGAACATATGTTGGCGTAATTCAACTCAGGCCGCGGAGGACTTAAGGAGTGGAATTCCAGTAAATTTTAAATGATGTACCCAACGCGTCTGGGATTTTTCATCGCGTCTGGCACGGATTCTTACTAGTAGAGCGCGTGCAGGCGTTGCCGTGCCATCGATGATATCCAGGTCTTATCTTTGTGTCGCATAACAAGATCGAATGTTTATCACCGTGGAGGTGTTTCGGGTGGCCAAGGAGGATGCTACTCACTTAGCATTAATTGGGGCAGAGTTTCCAAAAGTTTTTGCATACTGATCCGAAGGATCGCAGTCGAAGAATTCATAGGGTGCGCGACCAGTGCTCCCTATGGAAGTAGCCCTCAAGTGTTTGTTCGAGTCGTAGACTCGAGCAGAGACTTTAGTTCAGTCTTTGTTGACTTTTAGGTCCGTAGGACACAAATTTTTCGGATGCTTGAATCCATCCTCCCTATGGAGTATCCCCCGAGTCCATAGTGGAGTCGTAGACTCGACGTAGGACTCGAAGAATAGTTCAATGGTGTAGTATGTTGATCGCCGGGTGCACGCCAGCTCCCCGATAGTAGCCCCAGTAGTTAGTTGAATCGAGATTCGAGTGAGTACTTTAGTTGTGTAGCCAAAGAATTTTAACCGCTGCTAGTATAGCTTTTGATGACGCGTCGACGATCGTGACCTCAAGCGTCTGGGCGCCAGAGATGACGTGATCGACGAACATGGGTCCCACCTTTGACTTTGAGTTGATGGTCATGCGCGTGGAGATAATTACGGCGTCGCCGATTTCCGCGCGTAGTGGACGGGCAGAGCGACCGCTCGTTCTGTCTTTGTCAAACGTGGATGGTCGATCTTGATGTTGGCTCTAGGGCTTCCGATGAACGGCCACCGTGTCTTCTTCGCCCTTATAATCATTGGGGAAAAGCTTTGTTTGTTTTCACCGCAGCCATTCTGCTTCACCGCTTCCATCTTCTTGAGTTTTCCTTGCTGCGTGCTGGAATTTCTTCGAACCTTTCCATCTTTGTTTCTGCGTGCTCGTCGTCGTCGCCGGCGCATTGCGATGGGGAATTCCAAGAAGGCCTCCACCGCAGTTGGTACTAGTGCTACCGTCGGCGGCAAGAAGGGTTCCACCGCCACTCGCGTCACCGATGATGGCTGGCGGCGATCGGAGACGCGTGAGGGTGACCTCCGTAAGATCCGTGAGCGGGGTCTGATCCCACAGAATAGGGAGGCCATCAGAGTTCCCGACGACGAGGTAATTCCCCGTCCTCCCGCTGGGTTTCGGGTCATGTTCATCGCTTTTGTCCTTCGGAGCCTTTCTTTCCCGATCCACGATTTTCTTCGTGGATTGCTTTTCCTTTATGGCATCCAGCTTCATCATATTTCACCGAACTCTCTTCTTCATGTCGCTTGCTTCATCACATTCAGCGAGTGCTGGCTCGGTGTCGAGCCGCACTTTGGCCTCTTATGGAAGCTTTATTCCATGAAGAGGCAATCTGGCTCCGATGGCGTTTATCCCATCGGCGGCTGCATTATTTTCCTTAGATCCAACTTTCTCTTCTTCTCCTTTTCTATGTCTGAATCTGTCCAGTACTGGCGGAGGCGATGGTTTTACATCCGTGACTCCACAGTGGTCGAACAGAACTTTGGCCTTGCTCCTTTTGACCCTTCCTAGAAAATCCAGTCGAAGAGGTCCTGGAAGAAACCACATCTTGGATGGTGAGGAGGTGATGGAGATAGAGGGGCTCTATCATCGGGTGGAGGATCTTCAGTTGATTCCGGATAAAGAGGTGAACGGTGTGGATATCATCCGCACCTTCCTCAAACGTCGGGTGCAGCCGCTTCAGGCTAGGGCGCACCCGATGTTCCTTTATTTTGGTCGCCACGATCCTACTAGGGTTTCGGCTGAGGAGTTCTCCAGGGGGATATCGACAGGATTCCTCGGCCGCTGCTGAAGTACAAAGATGGAGAGGATCTCCAGGAAGTATTGACTCCTCCATTTCGCCTCGCCCGCTCCATAGGTGTAGATCTGGGGCGTGCGCGTAGCGCTTTTTTCGATTGCGTTTTCCTTGCACTTGCTTGTGTGCTGAAAGTTTGTTTATTTTTGCGCAGGAATTCAAGGTACCGGTCATGTTGCCTCCACTACCCAAACTATTTCCGGATGCACCGGACAATGAGGTAGTGGATTCCATGTCTGAGCTTCCCTCGGCGCGATCACCAGCGGAAGAAACTTTTGAGTCTAGCGAGGAGCAGACTCGAAAGCAGACGCGGAACTCGAGCGAAACGTCAAATGCTTCGACTCCGCCGACCCCTAGGAACCCGTCATGCCTTGAGCGTCACAGTGGGGGTCATGGTGGATCTTCCTCTCCTATTCCGGCCGTGCCCGTGCAGGCTGTGGCGCCGCAGCCGCCGGCGAAGCGGAAGAAAGAAGAGAAGAAGGAAGAGAAGAAAGAAGAGAAGAAGGGCAGGAGGACCCTGCCTGTCTTCGATTTGAGCGATCTCGACTTGTAAGTTTATCCAGTTGCTTTTTGCTCTCTTTTGATTTTGCTCGCTTGTACTTTGTTTGATGTTTTCTTTTGTATTAACTCTTCCGATGGCTCCTTCAACATGGCGCCGGGAGATGGTGGGGAGTCAAGGTTGCTCCTCCTCTTCCTCGACGGTGGCCACCTCGAGGGCGCTGAACCCTTCTCCGCAGGAGGCCGAGGTGATGGTCCCCCAGAAGACTACAGTCGGACCTTCGGAGTCACCGTCTGACCATGTAAGTGTTTTCGCTCTTGTCGCGGGAGGAGCCCCCGAGCGTTTTCGGATGATCTGCTGATCATTTTGATTTTGTGTCTCGGGGGGAGCCCCCGAGCATCTATCGAATTATCTGCTGATCGTGCCTTTCTTTTTGTACGTCCCTCGGGGGGAGCCCCCGAGCGTTTTTTTGTATGTGTAATTTGCCTTGCTCGTTCCTTGGGTGCAGCCCTCGAGCCTTTCTTTTGACAAGTTGTGTCTTGTTGCACCTTTTTGCAAGGCGCTAACCAGCAGCAAAGACCGGTGTTGGAGGCTAGCTTCAAGCTTCTGTGGTACATTCATGAGTTGGTCTTTTTGTCTTCCTCCGCTTTCCTTTCATCCGATAAGTGTGTTGTTTGAGAGAAAACAATATCGCCTTCATGAGCTTGATGCTCTCAAAAGAGCCTTGGGCAAGTAGAGAAAAAGGCGAGGACGCCAGTGCGAAGGAGCCTCGAGAGGAGCTAGCCGACGCAAGCTGCCAAGGAGCGCCTCGCAGAGGCTACGGACCGTGAGGAGCAACTCTCCACCGCTGCCGCCTTGAAGGAGGTAGCCGCAAGTTGATGGCACGCCAAGGATATTTTGGGTGAGTGATTTGCCGTCTTTTCTTTTCCTTGTCTTTCTTGTTTTGCTTGGTATTCACGTTGCCTCTTAGTTTGTTTAGATGCCGCAGTAACGAGTTTGACCGCGGCCTCGGAGCACGGAAGTGCTCGATGATGCCACCGCCGGTCGAAGACCGGCCGCAGATCGCGGGTCGGCTCACTTGCCAAGGCCAAGGAGGTTCTCGCGCTTCTACAAGGAGCTCGTCCCAAAGGCGCCTCGAGGATGTCAACTTGGCGGATGCTGTCACCGATGCGCCTGTGGCATACAAGCACAAGCAAAAGGCATCGGTGCATCCGTGGCGATGGCTCAGCGTCTGAGCGGAGCCGGATCTTCATGTCACCTCCTAGATGCCAACAACTGCTGACGGATCCAAGGTAGCCTTCGCCCTCAACGCTGCCTGTTGTAAACATTATGGGCCGAAGTTGATTGATTTGCTGGATGATTACGCGGTGAGGCGGCAGGGGCAGGCCAAGAGCAGGCAATCCGGCTCCGAGGCTACTCAGGATGCAGCTTCTTAGGCCTTGTAGTTGTAGGATAGATTTTGTTTCTTTTGTTGTAATATATCTATGAACACTCCTTGTGCCACGCAGTGGCTTTTTGATGCATATAATAAATCTCTGAGCTCTTTGTTCATTCGTGTGTTTGTTCATATTCATGTCTTCTTTTCCTCTAGGGACCTTCGAGTGATGATTCCGTTGGCACTTCGTCTGCGCCGCAGCTGCGGCCATCCTTGGATGATGCGTCGCAGCTTGTGTTTCTTCGTGACCGCATCCGTAGTCTTGAGAAAGAATTGCTTGAAGTGCGCAGCCACGCCGATGTTTGGAAATCGAAGACAAAGCGGGGCGCTGCCAGGGAGGAGTATTTGATGGGGGAGTTGTGTCGTCTGGCCGGACAACTTAAATGTGAGTTTTTCGAGATGCTTCTCATTTTTTCTGATGCGCCTCCTGGCCTGTCATCTTACTTTGCAAATGTTGAAGGTGCTAACCTTGTTCCTAAGGAGGAAAAGGAGCGTGTTGTTCGGATCAACTGCTTGACCCAGCAGGACATGGAGGCCGGCGGTATTTCTGGATGGACCACGATCGTGCCGTGGTCCTTGCGACTATGCAGGATCGTGTTCACCAGGTGTCGCGGGTGCTGCGTCAGGCGAAGACTTCGTTGGCGTGGGTTCTGCACGTGATATTTCCCTTGGATGAGGCCCATCGACTCTCTAGGGCCTGCTGCCAAGTTTCGAGATGTGCATCATGTTAGGGAGCTGGTGCGGCATCACCGGTTCGGGGTGAAGGTGCTTTCCTTGTGCTACATCGCCCGATGTAGATCTTGTCATTAGTGGGCCGCCTCTTCGGCCGGATGATGGTGTGTGGTATATGCGTCCACGTTATGCGGCTGTAAGGCAGTATGCCGAACAAATTGTAGATCTCTTTGAGCAGCGTGCGCAGGTGATTCTTCAGAATAGGTAGGACCTGTAAAAAGATAGATGTAAAATTTGTATGTATTCGACTGGGCGTGTTATGCCCTTTGTTGTAAAGGTTGATTGTTGTTTAGCACGTGGTGCTTTGTTTGTATGCGTGCCCTTTTGGTTAGCCTGACGTGGTCAGCTACTCAGGTGTACACGCGTTATCCTTAGTCGACGAAGTCGTGAGGTGAGGGAAGCCCCCGAGTGTGTTGTAACATCAAGAAAATGCGAATAATAGACAAAAAATTGGGGCGAGACACTTAGCTTTCTTCATATCGTAAGGAGGAGGTACATTGTTCGGCTAAGTAGCCTTGGCTGAATAGCCTTATTGCAAGTAAAAAGAGGGGGGTAGCTAGGGGTAGAAGCGTCGCAGTTGTGCGACGTTCCATGGGTTGGAGTATGCGACTCCAGACTCCACGTGTTTGAGGCGATAGGCGCCACACAGTATGACTTGCCATAATGTAGGGTCCTTCCTAGGCGACTCAAGCTTCTTCGCCGCTCTTGCTTGAGTCATAAGACTAGGTCTCCTTCGACGAAGGACCTTGGGCGCAGCCGACGGCTGTGGTAGTTATGGAGGCTCTGTTGATAGACCACTGATCGAGCTGCGGCTATGTCGCGTGCCTCCTCGAGTGTGTCGACGGCGTCTTCGAGTGTGACCGTCGATTCGGCTTCGTTGTAGGCGATGACCCGTGGGGCCTTGTGGCGTACCTTTGCAGGCAGCACGGCTTCGGCTCCATGCACCATGAAGAAGGGCGTGTAGCCAGTTGAGCTATTTGGCGTCGTGCGCAAGCTCCAGAGGCCGGAGGGTAGCTCTTGTGTCCAGGCTCCTATGAGTCGTTGGAGTGGGCTCATTAGGTGTAACACCCTCAGAATCGGACCTATGCAAGCTTGGGCAAAATTCACCAAACCCGCATAGAAACGATTCAAAGGTGCCCACCAAGCACTTTCGTGCGGGTGGAAAACGAAGTAATAACATCACACAACAGTCCTCGATGGGACCCACAGAACAGATATATATATAAGCGACTCCATGAGTCAAGAATACAGATATAATATACAAAGATCCAAATCACCTTGAAAACGATAGAGCGTCCAGCTACGGACAAGATGCAAATGGGGCTAAGAGCTCAAGAATAACCAATGGCCCTTAACCCTGCCGCCAAGCCGGAAGGGTAACCTCGCTAACGGCCGATCTCAAAACCCGCTTAACAAAAGGTGCCGACAAAGGGCAAAGCAGAAACAAAGAAGGAGCGCCAAGATCGAGGCCAAGACACCATGAGGCTAGAATTCGGCCCTCGCCTACATAGGTATGGTGGATCGAGCGGCAGCAAAAGATGCACTAAACATCCTATAGAGACTCGATACGGACGGTTATCGAGGGGATGAGAATGTCCTATCCGGATCCCACCGGCTAACACCAAACAAACCCATCTCGGTGTTTCCTCGAGACCAAACGAGGAAGTCAACCGAGGAACTCACGCTGGCGCTTTATTTATTCATTATAGTGGCGGCACTTTACTAGTCGTTTAGATAATCGCCCGATAAAGTAAACAGTGGTCACTTTTAGTTAACCATTCCGTGATAGTTGCAGCAATTACTAATCGTGCATGATAGCATGAGATAAACCCTAAACCCAAAGCTTGTTGGTGCTTTATTCAGCCATTTCGCTAGAAGTTGCGTGACTTACTAGTCGGTACAATGGTCGCAAGCGACACAAAACAAGCAATTGTGGGCGTATTAATTAGCCATTCCATTATAGTGAAGCTGATTACTAGTCATTATAAGTCAAATTTATAGCGGTAAACTTTAGTTATGCTTGTCTATGATCGAGATCAGTGCTCCAAGTCGTCCATATCCGCGGACACGGCTTTCGTAAAAGTTTTAACCCGCCGGGTGCACCAATAGCAACACACGCCGATCAACCTCGAAAACCAAATCAAAACCCAACGAGGCTTTCACGATCGAACAATCACAGATTCAGAAATATTTCAGGGGCCACCTTAAGTAGAATCATAACTAAGCTAATGACCGAGACGGCCTCAAGGTTTGTGGGGCGCAGAACGATCGGGAACCCGAAGTGTGGCTGGGCTTGTCGATACCGTAAACGGGTCACAATTCCTAAAGATAGCAGTGCCCTCGCACAATCGTAAATAAAGCAAAGAAACATGGCATAAGTACAGATCGTAAATAAAACCTCAAACTAGTTTGTGGCCCCAAGAAATAAGACTAATCAAGCTCGCTCGGGGTCCCATATACCTCCGGATGTGGATAGCGCAAAAATCAAGGAACAGTATCAAGTACTCGGGTCTTACGGACACAAGTGGGCGCTCGAAACCAAATATTATCTATCACCCACCGATGCCTCCGCTTATTCAATTTTAGTTGTTAAACAAAGTAAAGTGAACAATAAGTAAACTAGGATCATCTCCAACATCAACATGCGGCAATACATCAAAGAATCGTGGCATATGACGACTCACATCACTTGAGCAAGCAACTACGACGCAAGTCCAACTATCTACCAAACAACAGGTAATAGGGTGTGTCCAAGGCAATATAGGGCTGCAAGGGAATATCACAGGTACGGAATCTAAAGCATCGCAACACAGATAGCAAAAGATCAACAGGAGGGAATAAAGACTATAAAGTAAGATAGGTAGAAAGGGGGAGATGCTCGCCTGAAAACATTGTCGAAAGGTTCCACCGAAGATCGGGGCAAAGCTCACATCAACTCAACGGCCTTATCCGCGAAGAAGCAAAACACTAGAAGAAACACCGGATGCAATATTTAATACACGGCAGAAGATCGGCATGATGCATGTATGATGGATGGCATGGCAAAGTGCGATGCGATTAGGTCAAGATTAAGCGGAACCGGGGTCCCGGCACTTAGTTGAATGGTTCAAGTTATTTAGAAGGCCCGCAATTTAAATGTTGTTTATCAAGACAAAAGATAGCACCGGTTCGCTACACAAGTTTAAATGAGGCCGATATAAGGCTAGATTTGCCCGCATATGGGCCCCATATTTAATTATTAGGTGAATCGCATAAGGCCCCAAACCACATGATATGCATGCGATGAATGACAATTCAATATGCAACAAGTTGTTATTATGTTAGAAAATAGGGTTTTGGAAGGGGTTCACACTTTAGGGTCTCGACGATCTTGGGGTTTTCCGGGTTCGGTCGGTCTCTGTGGTCCAGGTTCGGACTGGGGTTCGGGTTCGACGGAGCGCTCGGATATCGGGGTCGCTTGTCGATCCGGGTCTTCGGTCGCGTTGTCGGTCTTGGCGTCTCGGAGCACACTTGTCGCATCCGGGGTCCCGGCGTCCGGGGAGCGTAACTTGGTTCGCGCTTCTCGCATCGCTAAGGTCTTGCGCTGCGAGGGTCTTGGCGTTCAAGGCCCGGATTCCGGGTGAGGGAGTTCATGGTGCTGGGTTTCCGTGATGAAGATCTTGTCGAGGGTTCGCGCCAAGATCGCTACAGCCTCGGGTGCTCCAATAGGCCATAGGGTTCACACGCTACCATGCCACGCATACACGAGCACACACATACGAGCACACGATACACGAGCACACGATACACGAGCATCGCACACAGGCCACGCGGACGGGCGAGCCGGGCCGGACTCCGGCGAAGCTTGAGGGTCTGTGGAGCGCTGGGCGGGCGCGGTGACGGGCGGTGGCGAGAACGGGGGACGCTGGCGGTCAACGCGTGGCGAGGATGGCTTGGCGGCAGGCTGGGCGCATGGCGGTCGTGGACGGGCCGGCGAGGAGCTCGACGGGCGAGCGCGGGAGGAACGCTTGGGGAGCGCACGGGGCCCGGGAGGTGGGCGAGAGGCCTTGGCGGCGCGGGCGGGCTGGCGGGTCCGGCCACGGAGGCAGGAAAGTCGCCGAGGACGGCTGCGGGTCGGCCGCTGGGCCGGGAGGAAGCGCGGAGGCGAGGGCGCGACGCTGCCGGAGGTTGGCGGGCGCTAGGCCGGGCAGGAGGTACGGCGAGCGGCCTCGTGGCGCGGCAGAGCGGCGCGGCGAGAGCGCGCTCGCGGGCGGGGCTGGGCGCGGGCGGGCTCGGAGAAGCGAGCTGCCGGCGGCGCGGGGGCGGCTGGGCCGCGGCTGCTGATGCTGCGAAGCGGAGGATGTGCGATCACGGGCGCGGGCGGTTATGGGAGGTACATGGGCGGCCGGGCCGGAGGCGAGGGCGAGGCGGGAGAGGAGGACGGGCGAGGCGCCGGGCGGTGAGGTGGTTGGGCAGGTGGTTAGGCGGGCCTGCTTCGAGGAGGACGGAGGCGTGGCTGGGCGCTGTCATGGAGGCGGTGGCCGGCGATGCTACCTGGGGCGAGGAGCCGAGGAAGAAGGGGAAGCGGTCATGGGTGGAAGGTGGCTCGTGGTTGGGGAGTGGGAATGACGGGGTCCTGGGCTGCGGGGCTGAAAGGGCGGGACGGCCGCTGTAAAGCGTGGGGGGGCCCTGGCAGGGGAGGGCACAGGCGCATGCGTGTGGTGAGGGATGAGAGGGAGAGAGAGGAGAGAGTGGGGTGGAGGAGAGAGGGAGGGATAGGCTAGGTGGTAGATTGCTATTGGTTAGAGGGGGAAGAGAGGTGAGGTGGCACTAGGGGATTGGGTGGAGTGATGTGGCCGTAGGGGTAGGTTTCTGGGTAGGTCTAGGATTAGATGGGGCGCAGGTTGGACCGTTTTTAGAAATCTGGGGCGGTCGTTCGGGTCGGTTGGCCCGTTCGACTGCCCCGGCCAAAAATAAATAAAACTTTTATTTGAAATAATTGGGCCGTTTGCAACCCGATAGCAACAAAACAAAATTATTCCGGAGACCCGGTGTTGACATTTGAATAGAGATGGGGCGTCTGGAAAACAAAACGGGGTTTGCAAAATAGTTTTATGCAAACAATGCATGATGACGACGATGCAATGCACAAATTCAACGCGATTTTCTAGTAGTGGTTTTGCGGGATGCCACAATTCGACACCACTAACAATGGATCTCGCCCTCGGGATCCGCCTCATGGTACCGGAAGGAAGGTCGGCGTTCTCCGTCTTCACGCTTTGTGTAGATCCTCGCGACACCACTAACGAAGGGTCGTTGTTCCTGATCGTCGAGAGAGCACTCCGGAAACAAAAGGTCGAAGGTAGAGGTATCAACAATAAAGCCACCTCTAACTTCCGTTAGAAGAGGGAAAAGTTACATCGATCCACCAATTCGATGTACAGAGCGAACAGTAAGAGTCGGGTAGGGTGATCAGTCCATCCCGGACCCAACTATCAACTCTATACATGGGTAGGAGAATCAGGCAACTCAACTCTCGAGATTCAGATCAAGATCACAAAGCGGTATCCGGAACAAAGGGATGATGCCAGCAGAAATCGTATGAAAGACACAATGATTAGGTTCCGCGATGGTTCCATTGGCATGAACAACACATGCTCAAGGTATACTCCAACTTCACCAAGGCTCGTCCTTCTCATATGTTTTTCCACGACACAGATATCCGGCAAGGAACACATAAAGATAAAGAGCTCAAGAACAAAAGATCGGATGAAGGGTACAGCAGACAAGTTGCAGATTGATGATCGTAGCACCTCCGCTACAGAAGGGAGAAGCGAAACCCTGAAGGTACGACGGAAACCCAACCACGAGAATTCCTGGACTCGAAGAGAGAGAAGAGAGCGGATTCAAAACACGTAGAGGTAAGAGGGGAACAGCAGAGGGGTAAGGAGTAAAATCAGACCTAGCCAGAACTATCCAACCGATTTTGCAAAATAGTTTTGACACTCTACTTCGGCCGTTAGCTAGGTTATCCTACAGGCTGGACTCGTGGGGTATCGCAATCCGAGCTCGATACCACCAGAACACCTCAGACCGGACCTATGCAAGCTTGGGCAAAATTCACCAAACCCGCATAGAAACGATTCAAAGGTTTCACCACACTTTCGCAAGGTGGAAAAAGTAATAACATCACACAGTCCCTCGATGGGACCCAGCAGAGATATATATAAGCGACTCCATGAGTCAAGAATACATATAATATACAAAGATCCAAATCACCTTGAAAACGATAGAGTCCCACCACGACAAGATGCAAATGGGGCTAAGAGCCACAAGAATAACCAATGGCGCCCTTAACCCTGCCTGTGCCAAGCCGAAGGGTAACCCGCTAACGGCCGATCTCAAAACCTGCTTAACAAAAGGGTGCCGACAAAGGGCAAAGGAAAACAAAGAAGGAGCGCCAAGATCGAGGCCAAGACACGGCGAGGCTAGAATTGGCGGTCCGCCACATAGGTATGGTGGATCGAGCGGCAAAGATGCACTAAACATCCTATAGAGACTCGACAATGGACGGTTATCGAGGGGATGAGAATGTCCTATCCGGATCCCACCGGTTAACACCAAACAAACCCATCCCGTGTTTCCTCGAGACCAAACGAGAAGTCAACCGAGGAACTCACACAGTTGGCTTTATTTATTCGCTTATAGTGGCGGCACTTTACTAGTCGTTTAGATAATCGCCCGATAAAGTAAACAAGGTCACTTTAGTTAACCATTCCGTGATAGTTGCAGCAATTACTAATCGTGCATGAGCATGAGATAAACCCTAAACCCAGCAATTGTTGGTGCTTTTATTCACCATTTCACAGAAGTTGCAAGATTTACTAGTCAGTAATAAATGGTCGCAAGTTTACACACAAAACAAGCAATTGTGGGCAGTATTAATTAGCCATTCCATTATAGTGAAGCTGATTACTAGTCATTATAAGTCAAATTTATAGCGGTAAACTTTAGTTATGCTTGTCTATGATCGAGACATCTGTGCTCCAAGTCGTCCATATCCGCGACACGGCTTTCAGAAAGTTTTAACCGCCGGGTGCACCAATAGCAACACACGCCGATCAACCTCGAAAACCAAATCAAAACCCAACGAGGCTTTCACGACCAACAATCATGATTCAGAAATATTTCAGGGGGCCACCTCAAGTAGAATCCAACGGTTAGCTGACCCGAGACGGCCTCAAGGTTTGTGGGGCATGTAAACGATCGGGAACCCGAAGTGTGGCTGGGCTTGTCGATACCACGAAACGGGTCACAATTCCTAAATAAGACAGGTGCCCTCGCACAATCGTAAATAAAGCAAGAAACATGGCATAAGTACAGATCGTAATAAAACCTCAAACTAGTTTGTGGCCCCAAGAAATAAGACGGAATCAAGCTCGCCAGTGGGGGTCCCATATACCTCCGGATGTGGATAGCGCAAAAAATCAAGGAACAGTATCAAGTACTGGGTCTTACGGGACACAAGTGGGCTCGAAACCAAATATTATCTATCACCCACCGATGCCTCTGCTTATTCAATTTTAGTTGTTAAATGAAAGTAAAGTGAACAATAAGTAAAACTAGGATCATCTCCAACATCAACATGCGGCAATACATCAAGAATCGTGGCATATGACGACTCACATCAAGACTTGAGCAAGCAACTACTTACACGCAAGTCCAACTATCTACCAAACAATGTAATAGGGTGTCCAAGGCAATATAGGGCTGCAAGGGAATATCATGGTACGGAATCTAAAGCATCGCAAATACGTATAGCAAAAGATCAACAGAGGGAATAAAGACTATAAAGTAAGATAGGTAGAAAGGGGGAGATGCTCACCGAAAACATTGTCGAAAGGTTCCACCGAAGATCGGGGCAAAGCTCACATCAACTCAACGGCCTTATCCGCGAAGAAGCAAAACACTAGAAGAAACACCGGATGCAATATTTAATACACGGCAGAAGATCGGCATGATGCATGTATGATGGATGGCATGGCAAAGTGCGATGCGATTAGGTCAAGATTAAGCGGAACCGGGGTCCCGGCACTTAGTTGAATGGTTCAAGTTATTTAGAAGGCCCGCAATTTAAATGTTGTTTATCAAGACAAAAGATAGCACCGGTTCGCTACACAAGTTTAAATGAGGCCGATATAAGGCTAGATTTGCCCGCATATGGGCCCCATATTTAATTATTAGGTGAATCGGCATAAGGCCCCCAAACCACATGATATGCATGCGAGATGAATGACAATTCAATATGCAACAAGTTGTTATTATGTTAGAAAATAGGGTTTCAGTAAGGGGTTCACACTTTAGGGTCTCGACGATCGTGGGGTTTTTCCGGTTCGGGTCGGTCTCAGGTCCAGGGTTCTGGATCTGGGTCTGGGTTCGACGAGCTCGGATATCGGGGTCGTTCTTGTCGCATCCGGGTCTTCGGTCGCGTTGTCGGTCCGCTCGGGCGAAGCACTTGTCGATCCGGGGTCCTCGGCCCGGGAGCGAACTTGGTTCGGCCGTTTCGCCATCGCAAGGTCTTGCTGCTATGAGGGTCTTGGCGGTTCCGGCCCGGATTCCGTGAGGGAGTTCATGGTGTCGGGTTTTCCGTGATGAAGATCTTGTCGAGGTTCGCGCCAAGATCGCTGCAGCTCGGGTGCTCCATAGGCCATAGGGTTCACACGCTACCATGCCACGCATACACGAAAGCACATACACGAGCACACGATACACGAGCACACGATACACGAAAGCACGCGGCAATGGGCCCACAGGCCACGGACGGCCAGCGTGAGGGGCTGGCCGACCGCGGGCGAAGCTTGGCGAGGTCCAGGGGCTGGCAAGGTGACGGCGGTGGCCGGAGAACGGGCGGGACGCGGGGGTCGAACGCGTGGCGAGGATGGCTTGGCGAGACTAAGCGGCTGGCCGTGGGCGTGGATGCCGGCGAGGAGCTCGACGGGAGCGCCGCATGGGAGGAACGGCTGGAGCGGCACGCGTGGCCCGGGAGGTGGCGAGGAGGGGCTTGGCGGGAAGGCGGGCCATGGGTCCGGGGCGGAGGCACAGTGGAAAATCGCCGAGGACGGCCGGGTCGGTCGCCGGGAGAAGCGCCGGAGGCGAGGGGCGCGACGCTGTCGGAGGTTGGCGCGGCAGGCCGCGAGGGCAGGAGGTACGCAGCGGAGGCGCTCAGGCCGGTGGCAGGCGGGCGAGAGCACGCGGGCTCGCGGGCGGGTAGGGCGCGCGGGCGGAGAAGCGAAGCCGGGCGGCGCTGGCGTGGCGGCGCTGGCGCGGCGCGCTGAGGCGAGCTGGGAGGGACAAAGCATGGGCGGACGCGGGGCTAAGGGCCAGGCGGCAAGGCTCGGGCCGAGGGCGAGGGGTAGAAGGGGAGAGGAGGACGGGCGGGCGGCGGGCGCGAGCGGTGAGGTGGCGGAGGTGGAGAGATGGCGCTGGACCGCCGAGGACGGAGGCGTAATGGGCGCTGCATGGAGGCGTGGCTGCCATGGATGCTACTCGGCGGGCGAGGAGCCGAAGGAAGAAGGGGAAGCGGCTGCGGGTGGAACTGTGGCCTGCGGTGGGTCAGAGTGGGAATGACGGGTGGTCCCAGGGCGCTGGGGCCAAAGGGGAGCGCTGGTGTGCGTGTAAAAGCGCAGGGGGGCCCTGGGCAGGAGGGAGGCGCTGCAGTGGCGCATCGTGGTGTCGAGGATGAGAGGGGAGAGAGGAAAGAGAGTGGGTGGGATTAGAGAGAGGAGGGATAGGCTAGGTGGCGATTGCCATTGGTTAGAGGGAAGAGGTGAGGTGGCACTAGGGGATTGGGTGGAGTGATGGGCCGTAGGGTGGGTAGGTTTCGGTAGGTCTAGGATTAGATGGGGAGGTTGGACCGCTTTTAGAAATCAAGGTCGCTCGGTCGGTTGGTCTGCTCGATCGCCCCGCCAAAATAAATAAAACTTTTATTTGAAATAATTGGGCCGCTTAAACCCGATAGCAACAAAACAAAATTATTCCGACCCGTGTTGACATTTGAATAGAGATGGGGCGCTCGAAAACAAAACGGGTTTGCAAAATAGTTTTATGCAAACAATGCATGATGACGACGATGCAATGCACAAATTCAACGCGATTTTCTAGTAGTGGTTTTATGGGATGCCACAATTAACACCACTAACAATGGATCTCGCCTAGGATCCGCCTCATGGTACCGGAAGGAAGGTCGGCGTTCTCCGTCTTCACGCTTTGTGTAGATCCTCGCGACACCACTAACGAAGGGTCGTTGTTCCTGATCGTCGAGAGAGCACTCCGGAAACAAAAGGTCGAAGGTAGAGGTATCAACAATAAAGCCACCTCTAACTTCCGTTAGAAGAGGGAAAAGTTACATCGATCCACCAATTCGATGTACAGAGCGAACAGTAAGAGTCGGGTAGGGTGATCACCATCCCGACCCAACTATCAACTCTATACATGGGTAGGAGAATCGTGCAACTCAACTCTCGAGATTCAGATCAAGATCTTCACAAAGTGTATCCGAACAAAGGGATGATGCCAGAAATCGTATGAAAGACACAATGATTAGGTTCCGCGATGGTTCCATTGGCATGAACAACACATGCTCAAGGTATACTCCAACTTCACCAAGGCTCGCCCTTCATATGTTTTTCCACCCATACGTATATCCGCAAGGAACACATAAAGATAAAGAGCTCAAGAACAAAAGATCGGATGAAGGGTACAGCAGACAAGTTGCAGATTGATGATCGTAGCACCTCCGCTACAGAAGGGAGAAGCGAAACCCTGAAGGTACGACGGAAACCCAACCACGAGAATTCCTGGACTCGAAGAGAGAGAAGAGAGCGATTCAAAACACGAGAGGTAAGAGGGGAACAGCAGAGGGTAAGGAGTAAAATCGCACCTAGCCGTAACTATCCAACCGATTTTAAAAATAGTTTTGACACTCTACTGGCCGTTAGCTAGGTTATCCTACAGTCGACTTGTGGGTATCGCAACCGAGCTCGATACCACTGTAACACCTCAGACCTATGCAAGCTTGGGCAAAATTCACCAAACCCGCATAGAAACGATTCAAAGGTGCTCACCAAGCACTTTCGTAAGGGTGGAAAACTAAGTAATAACATCACACAACAGTTCCCTCGATGGGACCCATGCAGAGATATATATATAAGCTTACCCATGAGTCAAGAATACGTATATAATATACAAAGATCCAAATCACCTTGAAAACGATAGAGCGTCCCACGGACAAGATGCAAATGGGGCTAAGAGCCTGAAGAATAACCAATGGCCCTTAACCTGCCTGTGCCAAGCCGAAGGGTAACCCCGCTAACGGCGCCGATCTCAAAACCTGCTTAACAAAAAGGTGCCACAAAGGGCAAAGCAGAAACAAAGAAGGAGCCAAGATCGAGGCCAAGACACGGCGAGGCTAGAATTCGGGTCTCGCCACATAGGTATGGTGGATCGAGGGCAATGCAAAGATGCACTAAACATCCTATAGAGACTGACATACAATGGACGGTTATCGAGGGGATGAGAATGTCCTATCCGGATCCCACCGGTTAACACCAAACAAACCCATCCCGGTGTTTCCTCGAGACCAAACGAGGAAGTCAACCGAGGAACTCACACAGGGCGCTTTATTTATTCATTATAGTGGCGGCACTTTACTAGTCGTTTAGATAATCGCCCGATAAAGTAAACAAAGGGTCACTTTAGTTAACCATTCCGTGATAGTTGCAGCAATTACTAATCGTGCATGATAGCATGAGATAAACCCTAAACCCAGCAGCTTGTTGGTGCTTTTATTCAGCCATTTCGCTAGAAGTTGCAAGACTTACTAGTCAGTACAATGGTCGCAAGTTTACACACAAAACAAGCAATTGTGGGCAGTATTAATTAGCCATTCCATTATAGTGAAGCTGATTACTAGTCATTATAAGTCAAATTTATAGCGGTAAACTTTAGTTATGCTTGTCTATGATCGAGATATCGTGCTCCAAGTCGCCCATATCCGGACACGGCTTTCAGAAAGTTTTAACCCGCCGGGTGCACCAATAGCAACACACGCCGATCAACCTCGAAAACCAAATCAAAACCCAACGAGGCTTTCACGATCGAACAATCACAGATTCAGAAATATTTCAGGGGCCACCCTTAAGTAGAATCCGAACGGTTAGTCGACTCGAGACGGCCTCTGGTCAGGGGCCAGGTAAATCGGGAACCCAAAGTGTGGGCTTGTCGATACCACGAACGGGTCACACCCTAAACAAAGACAGGTGCCCTCGCACAATCGTAAATAAAGCAGAAAACATGGCATAAGTACAGATCAGAATAAAACCTCAAACTAGTTTGTGGCCCCAAGAAATAAGACGGAATCAAGCTCGCCTGGGGGTCCCATATACCTCCCGGATGTGGATAGCGAAAAATCAAGGAACAGTATCAAGTACTGGGTCTTACGGACACAAGTGGGCTCGAAACCAAATATTATCTATCACCCACCGATGCCTCGCTTATTCAATTTTAGTTGTTAAACAGAAAGTAAAGTGAACAATAAGTAAAACTAGGATCATCTCCAACATCAACATGCGGCAATACATCAAAGAATCGTGGCATATGACGACTCACATCAGCACTTGAGCAAGCAACTACGACACGCAAGTCCAACTATCTACCAAACAACAGGTAATAGGGTGTGTCCAAGGCAATATAGGGCTGCAAGGGAATATCACAGGTACGGAATCTAAAGCATCGCAACACAGATAGCAAAAGATCAACAGGAGGGAATAAAGACTATAAAGTAAGATAGGTAGAAAGGGGGAGATGCTCGCCTGAAAACATTGTCGAAAGGTTCCACCGAAGATCGGGGCAAAGCTCACATCAACTCAACGGCCTTATCCGCGAAGAAGCAAAACACTAGAAGAAACACCGGATGCAATATTTAATACACGGCAGAAGATCGGCATGATGCATGTATGATGGATGGCATGGCAAAGTGCGATGCGATTAGGTCAAGATTAAGCGGAACCGGGGTCCCGGCACTTAGTTGAATGGTTCAAGTTATTTAGAAGGCCCGCAATTTAAATGTTGTTTATCAAGACAAAAGATAGCACCGGTTCGCTACACAAGTTTAAATGAGGCCGATATAAGGCTAGATTTGCCCGCATATGGGCCCCATATTTAATTATTAGGTGAATCGGCATAAGGCCCCCAAACCACATGATATGCATGCGAGATGAATGACAATTCAATATGCAACAAGTTGTTATTATGTTAGAAAATAGGGTTTCGGGAAGGGGTTCACACTTTAGGGTCTCGACGATCTTGGGGTTTTTCCGGGGTTCGGGGTCGGTCTGTGGTCCAGGTTCGACTTGATCTGGGGTTCGGGTTCACGGAGCGCTTTGATATCGGGGTCGTTCTTGTCGATCCGGGTCTTCGGTCGCGTTGGTCGCGTTGCTCGGGGCGAAGCACTTGTCGATCCGGGGTCCTCGGCGTCCGGGGAGCAGAACTTGGTTCGGTGCCGCTTTCGCCATCGCGAAGGTCTTGCCGCTATGAGGGTCTTGGCGGTTCCGCGGCCCGGATTCCGTGAGGGAGTTCATGGTGTCGGGTTTTCCGTGATGAAGATCTTGTCGAGGGTTCGCGCCAAGATCGCTAAGCTCGGGTGCTCCAATAGGCCATAGGGTTCACACGCTTACCATGCCACGCATACACGAGCACACACATACATCGGCACACGATACACGAGCACACGCATACACGAGCACATCGCACAGGGTGGCCACTGTGACGGGCAGCGTGGGCCGGGCCGACTCCGCGGACTCGGGCGAAGCTTGGCGTCCAGGGCGCGGGCGCGGTGACGGTGGCGGAGAACGGGGGACGCTGGCGGTCGAACGCTGTGGCGAGGATGGCTTGGCGAGACGGGCAAGGCTGTGCTGGCGGGACGGGCCGGCGAGCGAGTCGACGGGCGGAGCGTGGGGAGGAACGGCTTGGGGAGCAAGGCCCGGGGAGGTGGCGGAGGAGGCCTTGGCCATGGAAGGGATGTTCGGGTCCGGCCGGCGGAGGCAGTGGAAAGTCGCCGAGGACGGCGCGGGTCGGGTCAGCTGGGAGGAAGCGCCGGGAGGCGAGGCGGACGCTGCCGGAGGTTGGCGGCGTCAAGGCCGGGCAGGAGGTACGGCGAGCGGAGGCCGTGGCCGGGGCAGAGGCGTGCGCGCGCGAGAGCACGCGGAACGGGCGGGGCTCGAGAAGCGAGGCGTGCTGGCGCGGGCGGCGGAGGCGTATGGCGGGCGGGCGCTATGGCGTTGAAGCTGCCATGAGGCGAAGCGGACGGTGGGGGCGGCAGCTGGGAGGCGCATGTGGCGCAATGGGCCGAGGCGAGGGAGAAGGGGAGAGGAGGACGCGGGGCGGCGGCCAAGTGGTGAGCGGTGGAGTGGCGGCTCGGCGGCTCGCCGAGGAGGACGGAGGCGCGGGGGGGCGCTGCATGGAGGCGCGGCATGGACGGATGCTACTGGCGCGAGGCCGAGGAAGAAGGGGTCGCCGCGGGTGGACCGGTGGCCTGGGCGGTGGTTGGGGAGGAATGACGGGTGGTCCAGGGGCGCGTGGGGGCCGGGGGAGCTGGCAGCGCCAGTGGTGGTGGCGGTAAAGGTGTGGGGGAGGGGCAGGGAGGCGCTGCATGATGGGGCTGAGGGATGAGAGGGGGAGAGAGAGGAAAGAGAGTGGGGTGGGATTAGGAGAGAGGGAGGGATAGGCTAGGTGGCAGATTGCCATTGGTTAGAGGGGGAAGAGAGGTGAGGTGGCACTAGGGGATTGGGTGGAGTGATGTGGCCAGGTAGGGTGGGTAGGTTTCTGGGTAGGTCTAGGATTAGATGGGGCGCAGGTTGGACCGTTTTTAGAAATCTGGGGCGGTCGTTCGGGTCGGTTGGCCCGTTCGACTGCCCCGGCCAAAAATAAATAAAACTTTTATTTGAAATAATTGGGCCGTTTGCAACCCGATAGCAACAAAACAAAATTATTCCGGAGACCCGGTGTTGACATTTGAATAGAGATGAAGGCCCGAAACAAAACGGGGTTTGCAAAATAGTTTTATGCAAACAATGCATGATGACGACGATGCAATGCACAAATTCAACGCGATTTTCTAGTAGTGGTTTTGCGGGATGCCACATTAGGCACTTCTTGATGCCGCTACCGACGAGGCCGTTGGCCTTTTCGACCTACCCGTTTGTTTGCGGGTGCGCCATGGAGGCGTATGTGATGTTGATTCCGAGGTCTTCGCAGAAGTCCTGGAATTCTTTGGAGATGAAGTTCGACCCATTGTCGGTGATGATGATATGCGGTACGCAGAACCTATAAACAATGGATTCGAAGAACTTGACAGCCGTTTTGCCCTTTTGGTTAGTAACGGGCATGGCCTCGATCCACTTGGTGAATTTGTCGATCGCGACAGGAGGTAGACGTGGACTCTTTCGAGGACTTGGGCGCTTGCCGATCATGTCGAGGCTCACCGGGCGGCGGGCCGTGATAGGGTATGGGCCCGAGCTCGATCCCGCGTGTGGTTTATCTCACGAACCTCTAGCACATGCACCTTCTGACGATGTCCTTGGCGTCGCCATGGCCATAATAATAGAACCCAGCTCGTAGAGCTTTGGCGATAAGGGCGCGGCTGCCCGCATGATGGCCACAGATGCCCTCGTGGATGTCTTGGAGGATGGTTTTGCCGTCGCCGATGGTGACACACCTTTGGAGTATACCCGAAATGTTGTGCTTGTGTAGATCGCCATTGATGATGGTGAAGGCCTTGGACCGACGAGATATGCGTCGGGCATCTGTCGGGCTATCAGGCAGCTCTCCATCTATCAGGTACCTGAGGTACGGCCGCATCCATGTTTCTTCGACTGCCATGACCTGCATAAGGTTGAACACTGCGACCTCTTTGTCGAGCTTTTCGGGTCCTTCCTGACCATCGGGTAGTGCAGCCCCCGAGTGTTCTACTTCTTCGGGTGATCCCTTGGGGAATTTCTTTTTGATGGATGGCACGCAGATCTGTTCGAGGAACACACCTGGTGGCACTCGTGCGCAGGTGGAGCCGATGTTTGCGAGTCTATCGGCCTCTTCATTGCTTTCTCTCCCAACGTGCCAAAGTTCGCAACCGTCGAAGTCTCCTTCTTGTAGAGTGCGCGGTATGCAATCATGTTACGGCGTGTGTCGCACTCGCTCATCGCTCCTAGACGACGAGGTTCGAGTCTCAGAGATGACCAGCGCGCGCCGGATCTTGGCCATCCTCATGCCGTGGATGAGGGCCTCATACTCGGCCTCGTTGTTGGAAGCTCGAAATTTCATCTAGAGGACGATTTCATCTTGTCGCTTGCGGAGGTCAAGATGACCGGCTCGCTCCCGCCTCGCGCTTGGAGCCGCTGGAGGCATCGCCCATGACCGTGTCATGTCCGGGTGTCTGGAAGCTGCAGCCCATCCAAAGGGACGAGGAAGTCCGAAGGACCCGAGACTTGATCGTGGCGCTTCTCATAGGCGATGTCTAGAGGTGACACCGATGCCCACAGGGCCACACGCCCCGTGGCCTCCGGGTTGTTCAGATGTCGCTGTGGGTGCTTCATTGATGACCATCACCGATGTTCTCGAAAGTAGTGGCTCAGCCGACGAGCCATCATGAACACGCCGAGGCGAAGTTTGCAGTGAGGGTACCTCTTCTGGTCACGCCAATACCTCGCCGAGGTAGTAGATTGGGCGGACCCCATGGGTCTTGCCTTCTTTCAGTCGCCGACCACCAAAGGCGGTGCTTACCACCTGGTGTGTTGCTGCTATGTATAGCAGTAAAGGCTCGCGTTCCTTTGGCGTGACCAGGACGGGAGGTAGAGAGCAACCACTTTAGATCTTCGAATGCGTCGTCCGCTTCAAGGCCCACTGAATTTGTCCGCCTTATGTACCGATAGAAAGGTAGGGCTTTTTCGCCCATGTGGCTGATGAACCTGCTCAACGCCGTGATTCGCCCAGCAAGCTGTTGGACCCCCTTGAGGTTCTTCGGCTTCTCCATGGCCATTATGGCCCGGATTTTCTTCGGGTTTGCTTCGATTCCTCGCTGGGAGATGAAGTAGCCTAGCAGCTGACCAGATGGGACGCCGAAGGCGCACTTTTCTAGGTTTAGCTTGATCTTGTATCAATCAACGTTATCAAACGTCTCGCGGAGATCGTCGATGAGTGTCTTGGCCTCCCTTGTTTTGATTACTATGTCGTCGACATAGACTTGGATGTTGCGCGACCGGGTCCTTCGTGCATGCTCGCATGCACCGCTGGTACGCGGCGCTTACATTCTTCAGACCAAGGGCATTGCGTTGTAGAACATTCCGAATGGCGGATGAACGCCGCTTTTCTCGATCTTCGACCTTTACTCAATATGGTTGTAGCCTGAGTAGGCGCCGAGGAAGGAGAGCTTCTCGCATCCTGCAGTCGAATCGATGATCTGATCGATCCGAGGGAGAGGGAAGTGATCCTTTGGGCAATGCTTGTTCAGCAATGTGAAGTCCATGCACATCCGCAGGATGTCCATGTCCTTTTTAGGGACCATCACGATGTTGGCGAGCTGCTCGCTCTCCTTGATCTCCCTGATGAAGTTTGCGTCGAGTAGTCTGTTGACTTCGACTCCGATTGCCTCGGCCCGTAGTTCGGATAACCGGATGGACTGCTTGATCGCTTGGCCTGAAAGACGTTGAGTGCATGCTCGGCGAATTCCAGGAACTCTGGCATGTCCGCAGGACACCAGCGTAAGATTTCCAGCCACGGAGGAATTCGACAAGCGCGCTTCCCTGGCGCGGGCCGAGGTCGCATGTATCGCCGCCTTGGAGGCGCCCGTCGGGTGGACTTGCACCTTCTTTGTGTTGACGGTGGAGTCAAGGACATGTCTAGTGCGTTGTCTTGGCGACCGGGTGCCGTTGTCCGTCACCTCTCGGAGCCTTATGAGCTCCTCCGCATGCCGAATGACCGGAGATTCTGAAGTCCCTCGCCGCAGGGTCCGATCGGGTGAAGCTCCGTGGACTGTGATGACGCCTAGGTCCCGGGTATCTTGAGTAGCAGTACGCGAAAAGCGGAATCGCCAGAATCATGAATGCCACACGCCCGAGGATGGCGTGGTATTGTGATGGCTACACCACTTCAACTCGAGTCACTGACCGAAGTTATCGGGCTTGTCAAGATGACGCCGAGCCATATCTTTCCTGTGGGGAATACGCCTTCCTCGACGATGTCGTGGAACGCTGTATCGATTGTTCTAGGCTGCACAGCGATCCGCATTGCTGCTAAGGTACTAGCGAACATCGATTGATGCCGCCGCCATCCATGAAGACGCTGCTCATGTCGAACCCTCCGACCATACCGAGCACCAGGGCAGCATGACCTGGGCGAGGGACCTGGAAAGGGTGATCCGAACGGCTGAACGTGATGCAGGACTCCGATCCGCTGAGGTACTTAGGGATGGTGGGTGGAGCGTTCACAACAAGATTGATCTGACGGGTGATTTTATTTTGCACCCTGTTCGTTGGGCGCCCTTTATGGATCATTAGTGATCCCTTCGGCGCGGGGTACCCGTGCCCACCATTATTCTGTGCGGGTGCGATTGGGTGGTTCGAAGGTCCCGCAGGTGGTGTTGGAGGAGCTCTGCAGCGATCTCACCTGCGGTGTGTGTTCCGCACCTGTGATTCGGGGCTTGTTGCCTCATCTGAGACATGCTCTCGCTGAGTTTCTGGAACTCGCGGCAGTCCTTGAGCATGTGGCTTGCCTTCTTTTTACCATCCTGCTTGTCGATGTAGAAGTGGATGGTGCATGGACCCGACAGTTTGTCGTATGCTGAGGGTCCGTCGTCATGGCCGCGATGTTACCATGACTGCGTTGGGCATCCTCCGTCGCGGAAGTTGTTTCCACGGTATCCGCCGCTGCTGCGGTTGCCGTTGCTGCGGCTGTCGGTGTGGCCAGCCGCGACCATGTCGGGTCCTTCGCGATCGTCATAGACGCGTGATCTTCTCTTGCTACAACGTTCACGTCGCCGGCCGTAGTCATCTTCCTCCTTCGAGTGCGCTCGGTGGACGGAGTCCTCGCCATCTGCCCACATGTTGGCGATGTCCATGAGGTGGTCGAGTGTCTTGGGCTTGACGCGCCCAAGTTCTTCCTTGAAGTCCTGGCGCTTGACGCCATCCTTGAAGGCATCGATAGCTCTCTATCCTTAGAGATGTGCGTCGCAGAGTTCTTGGTGTTGGACCAGCACAATATGTACGAGCGAATGGATTCGCCCGTTCGTTGGGTGCAGGCCCGCAGCTCCTCAATCGAGGCTGGCCTCTTGCTGGTGCCTTTGAAGTTTCGGATGAAAATGTATGCCAGTTCCTCCTAGCTTCGGATGGATCCCGA
This sequence comes from Avena longiglumis, assembly GCA_030063025.1. Classification (NCBI taxonomy): domain Eukaryota; kingdom Viridiplantae; phylum Streptophyta; class Magnoliopsida; order Poales; family Poaceae; genus Avena; species Avena longiglumis. The sequence continues at coordinate 94,320,035 of CP125978.1, read as the reverse complement.
GGATAGGATGCTGAGCCAGATCCAGGTTGCGCCTGTCAGCTGCAGCTGAAGGCATTGCAAGGCGATGCCCTTGTTTCCTCCGTGTAGTTTGACGGACGACAGGTGGTCGCTGAGCCATGCCTTGGGGTCCTGTGTGTTGTTGAACTTCGGAGTGTCCGAAGGAAGCTTGAAGTCCACGGCATTCGTGTCCGCCGAACGGATCTGCTGAAGCATCGGGCTCCGCAGAGTTCTCCTTCGTCATCATCCTCCTTGGATTCGAATGAGCAGACGCGCTTGGCATGTGCTTTGTCGATCTTGCACTGGGTGAGCTCGCTTCAAGCGTCGTAATTGCGGCTGCGATGGCGCGAGATCTTGTGCCTTCGAGGTAGGTCGTGCTCTTCATCCTCGGATGAGCGTGCCGCGGTTGAACTGACCGCTTTCTTCTTTGGCTCCGCAGAGTTTCTTCGTGAGCGCAGCTCAATGAGTCCTAGTCCGTAAGCGGACTTGTGCATGGCGCTGGTCCCCACCGGAGGTGGATGCGACGCTGGCATGTGGTGGCTGCCATGATCGCAGCCGGTGGTGTCTTCGGATGACGTTGTCATCGGCATCCATCTCCATGAAGGACGTGTTGAGGGTTCGAGTCACCTCGCGACGTGCCTTGGGGTCCATGTTCTCCGTGCGAGAACGGTGCTTGTTACCATGATTGTCGTGCGAGCTGGAGCCGCCCATGGTGGAGAGCGCAGCTGCGCCAAGACCGACTCCAAGGCTTTTGCTTGCTTGTCAAGCACCTCTTGCATCTTCACCTGCTTCTTGTGCTCTTCGATTAGGAGCATGTGGTACGCCATCAGTAGGTCCTGTGAGGCACCCATGGGCAGGATCTGGTTGCCTGCAATGGCTTCGCGTGCTTGAGCCCATCCTTCCTTGTTGAGGTGGATGATCCGATTGGGGTGTCCTCCTTGGTGGGGACCGTTTTCCCGTTTCGCTTTCACCGTGGTTGGGTGGTTATGCTCTGATCCGCACACTGGATGACTACGGTGCATTGATAGCGCTCGTAGATTGGATCGCTGCTGCCGCAGCTTTCGGATCCAAAACCGTAGGTTCCTTCCTCCGATGGTGGATCGCACAGATCTGAGTTGGAGCTGTTGCTGTCATAGGACTCATCTGTCGATGGCGATGTGCGTAGCACGGGGTGTGGAGCCCACGAAGCGGGCCTGATCGATGGCAGAGGCACCCGCTCTGGGAGATGGAGAGTGCCGGTCTACCCCACCTAGAAGCAGAAGCTTCCGAACAGGATCTTGAGTCCGTCGCCAACGGGCTCGAAGTCCTTCAGGGTGGCTGGCGAGTGGGCGGTGAAGTCGAAAGCGCCGAAGAGGATATGAATCTCCTTCACCGCGGAGTTTTAGATCGCTTTGGTTGGGACCGTCACGATCGCACAATCAGCGCTCCCAGTTCCCACGGACGGCGCCAATTGACGAGGTTTAATCTCGCCAATGCCCATTGTTATGAGCTTGGGTTCTAGAGAAGATGGGGATGCTGGAGATCGCGGAACGGTTAGCAAACAAGCAACACGGGGACACGAGGTTTACCCAGGTTTAGGCCCCCGGCGGGAAAACCCTACTCTTGCTTGTCTGCTCTTGATTACGGCGGAACCGAAAAGTATAGGGGTGCGCAGATGCAATCTGGCGTGTAGGTGTGTATGCGGTGGTATGAAGTGCCCTCCTCGTCATGCCCTCCTAGCCTTTATATAGAGATAGGGGTCCTGCATGCACTGAGTCGGTTACAGTGTTTTAGGGTTTGCCCTTTCAATATTCTATCTACTCTAGTCTTGTTCTCCAAGGATCCAAGGCTTCATGGGCCCCGCCACCAAAGTCTTCATGGGATGGCGATGTTCTCGTGGGCCTTCCTTGGGCTGGACTAGGTATGCTAAGATCGTGTCTGTGAGGGTATAACCATGTCGCTTTTTGTTTCTTTGCTTTGGTTTGCCTAAAAGAAAAATCCAAAAGATTTTGCTTTGTTTTTGTTTGTCTTTTCTTGGTTTGCTTGTTTCTAAAAATATCAAAATATGTGTTCTTCTTCTTTGGTTTTGTGAGTTCTTTGCAGTGGTTCAAATTGCCTCGGTGGTTTGTGGTTTCATGTTAATTATTCAAGTCACACAAGTGAAGGGCAATAATGAAGATTAAGACAACTAGAGGTGTGGTAAGAGGCTGGTAACGAACTCTATTTGTTTTATTTTTGTACATATACTCATCATTGTAAGCATGCTTAGCCTGTTTGTGTAAGGTGTATGTCATTATGGATGCTTAGTAGTTCTTGCCTGTCTATGATTAGCTCCATCTTGCTAATAGTTTGTAGCATGTCATATGAATGTTTGCTTGCATTGTTTTATTCATACTTTGGTATGATATTGTGGTATCCTCCTCTGACTGTTCATGTGAATCGACTTGGAACATGCTCACGCATGCATATGACTAATCAATAGTCAGTGAGCCTTGATGATTTATTTTGCCTCAGAGTTCTTGTATCACTTTCATGCCATAGTTAGTCCTGTTTTGTTGCAAGCATGATTATGACAGCTATTGCTCTCTCGTTTGTCTCTCCCTCTTTATTGTTAGCCTCCACTTTCACTGAGTACGTGCTCTACCTGTGCTTCCAACTCCCCAAAACCAATATTGCCAGCTGTGTCCACCATACCTACCTATTAGCATCATTTGCTATTTCAGTGCATATTCCATATGTCGTGTTTTCTTCCAAAATAAAATGTTTGTCTGTTTTGAGAAATTTAATTTGTAAAGCTCTCACGTACTTGATGGTACACTTTATTCCTTGCGCTTAATAAGTCTAAACCATTGTGACTAGTCCATGAAAGTTATACGCTTGCTAATTATATACTGGGAGTCAGTAGAACCGTGCTATCACGGGGAATGCTTTCAACACTTTTTGGATATCTCATCCAGTTGATTCCTTGCTCTTTTGTTTATGGATGTCGACGATGTGAAATAAAAGGAGAGCTTGTGAGTTCATGGAGTTTATACATTATGTTAGAGAAACGCCTGGGCCGCTAGCCTAAGCCATGCCTAATCATGGTGGAAACTTGCAGCATCACTATAATGAGCATCTATGAAGCGTCCTCAATAAAAAGCTATGCATATGGTAAATAAAAAGATTGCTGAGATGATCATTGTCTGCTTGCCTTGTCATTTTGGTTATGAGAAAGCTCATGTACCATGTGCAAGGGGTACCCTGTTGGCGGTTCTCGATGATATGCATGTATTTACAATGACAAGAACTTTCAAGTGACCAAAGTTGAGTAGCATGCCGAGCGGACCTCATACTCAAGGGACTTGGGATTTCCAGTTTATGGTCTGGCAAGCATATGATTCAGAGTGGACCTCACTTTCACCTTAACCACAATTTGGCCTTTCTTCTTTTCAAGTCTATGGCTTTTACGATCCATTCTCTTTGGCCAAGTTCATTCCACAATCTATTTTAATAATGGGCCTCGGTTATTTTCACAGTCCATTTTAATAATGGGCCTTAGCCTTTTGCTTGTAATATATATTGTTCATTCACAATTTTTGGGTTGTACTACTTCAGGCCATGGCCTTCCACTGCAGTCCAGATTACTTTGGGCGACATCCTCTCGTGGTCCTATTTCAATAAGCCCATACTCAACAGTATAGTAAATATACGCAGGAATCAACATTTGAAATAAGCATCAATTCAAAGAAACATATACATCGCCAGAACTTCAAAATTACAGAATTCCAGCATTATGAGCAATTGTCGACAAGCAGCACCTAGTTCAGATCCACCAAGTAAACAATAGGTGACGGCCACCAAGTAGACAATAAGATCACACGGCCACCAAGTACACAATAGGTGACAACAACCAAGTACACAATAAGATCACACAGCCACTAAGTACCATCCTGCAGCCACTAGGTTGAGCTTCATCTTGTCCTCGAAGTTCTCTAGCTTCATGCGTGAACATCTTGGTCTTGCTTCATGTCAAATGGTGAATCAAAGTTAGTACTTATTCCAAAAAAGAATCAAATGTAAAGGTGTATTTGAATCCATCTTGGTTATTTCATTCACTGACTGAAGCCTGTTGAGTGTGGATTGTGTGATCCCGATCTCCGGTGAGGAATATGCACAGACAAGAACCCAAGCGGCAGAACCTACACATAACAAACAAAAAAGACACTATTATTAGCATGCTCAGTTATTATCGGGGCTATCATCAGTTGCAAAGAAATTGTTTCTCATATAGCAAAAGGAAACAAAAAATACAAAGCAGAAGAACATACAAACAAATGAATGCTCCGATTACTAAAATGTTCATCACAGGAACAGATGGAAACTTGACAAATGAAAAGTGGAAAATAGAAGGATTCATGACTACTAATTAGCATCTACACATATTGAGCAAACAAGGTTCAAAATTAGCTAGTATGCAAAAATCAAACGATGGTTAAGAACTATGCTTGTATCAAATCAAGCAACAACATTATAACAACAGTAATGATCATATATGAGATGTTATAGGAACATGAACAACTAGTAATGCTAATAAATATAAAAGAACAGTTCAAAGATTATCAAAATTCTTGGCCATATATTTTGGTGTGAAATCAAGGTAAATGAAGCAATAGATATATCAATGCTAGTAATTGCAAGTTTTAGTTGGTGAACATAACATGGTACAGTCATGATCTCAAAAAGCACTATAAGTTTATATTCACTGCATCTTTCTTGTAATCTCTTGATAAAGGTACTGAATAGGACAGGCCATTAAACTAGAACAGATAGTGTGACCATCCATGTATCCCAGTTTGATATTAAAAACAGACTAGTATCATATACATGCCATGCACAGACAGATGTACTAAATTTGTGATTATGACAGTAGGCAGAAACCATAGAGGAGTAGAGTCAAACTGTGCGGAACCTCTACATCTAGATGCTTCTCGTCCTTCTTTAAACCCGCAAAGCTCTTATCACTGTGTGAAATATCAAGACCACCATCAAAAGCTTCCTGCAGCAGCAAAGAATTATACACGTGCTATGCAAATAAACATAAGCCAAAACAGTGGATCGGTTGCACATCAACAAGAAACCAATGAGATCCATGCATTGGTAAATTCAAATGTGATATCAGGAGGCTACCATACCAACTATGTTAAGCAAATGTTATTTTATAGATATATTGCTAACACATGTTTATCGACAGTTAAGATGGACAAAAGAAATTTAAATGTGATTACAGAACTTCCAATGTATGCACGCCAACAATTCAAACAATTTAGACTCTGACTTTCTCTGAGCCCAGGAATATGCTACCACACCTATCTAAATTTGAACTAAAGGAAAACCTGTAGAATTCGAAGCAACCCCAGATCCAAATTAGAATATTTTCTAACACAAGGTAGCTACATTATGTAGATGTTTATAAAAATGAACCTGCAAAGGATTCTACACCGTAATCTATATTTCTAGTTTGCTAGGTGATTGACATGTAGATTCCCGGATACACCCTCCATATTAACCTCTTCAAAGCATGGTTCCCGATCCGCTATATGAGTAATAAAAGGTATAGATCCTATTTATTTGTCCTTGTCCCTAGGTATGCATTTGAATTCTACATCCATAAGCCATCCCGGAATTAAATAAGAGTAAAAGCTCGTGTAGCTCTACACATTCACATATACTCCAGCTACCACATCTACTAGTACTAGATTTGGATCGAGAACACACCCTCTAGTACATGGGTAGCTTACGGTGGCTGATTGACAATCCCCTTTTGCGAATCAGGATGGCATCGTGTTTGCTACAACGGGAAATACTGCATACCTGAGAACTGAAATCCCTTGACAGCAGCAACGGATGTAGGAGAGCGACCAGGCACGAACGAATTGAATCAGCAACCAGTAGCTATCTCGGCGATGACGATAAGAAGACTTGAACCCTAGGATCTCGATGTCGACGCTGATTCCGCCACTGGCGCGCCTACTACACCACGCCGCCCGAACACGACCATCGTCGTCAGCCCACACCTATTGCTCGAGGGTCGCCGGGAGGAGGCGGGGAATCACGACGGCCGGCCGAAGACCCATGGCAGCCGCAGACTCGTATTTGCGGGCCGTGGGCAACGCGGTGGAGGAAGGCGTCGAGCTCCGTGCTACCAGCCGCCTCGGGAGGATAGGCCCTCTAGGGTTACAGATGTACTGGAGAAGTCTTCGGTGCGGGGGAAGAGGCCCTCTAGGGTTGCGAGAGAAGGGATAGGCAGTGGACGCTGAAGGGAGGATCTGGAGCAATGGAGGAGGATCTCGGTGAGGTACTAGGGTGTGCGGTTGCTGCACGCGGTGAGGGGTCTGGAGCAGTGGGAGAGGAGACGAGGTGGGGAGAGGAGTGGAGGCGGCGCGGGTGGGTCTACGCGATGGGGTGGACGGCTGGGTAGGGTACTAGGGTTTGTGGTTGCAGCACGCGGCAAAATTGAACCTCTCCAGCGCCAAGGACCAAATTTTCGTGGGTGAGGATCGAGGATGAGTTCCACAACGTTGGATCGAGCGCGTGGACGGTTAGGATCCTATTCAGGGTGATCCGGGTACCCTTTTTGCATTCGATCCGAGAAGTGTCCATGGTATGAAATCGGCATAATAACTAGATAAAAAATATAGGGAAAATCTTTGAACTGTGTCATTTTATATGACCTTGTATCCATGTAAAATAACAAACTTGCAATATTTCAAATATTTTAAAAAAGTGCTTTCAAAATTAGCTACCGAGTATGAAATTTCATGTCTTACAACTCAAACGACCAATGTTATGGCTAGAATCGCGGCATGGTTTGTGATAATATTCCCATATTGTGCACGTGTGTGCATATTGGGATGTAGAACAATGTTGTAGGAGGAAGTTTTCCTTTTCGACACACGGAGAATCCATTTTCCATTTTCCGAGCGCAAAAAACGGGCTGTTTTGTGAAGCAACCACCAAACGATAGTTTTAGAATGGTACAGTCACATTTTCTTAAAATATTAGACCACCTTATATGGACAATGTCCCAACCGAGGTATCTCAAACCTTTCTGTTCGCCCCTGGCGAAAAAGACAAATTCCTGCTGAATCGGTAGGAAGTGGGTCCGATTTGAACTGCAGGAACATGATCCGATGCTCATGATTTTTGGCAAAAATCATTTTTAGACTCACAATATGATGTTTCATCAGATATCCAATGCGAGTTTAGAGAGAATCATCCCCTAGCTAAGAGCCTTCTTGTCCGCCGTTTTGACCATAGTTTGAAACGGGCATAAAAAATTCAATAACGGTCCGATCAATGCAAATCCTTCGCGTGGTGTCTTATTATGTGACATAATTGCAAGGAAAAATACCAAACTTGGTATATTGCAAGTGTCTCAAAAAACCTTCTCAGAAATGACCTATCATGTATGAGGTTTCATGTCTTTCGGGCCAAACGACCAGTGTTATGGCTAGAATCGTGGCATAGTTTGTGATAATGTGCCCATATTGTGCACGCGTGTGCATATTGGAATGGAGAACAATGTTGCAGGAGGAAGTTTTCCTTTTCGACACACGGAGAATCCATTTTCCATTTTCCGAGCGCAAAAAACGGGCCGTTTTGTGAAGCAACCACCAAACGACAGTTTTAGACTGGTACCGTCACATTTTGTAAAAATATTATACCACCTTATATGGAAAATGTCCCAACCGGGGTATCTCAAACCTTTCTGTTCGCCCCTGACGAAAAAGACAAATTCCTGCTGAATCGGTAGGAAGTGGGTTCGATTTGAACTGCAGGTACATGATCCGATGCTCATGATTTTTGGCAAAAATCATTTTTAGACTCACAATATGATGTTTCATCAGAGATCCAATGCTAGTTTAGAGAGACTCATCCCTAGCTAAGAGCCTTCTTGTCCCGCTTTGACCATAGTTTGAAACGGCATAAAAAATTCAAAACGGTCCGATCAATGCAAATCCTTCAAGGCAGTGTCTTATTATGTGACATAATTGCAAGAAAAATACCAAACTTGGTATATTGCAAGTATCTCGAAAAACCTTCTAAAATGACCTATCGTATGAGGTTTCACGCCTTTTCCAAACGACCAAGCATGGCTTAATCATGTACAATAATTTTGTGGCTAGGAGAAGAAATATCATGTCACTGTTAAGTCTTAAAGATGTAGTTCAACAAAGCTTTCAACCACAGTTAAGTCTTATAATGAATAATAACCATTTGAACGTATTGTATTAGTTTTAGAGCCCCATCGATAAGCCTAAGCCAAAACTTTCTTCATAACTTGCAATAAAGAAGCAATCATGTACTTGAAATTACATAGAGCGTGTATGGTGTTTTCCTGTGGTCATGGCACATACCAGGTGGTCGTCGACATTGCTTCAGTTGTTCTGCTGGGATGAATAAAAATTCAGATCATCAGCATCGATGAGTAGGATTTAAATATAAGTAAAAACTCAAGGAGGTTGTTGGAAAAAATAGATATTTTTGAGCGATGTTGGAAAAAATAGATGGCAATGGAAGAGCTGAGCATCACCAGAATTGGAACAGGCGGCGTGTGGCCGTGGTTTCTGAGCTTGCGGCCCGAACAGGCCAAGGCGCGCTGCCTCTTCAGTTTAGATGGACTTAACATACTTTCCTGCCGTGGTTTCCAAGCTTGCGGCCCGAACAGGCCAAGGCCCATATCGCTTCCCACCGAGGCCCATTCTAGTGATATATTGAGCCAGCCCAACAGATGAACTAAGGATATAAAGCCGTGACTTGTATCTATAACAATAGATGAACCGGTGCATGGACTAGTGGCAACGGGTTGCTTCCTGCATGCTGTAGGTTGCGGGTTCGATCCCCGCTATAACATGAATGATTGTGTGATGCGGTGGTTCTGAACTCTGTTGGTTTAGCTTGTCGCGTGGTCGCGGGTTCGACCGTGGTGCGCTGACACGTGGAAAAAGCAAACATTGACACATAGACGTGACACGTAGGCGGAATTACTGATGTGGTATTCTAATCATTTAAACGTATTCTGATTCAGACATTACGACGATTTAAATTCGTCATAATCTGCTATAAATAAGTCTCCCAGCTATGTCATGTAAATTATGACGTTTTCGTATAAAAAAATTACGACGATTTGCACAAATCGTCGTAATTTTATAGGGTTTTGACCTCTCCAAACAATCTACGACCATCTTGTGCGAAATTGTCATAGATCATTCCCCGTCACTATGAGAAGGTCATAAGTAAACACATTTCTTGTAGTGCTAATGAGTACCTTTCTTTCAGTATTAGGAAGCCTTTCAAACTTTTCAAAACCGTTTTCACTCCCTTGTTGAGTCACCACTTATTCTATGAGCACCTTTTTTAGAGCAAAATTGCCATTCTTGTGTTTGTTCCAAAACTTGGTTAATTATATCATGATTTTGATGCTTGTATCTCTGATATCTTTACTTCTAGTCTTCATGTGAACTTCAGAGGTGCCTTGGCATTTATATTGTGCTCTTCAAACAAAGGCAAGCGAGATACCACTCTATGATACCTTATTATGAGCATTGTAATGTTGCTTATGTTTATGTTTCATGCTACTTATTATTATTGAGTTGGTTTCTCTTCATATCTTGCAATGAATATTGAGTAGAATTAGTTTCATACTCTTTATTATGAATTGTCTAAGCATCTAATCATGTGATGATATTATTTACATCATATGAAGCAAAGTGTTCGTGAAAGTTTTTTTATCGCACTCAGTTTTCAACTGAATTGCTTGAGGACAAGGAATAAGCTAAGCTTGGGGGAGTTGATACGTCCAAAACGTATCTACTTTCTCGAACACTTTGCTATTATTTATTCTCTAAACTTGTGTGATTTGGATACAACTAACACGGACTGACGCTGTTTTCAGCAGAATTACCTTGGTGTCTTGTTTTTGTGCAGAAAATGAACTATCAGAAAAAATCCCAGAAAATATGCCAAAAATTATATTTCACCCAAGATCCATGGAGCTGAAGAAGAGATGAGGGAGGCTGGGGCAGACCACCCCAGTGCGCAGCCCACCCGAGCCCACGCTCGAGGGGTTTGGCCACCCTAGGCACCGGCCTCCCTCTCGGCCTATAAGTTGCCTTCGACCTAAAAACCGAGGGTTCGATAGTTTTCTAGAAAGAGTTCCGCCCGCCGCCACCGTAAACCAAGATTCAGATCCGTAAACTGCTTCGCACTCGCCGGATGGGGAATTTGGAGAGGATCATCGCCATCGCCATCACCAACGATCTCCATCAACCATCGATGTTTCTCATCCATGAGTGACTAATCCCCCGCTGTAGGCTTGGGGATGGTAGGGATTGGATGAGTTCTATCATGTAATCGAATAAGATTGTTAGGGCATAGTGCCTAGTATCTCTTGTGCTATTTGACTTTGTTGCAACTTGTTGTGCTTAATGGTTGTCACTAGGGCCCGAGTGCCATGATCTTAGATCTGAACTTATTATTGAATCATTATGATAGTATTGTTTGTGATCTTATCTGGAAGTTATGTACACATATCATTGTCCGGATCCGAAGGCCCCAAAGTGACAATAATTGGGACAACCAGGGATGGTCAGGTGTGAGGATCACATGTGTTCACGGAGTGTTAATGCTTTGCTCGTGCTCTATTAAAAGGAGCACCTTAATTGCTAGTAGTTCCCTAGAGGCCGTACGCCACGGGTCGCCGGATGTAAGATGTTGTGCAAGTTCTCATTATGAGCATGTATGACTATATTTGGAGCACATGCCTAGGATTGTTTAGTACTTGGATGCTTGTTATTATTTATCTGCAATGCCCTAGATCTTGAAGTTACATGTTTAGACTCTTCCATGCAACGCCTGTCCATCCATCCCTATGTGTACCACACTCGAATCCTACTATCAAGTATCACATTATTGCTCGTTTCATTGTTGTTCTTGCTATTACACCTGCTTACTTCGGTAAACTTCGTGAGCAAGAACTATTTCCAGTGCTTGAATCGACAACTCAGTTATTAAGGCTTGCAAGTATTCTTTGGATCCCCTTGTGTCGAATCAATAAATTGGGTAATACTACTCACGAAGACTGTTGCGATCCCCTATACTTGTGGGTCATCACCCCCCGGGTTCCCCGAGGTTCTTGTATCGAGTTCTCGCCTTTTTGTTTCGATATGTTTCGCTGTGCAAAATTCAGTTTTGGAGCCACAATGTCTTCCTCGGATCACCCATGGAGGATTTCTATGGATATCATGAACCCATAATGTATCGCTTGAGGATCCATCCAAGGGAGTTGATTCTCAAAGATGGGAAGGTGCGTATGAAAGAAGTTCAAGGCCCTAGAGGAGAAGGCACCGAAGATGTGATGGAAGCATTGGAGCAGGAAGTTTCCAGGTACAAGAAGATGGCAGAACGCGAAGTGGATGTTATTCACAAGATAAGTTCAGAACTCATTGCCAAGCACGAGGAGGAGGTTGCTGAGCTCCGAGAAGAAATTTTCTCGCTCCATCAGACCACCAACCGACTACAAGCACAACTCTACGACATACAAAATCAAAACTATGAGTATGAGGCTAGATTTGATCGCATAAGATCTATTGCTAGTTTCAGGACTGCGGAAACCAGGACGTCCTTTTTGGATGGAGAACCTTTTCCTTGGAAGTTTTATGATGACAAGAGAACACCACCACCGAAGGAGTAATTCTTCATCAGGTTTGGCATACCCTTGCCTTGTTCCAAGCTTGGGGGGAGTGTCATGGTATCACCATCATTATCTTTCATCTTTTATATTTTTAGTGGATTCGTATCTTTGGTAGAGAAGTTATATTATAGTTTGGTTTGCATGTGGAAGTATCTCTCCTTTAGTTGATTATATATGTATCCCTTGGTGTGAGTGCCTTTATGGAATATTAATGAGAAGTTTCATCTTTTACTTTTTGCACTTCTAATTTTAGTTTGCAATCTCTATTATATGATGGATCTTGTTGATCAGTATTGGCATCACTTTGGGAGAATCAAGTAAATCTAAATTGGTTTTGGCAAACCGAGCTCTGGTAAGTACCAACATTTTTTGAGGTTTGAAACGAAAAGAGAAAAAGCTTACAGGTATTTTATATCATTTATTTTCTTTCTTGTTGGCTCATAAGCTTAGTATTCTTTATTTAAGATCTTTTGTGTCTTCTTGGAAGATTGCATGTTTGGATTTATCACTTGTAGGTTTGCTTGCTTCTTTCAACTCTTTTGCTTGCTACCCAGCCTTGCTAGCCAAAAACCTATTTTGAGAAGGTATACTTCTCATGTTTCCAACCCCTTTGAACCAAAACCTGTGCCATTTGTGTCCACCATATCTACCTATTAGCATTATTGCTATTCCAAGCAAATTCTCAAGCTTCATCTATCTTTCGAATTAAAAAGTATTTTGTTATGTGAAAAATAGTTAGTAAAGCTCTCACGAACTTGATGGCACACCTTATTTTCTTGCCCCTAATAGACTTGAACCATTTTTTCATCTAAGTTGTATATGCTTGCATCTACACGTTGGAATTAGAAGAACCATGCTGTCACGGGGAACGCTTTCAACATTGCACATGTACATTGTACACAGTTGATATCATGCTCTCTTTTTTGCGGATGTCCTCGGTGTGAAATAAAGAGGGAGCTTGTAAGTCCATGGAGTGATGTATGTGTGTTAGAGAAACGCATGGGTCGCTAGCCTAAGCCATGCCTAATCATGGTGGAAACTTGAAGCGTCACCATAATGAGCATTCTGTGAAGCATCCTCAATAAAAAGCTATGCACATAGTAAATAAAAAGATCGCTGAGATGCTCATTGTCTGATTGCCTTGTCATTTTGGTTATGGGATAGCTCATGTACCATGTGCAAGGGTACCTGCTGGCGGTTCTCATATGATACACATGTACTTACAATGACAAGAACTTACCGGTGACCAAAGTTGAGTAGCATGAGGAGCGACCCTCGTACTCAAGGGACATGAGATTGCCAACTTATATTTCGTCAAACATATACTCCATCCTTGTTCACTTTAACCTTAATCATCTCAAGATGCCTATGATAGGGGCAATAAGGGCTCAAAGCTAGTAAGTACCATAATCTTTTGGAAGCTCTTTATGACTTTAAATCCCTGCTTCCCTCTATGAAGGGAGCTTTCTCCTATTTCTAAGTTGAGTCAGTAAACCTACTTCCTCTCTATCTCCAGCAAGCATTTGAGTTGTTGTGTTGCAAGCATTCATATGGTGATTTATTCAATCATGTTCTTTATCTCCCTTGTTTGCACAAGACTCTTATCTATTGAGTATTACTTTGAAATCCTTCTTTGTGAAAACTTTTTTGAGCAAAGAGTGATCCTGTTATAAAACTTCTTCAAAAGCTTTATTTGTGAAACAGTTTGCCAGTTGTTCTATGACCAAGAACAAGATTTTGCCAATTCCAATTATGATTTATCTTTATGCATCTCTATTGTGACTCATGTACTTGTTGCAAGATAAGTTATGTAATGGTGAGTTGTTTTCTTCTATGAGTTGTGTAATGGTAAGTGTGATGCTTCTTGTCCGTATTATTTTATTGACACTTCATTCCATAAACCTGTGGACATGTTTACTGAGCTCAGTTTCCGCTTGGGGACAAGCGAAGGTCTAAGCTTGGGGGGAGTTGATACGTCCAATTTGCATCACCATTCTATATCATAATTTGCCTCTATTCATTGATATGTGCCTTATTATGAGGTGTTACTTATGTCTTTTCCTCTGTTTTTGCATGTTGGATGATTCTTGGAGGATGGACTTCGTCGAGTCGCTCGATGGAAAAAGAGGTGTTTTGATGCAATTTCGCGAAGATCAGAAAAATACCAGAACATATTGCAAAATTATATTTTTTCCAGAAGACGAAGGAAGCCAGAAGGGGAGGCGTAGCTGGGCCACAGGGGACCCACACCTCCCTAGGCGCGGGTCCATCCTGGGTCGCTCCTAGGGCAGGTGTGGCCCACCTGGCCGGCCTCCGAATTCGCCCTCTCGCCTATATCTTCCTCTCGGAACCCTAATACCAGGGGGCAACCACAGAAAGATTTCCGCCGCCTCTGCGGGACGAAAAACACCGAGAGAGAAAGAGCTCCCAAGCAAATGATTGCCAAAGAAATTCCTTCCCGGAGAGGGGAGATCATCGCCATCAACACCGTCATCAAGCTAGGCTTCATCGAGATCATCATCATCATCTCCACCAGCACCATCATCACCACTCCATCCCACTGTAACGATTGTATTGGATCTTGCATTAGTTCTTAGTGGGAACTTTCCCATTGTTGATTACTATTGTAGTTGATGCTTGTGAGTGGAACCATTGGATTATTGTTTATGTTCAGATTGTTATCCATCACCATATAATCTTTGATCTTGATCCATATGATGTCTTGTGAGTAGTTTGTCTAGTTCGTGAGGACATGGGAGAAGTCATGTTGTTAGTAGTGGATTTGTGTTGAGTTATTATTCAATGGTTTAGTATTTAAGTTGTGGTGCTATTCTTCTAGTGGTGTCATGTGAACGTCGACTACATGATACTTCACCATTTATGAGCCTAGGGGAATGCATTGTGTATTTGGCTACTAATTGTGGGGTTGCCGGAGTGATGTAAACCAGAACCCCGCTAGGACACCTTCACCATATAGGATCTCGTAGTTTATGAGCCTAGGAAGTCACGGATGCTCAGGGGTTTAATCACAAGTATGTATTAGTCCAAGTAAGGTTGGTACATTAGCAGTGTTCACCCACACAACACTTACAACACCAAAGAAACGTACTCAGCTATTTGAAGTGAAAGCACTTGACAGAATTCCCATGTGTCCTCGAGAACGTTTGGTCCTTATAAGTATTTCCACCAGCTTGTCCTTTGCTAAGAAAGGATTGGGCCACTTGCTGCGTTTGTTCTTTGTCTTTATTACTTGCACCTTGTTTTGTTGTTTTATCAAAGAACCCCTAAAAATCTGTTTGCTAAGTATTTACAGAGATTTCATGCTCCATACCACTAGTCAACACCTTCTGTTCCTCGTTGGGATCGACGCTCCTATTTATCAAAAGTACTACGATACACCCCCTATACTTGTGGGTCATCAGGGACACACTAAGCACTTAGTTTTGACACCCTACAGGGGTTGTACACTTTACCCGCACGACCCAGTCAACCCGCTCTTACCATTACACTCATTTTGTGCCATGATAGGGAGAAAACCAAGACAAAACATTTCAGAAGCAAAACCCTGAGCCCTGAGGACGGACCCATACCAACCTACATCCCCTACATCTGCTAGTCACGCTAGGTCAGGTTCCCACAACTTACTTAGTCAAGACAAATAATGACATGCGGCTGTACTGGAAGCTACTACACAAGAAACCTGTCCAATCTCTGAAGCCTAGGCGTGATTTCCGCAATAAACCATCCAAAAACATCAATCCATCACACCCAGGAGATTCATTAAATTCCAGTTGTTTTCATTATAGAAAAACATAACTTTCCATAACATAATAATTCATGGTATCCCTTTTGTGTATCTAATAAGCATGACTAAGCAACTACAATATGATGGCTCAAAGGAAATCAAATCATGGAGATATGACAATCATGTTTAGGTGTCATATCATAGCATAGTAGTAAAACACCTACACATGCATCACTACTGAAAATCATACTACATGCATAAGAAAAATATTAGGACATTTATGATAGCTCTACTTGCCTTTGTTATAGATGTAGTCGTTCAGATAATCCTCACAATATAAAATATACCACTCGTCATGATCACAAATGTTGCACTCCTCGCAATCTATCGAATTAAAACAAGTGCATAATAAACACACCATTCAAAACAATGCAATTATGCATAATACAATAAAACAATGATGAAAAATGCATACATGATGATTTAATGTGTCAGAATGATTGTATTTAGTTCTCTAAATAGTATTATAAGATATGATGCATGCAAGAGATCATTTAATGCAATAGGGTATTTATTATTAAATCTTTACTACCAATATAGGGGTCTTAATAGTTCTGTTGCAACGTCAGTTCTAGTTGTCGAAGTAAATTTAGTTCTACAGTGTACTGGATATAGGACATTAATACGAACCAGTAGGAATTGGATTCACCTTAATCTGAGTTGTAGATCTTTTTCTGTGATTTAATTACTATTTAGTAGAGTTTAAATCAGTATATTTTACCATGTCTAAAATTATATTTAATACCATATCTATAGTCTAGACGAGATTGTGATTCCAAGGACATATTATTTATATTTTTGTGATCTATAAATCATTTACTATAGATTTAATGATCTAAAACGCCATTAATACTAATTAAATTGCTACGGGGTAAAAAATCTACAAAATCTAGATCTAACAAGATATCATTAATCTCCAGGATATTAGCTTCAATTTGATATATTATTCATAATTTTTGGACCCGATATGAATTTACTATGAATTTATTAACCTAAAGGACCATTAAAACTAATTAAATCATTACAGTAAATATACAGTGCAAAGATTAGATCTAATCTGACAATATTAATCTACATTATAGTAGCTTTCTTTAGACATATTACTCATATTTTTCTAGCCTATAAATAATTAATTAAGAATTTAATACTCTAAAAGGCCTTTTAAACTATTTAAATATTACAGTAAATACATACTGTAAAAGTTAGATCCAATTAGATATTAATATTCTAATCAATTTTTTGAGTCCAATGATATATTATATCCTATTTTTGTAGCTACAAATATTTTCATATGAATTTTTCAAGGTTCAAGCATTTTCTACAAATTTTAATCTCCTTTTTCCTATTTTGCAGAGGGTCAACGCTGACCGCGCTGACTGCGCGGACCCGGCGCCACGCGGCGCGGCGGGTTCGTCGGTACCAGTTCGGCGACATTCTAATCCTGGCCATAGATCGCGGGACAAACGGTCAGGGACGTTCGCGTTCTCACCTTGGCGACGAACGGGGACTGGCGGCGGTCGGTGCAGACGGTGGCGATGGCGAGATCTCCGGTGGTCCCTGGCGACGGAGAGGGTGTCCAATAGACGCGGACAAGGATAAGGGTTCGTCTGGTGGTCTTCGTGTGGCCCCTCTCATCCTGGTTCAACGCAAGGTACCGACGGCCTCATGAACTCTCCTGACAGATTTCTACTCCGTTCTCCTATGAAGGGGAAAAACAGGTGAGGCCGTAAATATGAGATCGTAGAAGAGGATAGGGGGAGAAGGGGTGTGCCGGGGTTTCCAGAGACTCAAGATCGAGCTCGATCTGATGCGGCGGCGACAACGAGTTCGGGAGCTCGGCGGTGGGGTGCTAGGGCTTCAATTTTCAGAAAAAGGCGAGAGGACGTGCTCGAGTAGGTTTATATGGGACGTTAGGTAGCGATCCCAACGGAAATCTCGCGGTGTACGGGTTGAACCGATCGATCGATGTTCGATCGAGTCAGGCTCGTTGCCCCGGTCAGAGGTAGGAGATGGTGGGTGTGGCCCCACCTGTCGGGCAAGGGGCGGCTCTGAGTGTTCAGTGGGCGGCCTTGGGCGTTCTTGGCTGCTGGTTGGCCGGGCGCTTGCTGTCCAGTTAGAGTAGGTTAGGTTTTTTTGTCTTTATTATTTTGTTCTTTTTCCTTTTTCATTTCCTGATTTCTTTTCATATCTTTTTCAAATAAACCCTAATTGAGATTGTTTGTATGTCCATATTTTTCTAATAAACAGAGATCCAAATAGGATCTTATTTGGCAATAATTTGCCTAGCTTAAAATAGTGATCTTACTCAACCTTGTATAATTCCTTTATAGGAACAAAAGGGCATTTTGAAATAGAATTCGAGCAAATAGTTTTGGAATTGAAATTTTTGCATGATGCAATGCCATGAATCCTATTCAATTTCCAATTTCTAAAATCTAGGATGTGACATCATCTTCCCAAACGAAACTATCCTCCTCTTCTTCAGCCAGATTGAGATGGCTCAACATATCATCCACCGAATCTCTGTTCACCCCGCTCGATTCCCCCTTATCTGCCGCCATGCCTTGTCCAAGGAGAGGGCTCGGCGATCAGTATATAAAAATTGTCGGCGACGATGGTGCCATCAGAGGATATAGGAAAACCCTAGGTTTTTCGCTAGGGAAAAAACTCGCGCATCAGTACGCCTGACCTGATTAGCTCGCCAGGAAAACCCTAGGTTTTTCGGCAAATTGCTTGAGTTCTTGTTGATGAGGGAGTGAGTCAAGAAAGAAGAGAATCTTTTTTAGGGAAAGAAAGAAGAGAATTCTGACCATCGTGGCGTGACTGCGTGAGGGGATTTGCGAACTGCAAGGCGTCTGGTGAACGCACGCGCATGGGCCCAAAGGCACCGCTTTCACCTCTTCCAAAGCCGGAGCGGCCCAAACCCGCTCCTCCCAGCGGCTTTGTTTTCTCTTCCTTTTCGTGTGTATGATGTGTTGCACCAAAAAAAAGTTGTGTATGATGTGTGTGCGGTGGCGTTGGTGCTTTCGCGAGAGGTCTTCCATTCCGTGCTCCCTCCGACCGAAGCCTATCGTAGCTCTCCTGTCCCTCTGTGCATTGGTCATGCTAGATCCGTCTTGCTCAGTTGAGGGTGCAAGGTTGACACAATGCGTCGGCGGTGTGCTCTTCGCTCGACGATGACAACTTTTTGCCGCGGTGGTGCGTTAAATTTGACTTAGGACAAAGCCTAGAACAACACTTATTTGCGTACGAAGGGAATACTGCTGTGTTTTGTTTTGTTTGTGGTTACGGCGTTTCGTCGCCCGGTGGTGCATTGAACCTTTGTATGTACTAGTTTCCATCCTGTCTTTCCGGATTAATCGGGCAACTCTTTGTTCTGTAATGGAATGCAGGAACTACCTGTCCCTTTCGAGGTTTTCCTAAAAGAGAGAAATACTTGCAGCGATGGACCAAACAAGCCAAAGCCTTTCTCCTCGAGATGTACGATTCTGAGCCACACATACATGGGCATGACTCGGGACGCGGCGGCATGTCGCATGTATTTAAGCCTATTACGCACCTACTAGTAGCGTATAGACTACTCGACAAAATCAGTTAGTACCAAAAAAATAAATTCTCATCCGAACGCCACGCCACGGCAACCTTGTCAAAGCAAAGCACCGGAAGCGACCACAAACATGATAACCCAGCAGCTGGATGGCGATCCCAAGCTGCGTCCACAAACGGTGCACTGCGTGAGGTTTAGCAGGAGACATCCCGAGGCTGTACGTGAACAGGAAAGAAAAAAAGAAGACAAATCAAAGGTTTCTGAGAGAGAGAGAAAGCAAGACGAGTCAAACAAGAAATTTGTACTCGGCAGGTTCGGGGTGCGTGCATATCCTGAGTCTGGACCATCCACCTGCTTGCTTCTGGATCCAGCTGATGACTGGGATCGAGCTGCGAAGGAAAAGCCGAAAACGCTACTGCTCTTGAGAAGGAGAAGCAGTGCCGCACGCTCAGATCTCTTTCGTTTGTAAAATTTTACGTTCCAAAAAAATGTCATAAATTTATTTAGATTCATACGTTTCTATACAGAGAACATGTTTAGATTCATGTGATTCTAGACAATCTCCGACATCCACTTTTGGACGGAGTACTATAAGAAATGCAGTTTTTCTAGGTAACCAAATGCAGATTGATATCACGTGTTGCTTAGTCAGTTTTTAAGATGTCTATGCTTTTCTCATAGTACCTATCTCAGGGCAGTTCGCCTTTTGACTGCACTCACGTATCCGCACGAAACGAGAGGCAAGTTTCCCCTTGAGAGCCCCCTTCTCCTCCCTGGGCCCCTCTCATGCCTCCCTTGCCGGATTAGCCGGTGAGCGGCGGCGAGAGGATGGCGCCGGCGTAGATGTAGGTCCTTGTAGAGGTCGTAGGTGTAGGTTTCGGCTTTATGCCATGTTTGGGCGATGTGCCCGAGGGAGGAAGTCTCTGGATTTTTTCGGCTGGATCTGGATATTTCTTCCCCTCCCTGTTCCTCGCGATGGTGCTCCGGCGGTCGGAGTCTGGTGCTGTGATGGGCGCGGGAGAGGTCTTGTCTGTCAATAAAGCCGCTTTGTTCCATCGGTATGGAGGCAGTGATGGTGTTATGGCGCTCCTGGCCAGCCGAGGTGGCGAGGGGGAGCGGTGTGGTGCCAGGAAGGCGGTGGATGCGCTACCTATGGCTAGCCGTGGCGGCGAGGGTAGGTTTGGTGTCCAAGGCCCTTCTGTTCTTCCTTCCTACCGATGGACCGTGATCTTTCCTGCTGGGAAGATCGTCGTCCTAGAGAAGTGGTGCTGGTGGACGGCGGGCGATCTATCTACTTGGAGTCATCGCGGTGGTGGCCTCCAGTGGACGGCGAGCCTTCGTCAACTTTCTTCTGCTTCTCCTCAAGCTGCTCCCTCCGAGGCAAAATCGCAGTGGCTCAACTATGGAGATGCTGCCTGCTATGGTCGAAGGGCGACCGATTTGCGTCGTGTTTGTGCAATCTCCAACCTCCAAGACGGAGGCCCTGTGTGGAGCTTCTCGTCGGGGTTCCCTCCTAGGTGTTGCCAAGTGGTTCGTCCCCGGAGACGCCATGGAGTCCGGCAGAAGGAGATCGTCGTCGGCTGCGGTGGAGAAGAAACGTGGGAACCCGATTGCTTTTTTTACTTCTAGTTCCAGGGGTTTCTTTGCAATGTTGCAAGTACTGCTTTTACCTTGCGCCTTCTCTAGGTGCTTTATTGTAAATTGTACCCATCGCTTTGATAATTGAGCAGCTTCTCGGGTATTCGGACCTTTTTACCGTTAAAAAAAAATCTTAGAGCAGTTCTTTTCTTATATAACACAACCAGATCAGTTCTGGCCTTATGGGACAGTATACAAAATGACCGAAGCCTCGTCTGAGACACATGAATCGGGGAAAATGCGGGAAGGAGGAAGGCATGCCTCTTGAATTCATACGAGGATTGAAATCAGAGGAGAACTTTTTAAAAAAAGTTATTAGTTCAAACTAGCATAATGCCCGTGCGTTGCTACGGGCTATAAAACGAGGATATTATGTTATTGTTTGTCATATGAGATCAAACTATCCATCACAAGAATTGAGAGCACCTCCATCCCCCTTCGCCTCGGCGTTCCATGTTATTCTTGGACGACACCAGGGAACCACAACCGTATTTGCTAGACACCTACGTCACTTCCCTCCTTCCCTTTATCACTGGTAGTTAGTCAACAATGATAACGGGACTTCCTCCCGTGCTCGTGGCCTTTGGTCTCTTCATGTGTCCTCCATTATTGTCACAACAAATCTTAAAGTCATATCTAGTCATATGTATCCCTGCTAATTTGTGTGGGTCGGACCTCTAATATCAGGCCGGGCCTTTGACCTTCAAGAAGGGTCGGCTTTGGGGCTAGTTTATGTTGTTCTGTCTTTGGTCTGCCATTTCATCTTAGAGAGAAATCGATTCCAATATTAGACATCTAGTTTGAAAATATATGGTACTTTAAACAAAATTTAAAATATATATGTTGAATGATGTGGAAGAGAGAAAAGAAAAATCTCCAAAGGAGTCGAGTCAACATGGAAACAATATGTGCCAAATTTAGAGTTGAGACTGCATGGATCAATCGATGAAGAGGCCGGGATATGTTCCTTTTTTAGAAAGACAACTAATCAGTGACAATATTATTTTTGTCCATTGCATGCATATGTCAACATTACAATTGATTCGAATAATCTGGATTAGCATAAGCCCCTGTCATTTTCCATTAAAACACTTGTTAGCCTCCTTGGCTGTCTCACCTTCCATACATGGCCATATATGTTTTCATATGGATCTGAGAAGGACTGAGACATCACGCTTTCTCGTGACATGTTTCGATGAGGAGACTCGATCTTGTATAGCTTTTTATGCCGCTTGACCGATCGTATAGAGAGGTGTTTGTCTATGGCAGCCTCGGCGAGGAAGGCGGCGACCTTCTTCCGCAGTCACACTTCACCGGATGGCGTTGCGAGCTCATTGCGTTGTAATCCTGCAACGACCGTATCTAGTTGAATGACCGAAATGCCCGTGTGTTGCCACCAACATTAATTTTTTGTATCATCACAATTTTTTCACATATGTGGATTCTTCCTTGACAATAGTCCTATAAAATCACCAATAAAACATGATATCAATCGGTACTTTGCATAAGCCCCTGTCATTTTCCATTAAAACACTTGTTAGCCTCCTTGGTTGTCTCACCTTCCATACATGGCCATATATGTTTTCAACAATTCCGCTTAAATACAGCTAACTTGGCTGTCATGGATCCTGTTATAGCTCACGCCAACATCCATCCAAACTCCAAAGATTAAATTAGGGAGGCATGGCTCCTTCTCCCGTTAGCCCAAGGGATCCATCAAGAACATACTGAATTTAAATTTAATCCACTCGTTAAATTTCAGACCAATGTGGCTGCTTAATTTAATTCCTTCATTAGATTTCAGATCGATGATTTCCAAGTTGCCTTGTTGATATTCGAATATTCCCAACTATATGAATCCGGGGCTCTGAAAAGGAGCGAGTGGGACTATTCAACTCGAATATCCATGTGTTCTCTCTTTTCCGATATGCACCAAGGAATCGAGCTCGTCGATGCATCATGATGTGCCCGAAAATTTTAGATTCGCCACGCGATTAGGCGTTGATTCATCCCGATTCTGGCGTGGGACGGTCGGGAGTAGTGCTCCACCTCACCTCCACCGCAAGCACCGCCGCGACGACCAGGACGCCCTCCCCGCCACGCTAAGACCGATCAGAGCCGAAGGCGTGCGCCGTCCTCTTCGAGACAGTCGACATCGACTCCTGCCTCCTTTGTTTCGTGAGGCACCGCCAGCCTCGGGTCCTCCACGACGCCCGCTTCCTAGTGCATATGCACTTGCTCGGGCGTTGAGGTAGCTTCCTAGCATGTAGGTGCCAGTTACATCGTGCCATCGCCACCTCGCATCTAGACCACCTAGCTTGCATCATCGATCACATTTGTGTGCTCCCCACGAACTTCTTGTGCTGCCGGACAGATGATAGAGACGGGTGAGCGAGGTGGCGGGTGCATCAGCTGGCTCGTAGTCTCGCACGACTGCGAGAGGGCCATGGCGGCCCGTCTCGACTTGTACTCAAGACTCATGGCGGTACGGTGGGAAGTCACGCAAATTGGGAAGGACGGAGGTTCTTCAAGGCGCCGGAGTCCGAAGGGCAGAGTGAGCGGGACGGAATAGCGGACAACAGATCTCGCCTTAGAGGTTGTCAAGGCCTGCCATGAGCCGAAGCCGGACGTGGAATCGGTTGACCTTTCAACCGTAGGTTTTGACTGGCGGTGGCAGTACGTGTAGAATCCTCAAAGTTGCAGGGGCAAAACCGGAAAAAAAAGGTGAACGGAAAAACACATGTGACCAACCTACCTGGGAAGAAATTAGTAGATATAGATAGATGTGACACATAAAAAACCAATAACTTTGCCATCATCTTCTTCATTTGAGAAAATTGGCCTTCTCCTTCTATTTTGGATGCAGATTACATACAGAAGGAAAAACCCATTGATTCTTTTTTTTATTTTCCATTTCTACTAGCAGTGAACAAGGCTGTTTGTACTTGGTACCCTAGACGAGTCAGCAACTCACCCCCTTCACAAGCTCCAGCCCCCCACATCACATCCACACCACACCACACCAAATCCCACCCGCCACCACTAAACCCCGCGCCCACGTGGCGCCATCTCCTCCCTTTATTACCCTCCACTTCTCCCACAACCCCGAGCCACTCCAAAAGCCCAAGCAAACGCGGCCAAGGGTCGAGCACACGACACCATGCCGCCCACCCCCACCCCCGCCACCGCCACCGGCGCCGCCGCGGCCGCCGTGACGCCAGAGCACGCGCCCCGAAGCTTTCCCCGAGTGGTCCGCGTCAACCCGCGCAGCGACCGCTTCCCCGTGCTCGCCTTCCACCACGTCGAGCTCTGGTGCGCCGACGCCGCCTCAGCGGCCGGACGCTTCTCCTTCGCGCTCGGAGCGCCGCTCGCCGCCCGGTCCGACCTCTCCACGGGGAACTCCGCGCACGCCTCCCTCCTGCTCCGCTCGGGCGCCCTCGCCTTCCTCTTCACGGCGCCCTACGCGCCGCCGCCGCAGGAGGCCGCCGCGGCCGCAGCCACTGCGTCCATCCCCTCCTTCTCCGCCGACTCCGCGCGGACGTTCGCGGCCGCCCACGGTCTCGCGGTGCGCTCCGTCGGGGTCCGCGTCGCCGACGCCGCCGAGGCCTTCCGCGTCAGCGTAGCCGGCGGCGCTCGCCCGGCCTTCGCCCCCGCCGACCTCGGCCATGGCTTCGGCCTCGCCGAGGTCGAGCTCTACGGCGACGTCGTGCTGCGCTTCGTCAGCTACCCGGACGAGACAGACCTGCCATTCCTGCCGGGGTTCGAGCGCGTGAGCAGCCCGGGCGCCGTGGACTACGGCCTCACGCGGTTCGACCACGTCGTGGGCAACGTCCCGGAGATGGCCCCGGTCATCGCCTACATGAAAGGATTCTTGGGGTTCCACGAATTCGCCGAGTTCACCGCCGAGGACGTCGGCACGACCGAGAGCGGGCTCAACTCGGTGGTGCTCGCCAACAACTCCGAGGCCGTGCTGCTGCCGCTCAACGAGCCCGTGCACGGCACCAAGCGACGGAGCCAGATACAGACGTACCTGGAGTACCACGGCGGGCCCGGCGTGCAGCACATCGCGCTCGCCAGCAACGACGTGCTCAGGACGCTCAGGGAGATGCGGGCGCGCACGCCCATGGGCGGCTTCGAGTTCATGGCGCCACCGCAGGCGAAGTACTATGACGGCGTGCGGCGCATCGCAGGTGACGTGCTCTCGGAAGAGCAGATCAAGGAATGCCAGGAGCTGGGGGTGCTCGTCGACAGGGATGACCAAGGGGTGTTGCTCCAGATCTTCACCAAGCCAGTAGGGGACAGGTAAAAACACAACCTTTTTCAGCCTTTGAACTTTGATTTTGAGTTCTAGTACGTACATTACATGATGCAGAAAGGTATCAGACCTTAGGTTCAGGATCAGGATAATAAAGTGCTGTGATCCTACTGAAACTCTTTATACTGCATCATTCATGCATATTTATAAAGACCGTGACAGCTAAAAGGGGAATAAAGCTCCCTGTGCATAGTGGAAAGACAGTGTATCCCAGATTCCCAGTTCCCAATTGTCGGCATGGTATAGGTTATTTGCACAAGTTTAGGTTCAGGACGTAGTATTCATCCTAAGTATAATTCAATAATTTGAGGTTCAGTGCTCTAGTGACTTCTGACAGCAACTTTGCTACTGTTATCTACTCCCTGTAATTCCAAATCTAACTGCATCAGCTATTCTGTTCAGGCCAACGTTTTTCCTGGAGATGATCCAAAGAATCGGGTGCATGGAGAAGGACGAGGTCGGGCAAGAGTACCAGAAGGGTGGCTGTGGCGGGTTCGGCAAGGGCAACTTCTCCGAGCTGTTCAAGTCCATTGAGGACTATGAGAAGTCCCTTGAGGTCAAGCAATCTGTTGTAGCCCAGAAATCCTAGGGTAGAAGCTGGAGCAACAGATCCAGTACTTTGTATCGTGGAGCAAAAGTAAACACAGATGTTCTTTGTAATATGCAGCATCACAGTTACATCCATGCTATAATGGTGAAGCTGAACACATATGTATCCTATGTACAATGAATGTAATAGATGGTTAGAGAGGGCTCGCACAGATGAACATATGGCATTGTTGTACTATCTTGGTTGCAAGTAAAATAAAAGAAGAATCATACTGGGTATCTGTCCTTGGGATGCTTGTTATCTTCTGATACTATTTTTCTTCAGGCAAAGCCTATTGCCCTGTACTTTCCGAGGTAAATCTTTGGGCAGAATAAGACCAAATTGCATCCAGCAACCTGAAACAGGCAGATGAAAGGTAGAATGATGTCATCTAGGCATAACTGGGTGTATCAGGCATCATCTTGTTTTTATGGGAATTTGAATGGCAGTATGGCACAAGATGGACCTGCAAACTCCCCATTTTATTTTAGTATCTCCTTGTCAGAGGATACTCAAATAAACTGCTGTATTGCTTATCTTGTTTCCTTGTTGGAAGACATCACACATGTGACTGTTCAGTTGCATTGCATAAAGTCATCAATCAATCATATGCCATGTTTATAGAGAAGATACTTTTTATTCTTACAGAGTAACACATACTTCAGAAAAAAAAAAGTATATCTCTATGAATCGGTTAACTGATTTATTCAGGAATTAAAGAGATATTTTCCAATGGCATCGTGCATCATAATAATATGGAACCATGAACGGTGCATGTGTTACATATATTATACCACAGTACCTTTGATTCAAAATACATGAATGGAAGCGCACCTCATTGTCAGGAGCAAAACAGCCTAGAGAACATGTAAGCATGGCAGCCTTGCAGCGTCAAGCAGCGGCGCAGTCTGTGATGCTTCTGAGACATCACGGTCCCTCCACTTCTGCACCATCTTCTCAGCATCTGGCGCAACCTGGTGCTGCAGCACCGATGCAGCAAGTGGTCCAATCAGATTAAGCCTCGTCGCTGCTGAGATCACATCCCGCATCGTCACAAACATGTAAGCTCGCCGTCTCGCTGTCGAATCCAACCAACCCACATATCAATCCGAATATCGGTGCATGGTGAAATGACACGCTCGTGGAGCCGAGGAATGTCTTCCGGAGATCCTGGAGCGACTGAATCTCGGTGAAGACAGACGCGGCAACCCTCAACAGAGCCGAGCCCTGCGAGGTCGATGCCTTCCTGCCGACTTCGTTTGTCAATGTAGCTTCCAGAAGCTGATCTAACTTGACCCATGTCGCGGCATCAGGAGACTTGCAGGCACAGTACACGAACGGAAGCAGCAGGCTGCCGATGTTCTCCAAGGCCTGGATCAGAAATAACCTCAGGTCTTCCGGGTTGTTCACTATGCGAGATTGCATAGCGGCTTCAAGGCCGTAGGAGTGCGCGAAACCTCCGGTGGGAAGAATGGAGTCCAGTAGCTGCCACTGGCTCCAGAACAATTGCTGGTTAATGCCTGATGCAGTGGGGCTGGCAGGCATTTCACTCATCACCGAATCCTCTGCATCATCCACCCTCATTTTCTTCAAAGCCGAGTGGTCTTGGTCCATTTGGTATCAACAGGGAGTCGATGGACCAATCTTCAGCACTGAGAAGAGTAAGCATTTGTGAACATACACTAAGAACAACACATGGAATTAAAATGCAAGAAGGTTTGGAGGTTTGCACTGAAATTTGATTCCCTGAATCGCAGGAATTAAAATGCAAATACACTAGTGTTTATCAGCTCGCCCATGATTCTGTACATCTCACATGCGGTTAATTAATCACACTAGCCGTCCAAAGATCCAAACAGGATGAAACTCCCAGCTTGGCATTCGGTCGAACACCCCGAGGGCGTTGGACAGAAGCAAGAAGGTTTGGAGGCTTCAGTCAACTACATAACTGAACAGAGGAGCACAACCTGGCATACCTTTCGGCGTCAAACCTCCGGCGAAAAAACTCGCGGTGTATCCCCTCCAGGCCTCCACTCTGCGAGGAGGGTAGCTTTATGCTTCAGGCGATGAAGCCATCGACGACGCCCCGCGCTGGCTTGGTCGAACACCCGGCGATCGCTTCGGTTTGGTGGGATATGGATGAGGCAGGTTCAGACTTCAGAGAGAGGGAGAGGTCAACGAGAAGAAGCGAGTGGAACTAGCATGGGCTTATGTTTCGTTATATTCGGCCCAATATCCAGGTCTGGCCCACGCTTCCTAAACTTTTGTCGGCCCACACAAACGCCACTTCCGTTTCATTTAAGGGGAGAGAGAAAGAGAGAGGAAGACAGAGAGAGGAAGAGAGGGAGGGTTTCTCCTGCTTTCCCTGCCGCCTCCCGTCCCCCACCTTTCCGGCGAGCGCTCGCCTCTCTCCCGGCGACGCCGCAACACCAGCAGGCGGCGCTCTGATCCAACCCCCGCTCTCCTCCGCTGTCTGCCCACTCGACCGATCCGCAGCGGTGTAGGGTTTGCTTTGGGCCGCTCTGCTGATCGGAGCTCGCGGTGACGCGTCCCCGGCCTTCCAAAATCTCCCCGTCGCAGTGATTCGTTCACGGTATGCTTCCCGGTGCTCCTTCGTATCCCGTCTCCATGATGAAGTAATGCTTGTGTGCTCGTGTCTTGGGCGTGGGGTTTAGAGGGTTAAGCTTCGGTGCTCCCCCGCCGAATCGCTCCACCCCTTCGAACCGGAGCTGGTGAAGCGGGGTCTGGGAGTGGATTGCGAGATTCGAGGGCGAAGGCAACGTTCGTGCTTGATTGCGGACAGTGTTTCACTACAGCTTGCGAGATTGGAATCGGAGGGCATTGCCTTTTGATAGATATGGGTTTAGCCTTTATTTTTTGGCGATTTGGCATGTATTAAGTCGACGAAATCACTTGGTGCTAGTGGTTTAGGTTGCTCCTTTTTTCCCCTTGCAGATTAGCTATGTTTCTACTTGAAATCTCGCCTGCTGCTATATGGTAATGTTCAGTAATTTTGTGAACTGGATCATCTGTCGACTCCATGATCCATGTCCACTAATTCTGTGGTCTGACTGCTAGTTCAACCAGAAATCCAGAACCTAGTTCTTTTAATCCATATTTAATCTTATACCTGACATGTTTTCTAAAAGAGTAAACCGCATCAGCGGTCCTAATTCTTTTCATGTGCCTTCACTTTGGTCCTAATTCTTTAAAATTACATGTCTAGATCCTAAATCTTTCAGAATTGAGTCACGCGAGGTCCTAAACAGGTTTGACCTGAGTTGACCGGTGCCACGTCGACAGCGGGACCCGACTAGACTTGTATATTTGCGAAAAGGCCCTCCCATTTGTATTCCTTCCAAATAACATGTCCCTCTTTTTTCCTACCCCTCTATGGCAATTTAATCTTTTAGAAGGAGATCGTTGACGGAGGTGCTGCTCCAATGAAGGTCACATCATCGCCTGACCCGACCTCTCCTCTCCTTCTTCCTCGCCGGGAAACCTTAGTACTGCACGCCCCTGTCGCCAGGAGTCCACCTCCACCGTCAGGGGCAGTCAAATCCACCAGGGCACAACCCTCTCTTCCTCGCATTGATAAGGTCCCTAGAGCGCTGGACTATTGGTTCTACCTCATCGCACAAGGTCAAGGGCTGGAGGGTGTCACACCGATGGTGGGAGCCAGGTAAGACAAGGATAAGTGGGGTGCTGGGTGGGGCCGAATGGGCCAAGTCCAAGTCCACAGGGACCGAATTTTGGAAGAAATACAATATTGGGGGGCTATTAGCAAATATGCAGGGTGGCTTATATGCGTCATGGGCCCTATTGTTGACGTGGCACTGGTCAACTTGGGTCAAACCGGTTTAGGACCCCGCGTGACTTAATTCAAAAGATTTAGGATCTAGATGTGCAATTTTAAAGAACTAGGACTAAAGTGAAGGCACGGGAAAAGAATTAGGACCGCTGGTGCGTTTACTCTTTCTAAAAGATAACGGCATGACTGGTGTAATGGGCACATCAGCCGAACTACTCCAGAGAAATCTTCATGTGTTCGGATTTACTGATTGCTCAATTGGCAAATATCTCGGATTTTATCCACACTAAAGTGAAGAAATGCTCCGTATATATTCGTTACTAATACAACATACATGTAGTGAGGAGGTTGGCCCTTTTGGTGTGAAGTGAGTCGTCAGGTGTTTGATCAGACATTATATTACATACCTTTTTATGCTTGATTTTCCCCTATCTAGCTTAGTTCTACCATAATGCACCTACCACCGGTTCTATGGTTTGGCCCAGCTTTGAAAACTATGCACTCAGCTTCACATATGCTGTTAGGCTGTCAGCAGTTGAACATGTCTCATTGTTAACTTCCTTTTTGGCAGGATACTACTGATTCCCTTTGCAAACAGGACTTGAAGCCTGGTCTGCTGCGATGGCAAATACGAACATAACCGGCATCTTGGAGAAGGTATCTATTTGCACTATTTTACATTTCTTGATAAGAAATCCCTTAGTTTTGCTCTTTATTCATGCTTTATAACATTATTACTTTGATGTATGTGCTCCCAGATGATAGGGAAAGATAAAGATTACAGATATATGGCAACATCAGATCTGCTTGGTGAATTGAACAAAGAGAGTTTCAAAGCAGATCAAGATCTCGAATCAAAGTTGACAAATATTGTCATTCAACAACTTGAGGATGCTTCAGGAGATGTTTCTGGTTTAGCTGTGAAATGGTATTACCCCCCTTCAATTTTTTTTACTTTATTGATACAATATAATACTTTACCCTTCTCTCTCTTTCGGCGTCGTTGTGTTCTTCATGTTTTGTTGAAATTATCTTGTATAAAATTGTGAATGACTTCTTTACATGGTGCTGGAATCGGGGGAGTGGGGATTTAGCATGTTAAGATCTTGTTATTCTTGATCATCCTCTGCTTCCTGCTAGAGTTTGGGTCACTACATTGTAGTTTCTTAAGATTCACTATCTGTTTTTATTTGTTAAAATGGCATGCTACCCCGTTTAATTTGGAGATTGCCTATTGGCTTGATTAAAAGAGAATACTATTTGGATTATATTGTGTGCTATTTTCTTGTGCTGCGAGCATTTTTTTGCACTGAAATTTGATTCCCAGTTCTGCTCTTATTTTGTACATCCTTTTTCGCTCTTATTGATTCTTGTCTTGGTAGCTTGGCTCCACTTGTCAAGAAGGTTGGCGGGATAGAGCAGTCGAGATGACCACCAAGCTTTGCGATAAATTACTCAATGGAAAGGACCAGCATCGTGACACTGCTAGTATAGCTCTGAAGACAATCATTATGGAAGTTACTGTTACATCACTTGCTGAAAAGATTTTGGTTTCTCTTGCCCCACAGCTAATCAACGGTGTCACTGGTGTAAGTACTTAGCCTGTTTCTTGACTGCTCGATATTCCCATATTTGTATGTGCATATTCATATATTCTAGTTTGCCATAGTAATTGAATTGTTCAGTGCTTGCTACTTAAGGTTTGATGCTTGTGATAGGGCCTTCGAATTGGAATAGTGTACATATGCGCAAGTTGTGAGTACCTTTCTGTGTATTAATTGTATCTTGCCCATCTGTTCAGCCTTACTGGAGATGACCCATCTATGAACTTTGTTAATTTGGGTTTTGCAATGTGAGTGCAAATATATTTACCATTTGTCTAGATCGCATGTATCTAGGCAGCGTTTTAATATATAGATACATGTGAATCTAGACAAATCTCGACATCTAATTTGGGACAGAGGGAGTTGTGTGACTACAATGTGACTGCAAATATATTTACCATTTGTCTGGATACGCTGCGTTTGTGTATAGATACATGTGAATCTAGACAAATATGTGACATCTAATTTGGGACAGAGGGAGTAGTTATTTGTGGTTAGCATTCTTAACTAGAGGTAGAGCGGGCAAGAGTATTGCAACCCAAGATATGTGTCTTTCAACCTTTGATTTGGTCAATATTTGATTTTTCTAGTTTTCTCCATTCCCATATGTAGGATGTATTGGGTTTCATTAAGACCCTAGTCTTTGACCAATAAGTACTTGCTAATATGTGGTTTAGATGACATGAAATTGGTGTCACTAGTTTCGGTTTCCTAAGCCCTTATTGATAATTGTGATTTTATATCCTTTAAACCACTTGTTGGTTAAAACTTTTGTTGGAACAAAATCTAATACGCCCTACATACAGGAGTAGACTATTAGAAGTTCTGTACTGTAGTTGGCCACCACGAAAAGGTAATTCAGTTGCCTATGAGGAAAAGGCATCTAACATAGCTTTTGAGGAACAGGTGTGAAGCTACCCTTTTGACACAAGAAGACTTTGCTGGAAAATCAGCAAGAAAATATGTACACTATTTACTACTCATTTTGGGAAACACATGTATCTAGACACCTTTTAGTGTAGGTTCACTCATTTTGCTCCGAACCCATACACTAAAAGAAGTCTAGATACATATGTTTTAGAAAAAGGCTAAAACATTTTATATTTTGGAACGGAGGGAGTATTTGGGAACCTTAAATATATCAGTTAATTAGGGCAGTTTGAAAGCTTTTATTATGTCCATTGCTTCTTGTTCAATGTAATTCTACTGGATTTGCAGTACATTCTGTTGCGTACTTTTGACACTATATCTGGATGTATTGTTTGTTTGCACGTTTCAAGTGTATGTCTCATACACATGGTTTTACTTGTTCTGTGGGTTGTCATGGAGATGTTAACCTAACTGCAAATGTCTTGATGCATTTCTTCTTTTGTTGACAGGGAAAAAGTGCTGAAATTAAATGTGAATGCCTTGATATATTATGTGATGTACTTCATAGATTTGGCAACTTGATCACAAAAGATCATGCGAATATGCTTACTGCACTTCTAACCCAGCTGAGCTCCACTCAGGCTAGTGTCAGAAAAAAGTCGGTTTCATGCATTGGTAAGTGTACTCACGCCAGGCTGCACTTTGCAGTTATTTTGATTTTCTTTTTATTGATTGCAAATGATTTCGCTATCATAGTTTTTATACTAATGCTTAGCATGTCATCTTTTTTGCAGCATCGCTTGCTCCATGTTTGTCAGATGATCTATTAGCCAAGGCAACTTTGGAGGTTGTCCAATTGCTGAAAAATAGGAGTGCAAAGTCTGAAAGAACCCGAACAAATATCCAGATGATTGGTGCTCTAAGGTATATATGCTTTCAACCTTCAAACCATGCCTGTGGCAAGCCTCAAGCCTTGATAAGTATTGAAGGGAACAGTGTATGCTCATTTGTTTATAATTAAGAGACATTATAAATGGAACCACCTACGCTCACCCAAATCGATTTTGCATCCTAGACCGTCTGTTCTTGTGCATGAATGCTCTAGATTATTCCATCATTCCTCAGCATCGCTTCGGGCTCCATTTGCTGCTTCATTTCACATGAAATGGTCAGTCCAACGTAATTGGGTCGCTGCTCCACAGACCAGACTGGACATAATAGCATGTATGAGCTAAATGTTTGAACTTAAATTTGGTTTATCCAAACATCGATAAAATATTTAGAAAAAATGGATCTGTCTTGGATAATATGCCCATTGGAGAAGTTGTTCTGAAATGAAAATGATATTCGGTAGAGGTTCTATTCATGAGATTTTGTGGTCACTGCAACTCATGTTCTCACATAATTTGTTTTGATTTGTAGTCGCTCAGTTGGATACCGTTTTGGACCGCACCTTGGTGAAGCTGTTCCTTTGCTCATAAGCTATTGTACAAGTGCATCAGAAAATGATGAAGAGCTCCGTGAATACAGCTTGCAGGTGAGAATTTATATTCCTACATGAGATTACTGGAGTCTGCACTTCTCCATGGCTTTAAATTTTCTCCTTCTTTTAGGCCCTCGAGAGTTTTATGCTCAGATGTCCAAGAGATATATCCCCATATTGTGAGGGTATTTTGGATCTTGCTTTGGAATATGTAAGCTATGATCCAAATTTCACTGATAACATCGATGATGATATTGATGATGAAGGAGAAGATGAGGAAGATGATGAGTATGTTACTTATATCCTTACAATGCAGAGGAATTGGCTTGTATTAATGTAACTGAAACATGTTTAACATTTTCCCCAGTGAGAGTGCAAATGAATACACAGACGATGAGGATGCAAGCTGGAAGGTTCGTCGGGCATCAGCGAAGTGCCTGTCTGCAATTATAGTATCTCGTCCTCAAATGCTGTCTAAGATGTATCAGGAGGTAGGTTGACAAAAGCAAGTTAACGCAACATGCTGTGGTTTGCAATTTGTTCTTCATGGTGGCATGATTACATTCTGGCCATATTTCAATGTTTTGAGTTGATTTAAGCATTTATCACCTATTTTTACAAGTAGCTACTCAGTTAAGTGCCTCCACGGACCTTGCTGTAATGTATTCGGTTGTATGCAGGCTTGCCCAAAGTTAATTGAGCGTTTTAGGGAAAGAGAGGAGAATGTAAAGGTAAGTGCATGGTATTTCATTGCTAAATTAGATTTGAGTTGACATTGTTTATCAATGTATTATGAAGCTTCTCCGTGATTTTAGATGGACATCTTCAACACGTTTATTGAGTTATTACGCCAAACTGGTAATATGACAAAAGGACAAGGTGACACTGACAAGTCTAGGTAAACAAACTATCTGTTTTACATCTTTCTACGCATACTTACCAGTTTCTTATTGAATCTACCATAAGTAGTATATGGTATAGCTTTTTGGTGCAGATTATTAATAACTTGAAGTCGAGCCTGTTTTGCTTAGAACTTGCTATGACTTGTTTGAATGCAAATATTGTGATCTGGTCTGCAGATACAAATATTCAACTTGATCCCCTATTATGCATAGGGGGAAAGTGTGTTTCTGTATGGCGATTGCAGTTTCTGTGCACTGAGCTCATGTTAACTATCTGTTTTCTTTGCAGCCCTCGATATCTGCTGAAACAAGAGGTACCCAAAGTTGTCAAGTCTATCAATAGGCAGTTGCGTGGAAAATCAATCAAGACAAAGGTTTGATCTTCAACTATCATGAAAGCTTGTCTATGGGCTCGCTAATTATGATTTTATATGGTTTTATTGGCATTTACAGGCTGGAGCGTTCTCGGTTTTGAAGGAGCTTGTTGTTGTATTACCAGATTGTCTTGCCGATCAATTTGGGTCGCTTGTTCCTGGAATTGAGAAGGCTTTGAATGTTAGTGATTTCCATTTGCTGACAAGTTTCTTATGCAGGACTTCTATTGTTTTTAACTTTCCATCTGTTTGATAGGATAAATCATCTACCTCCAACCTGAAGATTGAAGCCCTTGCATTCACAAGGATTGTTATGGTTTCACATTCACCCACTGTGTTTCATCCACACGTGCAGGTGTTATAACTACCATCTTTAATAAAGCACTTGAGATACTTGTAGTTGTGGTAGTTACTTGTTACTAAATGCAGAATTAATTCTCCAGGCACTTTCTGGCCCAATATTATCTGCTATTGGAGATAGATATTACAAAGTCACCGCGGACGCTTTACGGGTGTGTGAGGAGTTAGTCCGCGTCCTTCGTCCAAATTCTGAGGTTTAGCCTTGTACTACATGTGCTAATGACATAAGTGCCCAGTTGTTTTCATTTTTTAAGTTTTTTTTCTGCTGTTAATACAGGCAAGTTCTCTGGATTTCAAGCCCTATATTGGTCCAATCTATAACGCTATATTCGCCCGGTTGTCAAATCAAGATCAAGATCAGGTTTATACCTCTCTCTCTCTCTATCTATCTATGTGTGTCATTCTCATGTTATTCTATTTTGCCAGGAAGTCAAAGAGTGTGCCATATCTTGCATGGGCCTTGTGATCTCCACTTTTGGTGATGGTCTTCGAAGGGAATTAAAGAAGTGCCTTCCAATACTTGTTGATAGGATGGGCAATGAAATAACACGACTTACAGTAGTCAAGGTAAGCAATCAACTGCACCTTCTGAATCAATATTCACCTGAGATCCATTAATTGCTATCCTTGTCAACAAAGTTCTCGTGAGCTGTGCTTCTATATTTCATTTGTATATGTTGTTTATCCTCAGAGTTTGAAATAATTATTTGAAGTTTTCCAAAAATAGGGATATAATTGTTAATGTTAGTCTATCAGAAAGTCAATGGTACAAAAGCAAATCTAAACTTTCTGATCAGCGTGGGCAGGGTTTTCCATGTTGCTGAGTTGCATGTGAGAGATATTTTTGTAGAGGGTTCCTTGTTATGTGAGGGACAATGTACCAATTTATTTGCCTGGATTGTATGCCCTTTCATCGTTGCTTAATGCCTACTTGTGGTGATTTTTTTATAGAGATTTTTGTATGTTCTGTGTTTTCTTGTACTAGTCGTTTGTATGGCTATTCATTGCTTTGTTATTCTGTTGTGGTATTTGAATTGCTCATTCATTTACAGGCATTTGCGGTGATCGCAAATTCACCTCTTCGGATTGATCTATCATGTGTCCTGGACCATGTCATTTCTGAGCTAACAGCTTTTCTTCGAAAGGTAGAGATATATTATGAACATCGCTTGTTTTGATTTTGTTGTCTTGAAAAATTCTGGTTTAAATTTGTTAACATCACATCGAACTTGAAGTTTGAAGTTTTACTTACTGTCACTGTTCAACAGGCCAATAGAGCTCTTAGGCAGGCAACATTGGGTACCCTAAATTCGCTGGTTGACACATATGGGGGTCAAATTAGCTCATCCTCTTATGAAACTATAGTCACAGAACTTTCCACCCTCATAAGGTTCTTTTCCCATCTAGCATTCTTCAACGATCCTCCATTTTTTGTTTGCCATGGCAACTGATATTGGATTATCTAATGTGGCAGTGACATGGATTTGCATATGGCTGCTCTTGCACTGGAACTCTGTTGCACAGTACTGGTCAACAGAAAATCCATTCCGAATGTTGGTTTAGCTGTGAGATCTAAAGTTTTGCCTCAAGCCCTTATTTTGATCAAGAGTGCTCTGTTGCAAGGTCAAGCACTACAGGTACATTTTCAGTTTATATATAGGTAGTACTTCATTTCGCTATGCTGCAAGTGACAGAAGACATTGTTTCTGTTACAGGCGCTACAGAAGCTTTTTGCTAACCTGGTTCAGTGTGCAAATACAAGCTTAGATACTGTGTTGGACTCCCTTATTTCTGCTGCCAAATCAACAGATGGTCTTGCCAAGCAGGCGCTGTCCTCCATTGCACAGTGTGTTGCTGTGCTGTGCTTAGCAGCTGGTGATCAAAAGTGTGCGTCAACTATTGAAATGCTTAAAGGCATTCTAAAGGATGACAGTGCTACTAATTCCGTAAGGCTTGCTTGTTCCTATCATAGACATCTGCTGTTTAACAGATATACACTTTATCTATGTCATACTTGTGATCTTTGCCATATCATGCCATGTATTGGTAATACATGGATAGTTACAATTTGCAGAATTCAAGGGCATTATTTATCTGGTATACCATTGTGAAATTGGGATACTGTGTGATCTCTTTGTTTGTTTCATATGCATTCTATTATCTCAAAATTGTCTATTTGCTGCTGCTCATAATCTAGTTTTTCAATGTTTCACTTGGTTGTCGTTTAGAGTATACGTATCAATTGGTGCTCTTTTGTCTAATGATATTAATCTCTTAACCATTGAATAGGAGTCGCACAAATCTTAAAGTCTCAGTGGTAGGGTTAGTGCTTAGTCATGATGGGCATTTACAAATTATTATGGTTTGTCATTGGTCGATTGCATACATTTATGCTTATGTTGAAGATCTACATGCAATTTTCTCTGTTATTTGTTAATTGCTTATAATCTGTATTTCCAGGCTAAACAACACATGGCCTTGTTATGTTTGGGAGAAATTGGAAGAAGGAAGGACCTCAGCAATCATGCTCGAATTGAGAACATTGTCATTGAATCATTTCACTCACCTTTTGAGGAGATAAAGTCTGCAGCATCCTATGCTCTTGGAAACATTGCTGTTGGCAATCTATCCAAGTATTTGCCATTTATTTTGGATCAGATTGACAATCAACACAAGAAGCAGTATCTTTTGCTTCATTCACTGAAAGAGGTTAGTATCTGTTGGAATTATGTTTGTAAAACAGACTTTCCATATTATTATTACTCCGATACTTAATTTGTGCTCTTATGCAAACCCTATTAGGTAATTGTGCGGCAGTCTGTTGATCATACTGGCCAGAGTGAGCTTCAGGATTTAAACATTGTGAAGATATTGGCATTGCTCTTTAATCACTGTGAAAGTGAGGAGGAAGGAGTTCGGAATGTAGTTGCTGAGTGTCTAGGCAAAATTGCTCTTATTGAACCTAAAAAATTAATCCCTGCTCTGAAGGTATAAAGTGTTGACAAATTAGCACAGTTATTTTCCACATTGGATTCATTTTATGATGCGATCTGATGGGGCATTTCATTTTTATTTTTAGGAGCGCACTTCAAGCCCAGTAGCAAACACAAGGGCTACTGTTGCTACTGCTATAAAATATTCAGTTGTTGAACGGCCTGGAAAAATTGATGAAATCTTGTACCCCGAGATTTCTACTTTCCTTATGTTAATTAAAGATAGTGACAGGGTACTAATACATCTTGACATAATTCAACATCTTTACTAACTAATACTAGTAATTAGGATGTGAAGCTGATGACTGCATTTTGTTGTTTGCACTTTGCAGCATGTGAGACGAGCAGCTATCCTGGCCTTGAGTACAGCTGCTCACAACAAGCCAAGTTTGATTAAAGCTCTTCTTTCTGATTTGTTGCCTCTTTTGTATGACCAAACTGTCGTGAAGGTATAATCCGTTGCTTATTACTCCCTCCGTCTAGAAATAACTGACTTGAGTTTATCTAGATTTGAATGTATCTAGACGCATTAGTCTAGATACATTCAATGACAAACTCAAGTCTAGATACATTCGAATTTAGACAAACTCAAGTCAGTTATTCCTAGACGGAGG
Source organism: Avena longiglumis (assembly GCA_030063025.1). NCBI lineage: Eukaryota > Viridiplantae > Streptophyta > Magnoliopsida > Poales > Poaceae > Avena > Avena longiglumis. The sequence continues at coordinate 94,281,420 of CP125978.1, read as the reverse complement.
GAGTAGTATTTATCTTTAGACATGACCTGGGGATGTTACATACTTCCTCTGTTTCCATTTATAAGACGTTTTGGCAGGCTAATTAAGCTTGCCAAAACGTCTTATAAATAGGAACAGAGGGAGTATAATTTACATCCTATGTTTAAGTTGTTGCAATGAATCCTCGTCTTATTCATCTCGGATGTAACAATTTCCTTGTTTGCAGGAAGAATTGATCAGGACAATTGATCTAGGGCCATTCAAGCATGTTGTTGATGATGGGCTTGAACTTAGGAAAGCTGCCTTTGAATGTGTGGACACATTGCTGGATAGTTGTCTTGATCAATTGAATCCGTCGTCCTTTATCGTTCCTTTTCTCATATCTGGTTTGTGTGGTAAGTACAGTTAGACATATATTTCATCACAACACCCCGTCTCTATTTCAATGTAGTGGTATAGTCCTGGACTGCATAGATTCACTTCGTTAACTCTATTACCATTGGGTAATCTTCAACTTTAACTGTATATAAACCATGTCTTTACTTTTCACCAGGTCTATTCAATGTACTTTTGTTGTTGCAATATAATATATAGCTTAGTTCTTCAATATTCCTTCTGCATCACATTAATGATCACTATACTCTTTCTAAAGCCTGGTACAACACGTAATTGTGAACTTGCTGATCAATTGTTCTTACTGTACTGCTTGGTTCAGATCATTATGATGTGAAAATGCCTTGCCATCTGATTCTCTCAAAGATAGCAGACAAGTGCCCTTCTGCTGTTCTTGCAGGTTTGTTGTCATCAAGGACCTTGAAGGGAAGTTTCATATGCCACAAACGCCCTTTCTAATGTTATTACTGTCCTGTTTCAGTTTTGGACTCATTGGTTGAACCTTTGGAGAAAACCATCATTCACAAACCCAAGGGTGATGCAGTGAAGCAGGAGATCGATCGCAACGAAGACATGATTCGCTGTGCTCTTCGAGTAATTGCTGCTCTAAGCCGCATAAGGTAAAGCCTGATTCGACCTTTACTAGTTCATGGCTCATTCTGGTTTAGCCAAAACTTTTAACTGTCTGTCATCCTTTCCCTTGCTTGTTCAGTCACCAATTTAGGCTTATTTAGTTTGCACTATGGACATTCCATAGTGTGCAGCTTTTATCCTTGGTTCTTAAAATAGAAATCGTAAACTACATATACCTGACCTTAACTTTTCTTTTATATCTGCCGACTTCCATCTGCAGTGGCAGCGACTACAGCATGAAGTTGAAGAATCTGATGAACAAGATAACGACCACCCCTTCACTTGCTGAGAAGTACAAGTCGGTGTGCAACGAATGAAAGCTAACTATCTGTATATCGTAGAAAATAGATGAGCCAACCTGGTTCAGGCACCTGCCAATTCTGGGGCAGAACATCCCCAGCCGCTCATTGCGCTAGATTAATACAGTGCACATCCTGCCGACCTTTTTTTTTGCTGAAAGGTTCTGCGAAAACGTGCCAACAAAAGGTGGTTGAATATCCAACGTTCCTTTTCTGTACAAAATCTGATGGTGCTTCCATGTTGTTGGTAATCAAAATTACCAATGCACTCTGAAATTATGGCCTGGCTATGGTGCAGAGTACTCCCTCTGTTTAGAAATATAAGATGTTTTAGATTTGTGAAGGAGATGTATCTAGACACCTTTTAGTGTATAGGTTCAAATGAATCTAGACACTAAAAGGTGTCTAGATACAACTCCTTCACAACTAAACGGAGGGAGTAGCTGCTACCGACTTTAGGCAGCAAATTATTCTTCGGTTGAGTTTTCCCCTACAGTTCTCGCCCACATGATCAAATAATATGGAAGTTGGCTGGGCAGCCTGGTAGCTATGGATAATCCAAAAGGAGCAAAATTTCAACGGTTTCCTGATGCATTCTATAATCTTATACGTTGATGCTTCCTTGAGCAAATTTTTTTTGTATGTCGTCTGCAAGATTACTTGTGTTAACTAAATCATCGCGTTGCCCTTATTGCATAGCACTTTCCTGTGTGGCAACCGTCGTGGATTTGATCCAATGCAAACTTCTTGCTGGTTGATGCGTCTGGACTGTTTACAGTGGCGAGAGTTTGTGGTGTCGACTGGGCACTCTAATGTTGCTAACCCATGTTGGAAGATCTGACAAATCTAAACTGGGTTTCACATCGATATTTTACAGGTCAAGGGTTATCACCCGAAACCATGTCATGTGGAAGGTAGCTACAACGTTGTGAAGAGGATAATGAAACCCACATGCATCATAGATGAAGCCCTGGGAGTGCCCCCGGAATACAGCCCCCAGCCCTCCTGAAACGAAACTCCAAGTACCATGCTCCATCTGCCGCCACCAAAACAGATCTCTAGGACATGATCGGTATAGGAGCCGCTAATGCCGAAGCACTACAGAACATCATGAATCCCTGCTGTCGGCTCGTCGCCGTCAACAAGCCTAAGACATCCCCGCATTTTGAACACATAATGTGTCTGTTTGGGACGCGCCCCGGACGCATTGTCCTCTCCTGCGGCTGTGCCAATAGGGGAGCAATTATTTTCCATATTGAATAATTATACAAAATAGTTTTACATAGGCAAAACTTAAATATAACTACAAATAGACTACGGCAGCGTCTACTCTTCGTCCCCCTGGGACTCCTCCCCAACTTAGGACTCTTCATCGTCCTGTGTGAGGTCGATGATGGGTGTCGTGCTAGGAGGAAGAGGCGGCGGCAGATAAGATAGGATGTGTGGATGGTCCCCCGCGGCGATGTGGTCCATGACGGAGGCCAGCGTGCAGCCCGGTGCATTCCACTAGAACCTACGCCCTTCGTTGTCGTTGTTCGCCAGCGGGGTACAACAATTGTAGTACCAGGCGAGCTTCCTCTCCCAAAGTCTGTGGAAGAACTCAATCTAGAAGGTTAGATTGCTAAGATCACACTCCTGATATGACTGCTGCACCACTGTGAACCGCTCCACCCATTCGTGGAGGACAGCCGCATGAAGCTCCTCATCCTGCGGCACCGGTGGAATCAGAATGCCACCTCTGCTCTCAACACCCACCCGCTGGGGCAGACGCAGTCAAGAGGCGCCGGATAGTTCGCCTCATACAAGACGTGCGCCTCCCGATCGTGAAACCAACGGCGCCCGGTGTACATGATGGTAGGGGGAGTGGTGGGAAATCGGTGGCAACTTGAGATGAGAAGAAGCTCGCCTTCCTATAGCCAGTGCCGAACGGAGAAAGAAAAGGTGGAAAACCAGTAGAAGGCGCAGGAACTTGCTCAGAGGAAGAGGCAGGCGACCTGCACAGAGGTCCAATAAATCTAGTCATGACAATTCTCTGCTGCCTGAACCGAGCCCTTAATTTGCCATCCGAATTCATCCTGGACATGAAGGGCATATATCAATGTCTTCCCTCAGTGATGATCTCCGACAGGGCAATACTACCCGGCTGCCTCGCCACGCAAGGAAAACTCAGCCAACGTGTCCTGTCCTGCCCTGCGCTGCGCTCGATGCCGGCCGTTGGAAATGACATACTACTTTTCAAATTAGGTTGTATATAAGATTTTATGAGAGTCAAACTATACAATGTTTGATCAAATAGTTTGATACAAATATAAGCTTATATGGTCTCAAATTAATATTATTAGAATTGTATTAAAATATATTTTTATAATGTATATATTTTATATCACACATATTTATATTATTTTGAATATTTATGATTAAATTTTGCAAAATTTAACTTGCATGCAAAATTATCCGCAACATAATACTCCCTCCGTTTGGAAATATAAGATGTTTTAGGTTTGTGAAGAAGATGTATCTAGACATCTTTTAGTGCCTAAATTCATTTGAACCTATACACTAAAAGGTGTCTAGATACATCTCCTTTATAAACCGAAAACATCTTATATTTTTAAACGGAGGGAGTATGAGATAAAGGAAGTACATACACGGCACGGCAGCAGACACCGGCAGCATGCCTGAGAAGGCGAGACGAGCGGCGTCATGTGGTGGTCTGTCTGCCTGCCTGCCTTTGGCACTTTGACTAGTAGATGGGCGCGCCCTCCTTCAAGGCTTCTTCAATGCGGCCACTACTCCACACTGCACTAAACAGGCGTCTCTGCATCCTCACACATGATCTGATTCAGATTCATGCAAGGAGGGAGAAAAGCTTGTGGTGGTGGTACTCTTCTCTCACTCTCAGGCACCAGTACAGGTACTAGTAATTCAGATTTTCTATTTCCCGCCAGCTGCAAGCTGCGAACATGGTGCCCGCCACCATGTGACATTTGCTGACCTTTTCTCCACATTGCCAAGTTGTATGAAAAAAATAAACGAGTTGGTTCTTGCCTGTTCCTTGCTTGTGATCTGTGAGATATACTAGTATTATATTAACAGACATTTATTATATGATTGCTAATAATAGTCTTTTGTTTCCACACCTGACCAGACCTGAAAAATAATGGACACCTGCATGATGATACTGGTAGGCTGGAACTAAGTAGGACACTAACTGCTGAAGCTTCCTCTGAGTGTGAGCTGAACCACCGTTATGCGGCAGTTAGCTGTCAACTGTACCGGTCAATCTCTCTGCACACACTGCCTCTGCTTTCTTGGTCGTATAATCCACGAACTAGTACACATCTCCGAACTAATGCGTTTTCTATTCCAAGATTTCAGTGGCGGTGGTGCTGCAATACATCTGAAGTTTCAGCAGTTCAAAAAAAAAAATCTGAAGTTTCAGGGAAACCTGCCAATTTGCATACAGACATCTGCCTCCTTGATTTTGTGACACCCACCCAATGTCGTCAGTCTTGTGAACCACCACGTTACATGGCCAAAACAACTGCTACAGTACCACTCCCTCCGTTTTAAAATATAAGATGTTTTAGCTTCGTAAGCAAATGTATCTAGACTACTTTTAGTATATAGGTTCACTCATGTTTGAAATAAATTTATACACTAAAATAAGTCTAGATACACTTTCTTCACAAACCTAAAACAACTTATATTTTGAAATGGAGGGAGTACAAACCAAGAGTTTTTTGTAAATTTGGTATTCGCTTCGTCACTGGACACTGATGTCTCGTGGTACCGGACAATGACGTAACCGATCTTGGCTGCCTCGTCTCCCTCTGTTTTCAGCTTGTGCCAACCCGAACAATCCTTGTCATGGCAGCCTGACGGGTCAATTAAACTGTTCTATACAAAGACTGCAATTCTGCAGGATGCTTTCTTCTTTTCCTGGCCCTGTCATACACATATATATATCAGCAACTAGTTTCGTTATAAGAGGGAATACGACAAACCCAGGAACTGCTAAATGCCTGAATGTAAGAGTCATTTGTCTACAAGTTACAACAATGCTGAAGTTCACATTGAGGCCGCAGTATTTTCTAAATTATCCTGTCTAGCTGAAGATACTGTGTTGCTACTCTTACACCCGACCAGTTTTACAAACGATTTAAGAACAAGTATAATAAATCCTAATCAGCAGGCTATAACATGTTTCATGTCATCAAAATGTGCAGTATAAATGTGTATGACAGGGCCAGGAGTACTCATAGTCTTTTGTTTCCACACCTGACCAAACCTGAAAATATAATGGACACCTGCATACTTTATGTTCGGTATTGGATGTTTAGATTGTTTGGACAGGAGATTCAGACACGGTTTGAAACTGGTTCCACCACAATCATCACGAAGACCAAGGTCTTGGGCATGCATGATGATACTGGTAGGCTGGAACTAAGTAGGACACTAACCGCTTCAAAAAAAAAAGTAGGACACTAACTGCTGAAACTTCCTCAGAGTCTGAACTGAACCGCAGTTACGCGGCAGTTAGCTGTCAACTGTACCGGCCAATCTCTCTGCACATGGGGCTGCTCTGCTTGCTTGCTTGCTTGGTCGTATAGTCCATGAACTAGTCCACATCTCCGAAGCAATGCGTTTTCTATTCTAAGTTTTCAGTGGCGGTGCAATACGTCTCAAGTTTCAGGGAAACCTGCGTCGCATATACAGACATCTGCCTCCTTCATTTTGTGACACCCACCCAAGGTCGTCAGTCTTGTGAACCACCAGGTTACATGGCCAAAACAATTGCTACAAATCAAAGAGTTTTTAGTAAGTTTGGTCCTCGCTTCGTAGTACCTTGATAAAGGAACACGAAAATGAACACCGGAGTAACCGATCTTGGCTGTCTCATCTCCTTCTGTTTTCAGCTTGTGCCAACCCAAACAGTCCTTGTCATGGCAGCCTGACGGGTCAGTTAAACTGTTGTAAGAAAGACTGCAATTCTGCAGGATGCTTTCTTCTTTACCTGGATCTGTCATATACCCAATATCACTGCAAGACGTTTATCCACCGAAACCCGGCAACTAGTTCGTTATAAGAGGGAATAAGACAAACCCAGGAGCTGCAAGATGCCTAATTGTAACGATCATTTGTCAACAAGTTACAACGGTGCTGAAGAAGCTAACCAAATTCTAATGAACAACCTGTCAGACGACAAATGGATCGCGCGATTCACATTGAGGCTGCGGTTTTTGCTGAATTTTCTCTTGTCTAGCTGAAGATATTGTGTTACTCTTCTTAGACTGCATTTCTTTCTTACTTCGAGATCAATTTACTGCCTGTCTTGTTGCTAATAAAAAAATTGTTTCTACCGTAGGCTTCCATATCGCTTGCAGATTCTGCTTTAATAAGTAGCCTTGCTATTTTTGCCCATCGCTTGCTTGCCACCACAAGCACGCGCCAGTGTTGGTTAACTCCCGCCCTCCAAAAACGCAATGCAACGAAGTGCAGTAAAAGCAAGCAGAAGATAACGTTTCAAAAGCGATTGCTCGGCATCGGTTTTGAACTAGTTTCTTCCCCTAAATTCAAGTGAAATACCTTCGTTTCAAACGGGGCATGACAGGGTCCCAGTATATCAACGGAAATTCTAGATAGAGAAGATGAGAAATGACACAACGTAATATAGTACTAAAAGTTGCAATATGGCATCAAGAACCAGCCTCAGGATCACATGTATGGTTAACACTGAATTCCTCAAAATCCCTAGCACAACACACACACTACCTCTCACTCCCCATCACACTGAAATTTCCTAGAACTAGAAGGGGTAGAAAATGAACACCTATCTGTTCTTCCATTCAGCTCTCTGCTTGCAGTAAGAAAAAAGTTACTACAAAGCTTCAGGAGGGAACGCCGAATCGTGTCCTCGCTCCAGAGCCTCTTCTTCGGCCTGCCTTTGTATGTAGTACATCGAAATTCCACCCAGTGCCCAGAGGTGAATCTGTCAGAAGAGGAATGAAGGGCAGATTCTCCAGCGGCGGGCGAAGAAAGGGGGAGCGGAGGGCGCCTAGCACTCGGCGGCGGAGGGGTCGGAGGAGAGGCGGACGAGGAGGCGGCGGAAGTCGGCGACGGGCAGGGATGCGGAGCGCGGGGTGCCCGTACCGTACTCCTGGGCGGCGCGCATGAGCAGCGCCGCGAAGTCCGGCCGGCCCAGAAGGTCCGCGCGCACCGTGAACCGTTCCACGGGCCCGCCCTCCTCGCCTACGCACACCGGAACGTGCCCCTGCGGCACCCGCGCGCCGCCGGAGAAAGGCGACGACTGCTTCAGCGCCCGGAGCTGGCGATAGGCCGCCGCTGCGGAGGCGGAGGAGGAGTCGGCCTCTGCGACGAGGGAGAGCCGCCTGAAGACGCGCTTCATGGTCGCTCTGTAGGAATGGAGACGGCTGGGAGGAGGTGGAGGGAGCAGAGGAAAGATCGGTTCTTGGGCGTTCGGCGAGGAGAGCGCAAGGGTCAAGGGGCTCAAGGCGTTTCAAGGTGGGCTAGTGCGCTCCTGGGTGTTTCCGTTTTATAATGGAAGCAGGGGAATAGTGCGCGTTGCCACTTATTTCTGCCATTTTCAGTTTTCATTTCTTTTTGCGAGTCAGAGCATCTCCACTCGCTTTTTTGTTCCGAGGAAAAAATTTAGCTCCGAATGAGGTTAAATAGTTTCGGATAGAGTTTTTTTTTTGGCCTGGGACTCGCCGTTTCCCAGCCGGATTCCCAGGGAAACGCGCGCCCGCTCGACGCCCGCCAGGAGGGGGCGGTGAGGCACGACGGAGAGGGAAGTGCGGGGACCGAGGACGAGCGGCTGCAGCGAGGCGGTGGTGCCGGGGAGATGCGAGCGGACTACTGGCTGGGTTCGGGCAAGAGGAGGGGCACAAACAAGCGGCGGCCGGCGACGGCGTCGGGCGCGCGGGCCGCATGAGGCGCAGCGACGAGGCCGATGAAGACGCGGCTGACGACGGCGCGGGCGGCACGATCGCCGATGAGGCGGGGCAGACGAGCCGACGACGCTGGCTCGTTGCGGCTCGCGGACGAACGGCGAGGTGATGGAGAGCTTCACGTAGGACGGGCGCGATGCTCGCGGCTACGGGGTGATGGGAGAGAGGGCGGCTGGCTCGCAGCGGCGGGCTCGGTTTGCGGGCGCCGACGAGCCGGCAGGCGGGGCTCGCTGCAGGTGGCGGCGGGGCATAGGAGGCGGGCGCGGCGAGCGGCCGACGGAGGCAACCTTCGGCGGAGGAGCGGCGAGGTCGTGTCGGGAGAGGGCTAGAGAGAGGGATCCGGTGACGCCAGGGAGAGAGAGACGGGAAGAGATGGGCGTGGACGGGGAGAGGGATGGGCGTGGGCAGAGACACGTGGGGCGCCAGGATTGGCGAATCGTTACATTCGGGGTTTCTAGGACGTTTCCGGCTTCCTGGGATCAGCCTGGAACGCCCGTATGAAAACAAACCAAAATTCTGTCTGAGAGCGCCTCCTTGAAATGTTACTAGGTCGTCCTAGGAATAGCCTCTTGGAAATGATAGTGGAAGCGCTCTTATTGTTGCGCGCACACACCAGCTGAATCTCTATTTTTTTATAAAATTCTATTGATCTATTAATAATGATCAATAACAGTATAAAAAGTTCTAAAGTAATAAAATTTATAACTAAGTCACTAGACCATCTAGCGAGGACTACAAAATTTCTACCCTATTATGTTGTCTCCAAGGTTTAAGATTGTAAAATCGGTTCTGTTAAATCTCACAAGATTTAGAGCTCGCTTGTCAACTCAACCAATTTGCAGTTCCAAAATGAAAAACATATGTGTTGATGCCAAGATTTGTGAAAGAAAAAAAGTTCAAGAAGAATGAGAGAGCTATATGCATAAGAATTGACTTAACACATCATAGCATTCGCTGAAATTTTAAATGAAAATGGCGATTTCAATTCCACGACAACTAAACATGTAGGTAAAAATCTCGGTTAAATTCCATGATTTCGGCCTAAAGTTATGGCCTATGCCTTGAACCAATATCTCTCCATCGAGATTCATTTATAGTGAGAAAATTCAAGATTGTATATACTTCCTCCGAATATAAGTTTTTGGAAGGTCAAACTATTTAAACTTTGATATTTTTTTCAAAAATATTAACATCTACCATGTATAATTAATCTTATTAGACACATCATTAAATATATTTTATGTTATATATGTATAGTACTATAATTGTTCGTAATTTTCCTAAGAGTTTGATCAAATGGGTTTTGTATTTTGAGAAGAATTATATGTTTTATTTTACAGAACGAAGGAAGTAATACTTGGAGATAAGCAAACTTAGTAGACTTAGACCCACACACACTTTTTTTTAGAAAAATTATAAAAAATCTAGAGGGTTGATATCTAAAAAATTCACTATGAAAGCCATGAGATTAACAGGAGACACAGACACCTCCCGACACCTCCTCCACCTCCCGGCCCCTCCTCCTCCGCACATGGCGGCGCGCCGGGCCGGCGGCCTCCTCTCCCCTTGAGCTCTCCCTCTGTGGTCCTCCCGCCACGCTGCTCAGATCGTTGCCAGGCAAAGACCTAGGGGCGTGGCGGCGGCGGCGTCCCTGATCGCGATCTGGTGGGAAGGCGGCGGCGTTCGTCCCGGCTGGTTTGGCGGTGGTGTTGCGGCGAGCGGCGGCCAGTGATCCTCGGCCCAGATGGCGATAGGAGGCGGCGGGGATCTGGGCCTAGCCGCGATCTGTCCCGTACGTAGGTCTCGACGTCGGTGCCCGGGCGATCCGGACCTTGTCCGTGACACTAGGGCGCTTGGGGCATCTTCCTCCGGCACAGTGGTGGTGGCCTTCTTCTCCGTCGGAATGGTCGGCCGGGTGGTCTTGCCGTCTTGCGCGGATCCTGCTAGTTTCCGGCGGATGGCATGGGGGCTGCTGGCTTGGTTTTAATAAAGGTGGTGGTCCTGGATCCCTCTCAAGTCAAGACGATGATCTGTCGGATGTTGGTCTTCATTGATCTGGTTTCTGTGTCGTGTTCCGGAAGGCTCCGCCGGCGAACTCTATAAGTGCTATCATGCCGTGAGTTTGCTGGAAGGATTGAATTCGGTCGTACGCACCTATGTTTTACCCTGGCCATTTGGTTTCAGAGGGTGTGCTTCGAAGCTTTGTTGATTGTTATTATCATGGGACATGTTCTCGTTCCATGGTGCTAACGGAGAAAGTCATGGAGACCGAGATCTGAGAACAAACAATGGTGGTTCGAGTCTGGGTGATGATGAGGAATTGGCTAGGTGACTTATGAATTGGAGCAATGGCATGCAAGTGGGGGCGACTGCACAGGAGAGGTTCATGGTCCTACCTCTGTGGTGAAAACCTGTGTATGGCCTTAATTGGTTGTGCTCGTGTTAGACTAGACAATGTTGAGTCGGTTTTGATCTAAAAGTTTGTTTTAGAGTCGGTTTAAGTAATCTTGGCGACAAGTTTTGTAACCCTACATATACTCAGACTTCAAGCAATATTATTATGCAAGTCAATCAAATTTACATGGTATCGATAATTAGATCCTAGGTCATGGCGCCACCACGCCGCCTCTTCTCCCCTTCCCGACTACTTCACCAAAAGGTCCGCCGCCTCGGGTGACACCGCCACCTCCAACACCTCCTTGCTCTACCCTCTCTACCCTCCCAACTATCCACTATGCCGATACAATCTCGTATGTTAGCCCTTTATTCCAATCACTTTAGATCTACCAAAGCATAACTAGTACCATTGGCGCCATCTCTTCGAGGTTCATATCGGTCGGTGCAATCTTATCGATGTCGCCATGCATGCCGCTCCTCGCCTACCGATCCTCACTTGGGCCAAGGACGACCTTGCCATCATCCAATGGATCTACCAGCGGTGTCCACCGAGATTTTCAATCTCGTGTTTCGATGATACCAGGCATAGCCTCCGGGCGGCCCTCACAGCTCTTCCAAGACAACGCCGACGCCCAACACCCTCCACACCGAGATCCGCAACACTGCCCAAGGTGACTTCACGCTTCATCACAAAAGCTCAAGATTGTCCCCATCGCCTCATGGCTAAAAGCTCAAAGACGTCACGTTTCATTAAAAGTTTCAAGACGTTTCGGCCGATGAACTCCAAGAGCTTCGGCCACCACGTCGTGACCATCACAACTGATTAACATCCTCCTCGCTGGCCTCGGTGACCACTTTGAAAAGCAGACCTCCTTTATTCCCATGATGCGGCCCTCCCTACCTTCGCGAGGTACGATCTATGCTTCAGCAATGACCGTGCCTCGTAAATAAAGAGGCGTCATCAAGATTTTGCCGCGATCCAAATACCTCTGCCGCTTCCTCCGCGCCTCCTCCACACCGACATGACCACCTCGGGGTGGCACCTAGTCCAACTACAGGGCAAACCCCACCTTCCGCCGCCTCGACCACCCACGACTCCCAGGGCCCGACGCCCATCCCCAGACTCTGCCTCTCTAGCCGGGCGATGCGATGCACGACTCCATGGATGTGGCTTGTCCAGTTCGGGTGCCCTGATCGCGCCTCTCGATTGGTGCCTCACAGATCGCGCCTCGACATGCTCCCGCCTTCTGGGCTCCTGCATGCCCCCACTGCCTCCGCTCGCAAGCCTACATGACCGCACCCATGACTGGCACCTACATGCTCGGGTCCGACTTACCAGCCGACATGGCCCAGCCTTCTCCTCCGACGCCTTAGCTAGTGCCGATCTACGCCTTCACCACTCCGCCTGCCGCCAAAGACCATCGCCGCCCTTCCTCATCACCGAAGCTGGGACCAAGCAGGCTTATCTAGGCCATGAACCACTTTGCTGCTCAAGGAAACTCAAAAAATTAACCGATTTTCGATTCTGGTGCTTCTAGTCACATGTCTTCTTTGAATAATATGCTGTCAAAATTTTCCTCCTCACCTTTTTCCTCTATAAATCTTGGCAATTGTTCTACTATCCCTATCTCCGGTGTTGGTAATGCACAAGTTCTCTCACACGCAAAACCTCTCCTCCTTCGCAATATTCTTGTTGCACCTGATCTCATTAAAAATTTAATCTCCGTTCGACAATTCATTCGTGACAATCATGTTTCTCTCGAATTTGACTCCTTTGGTGTTTCTGTGAAGGATTTTCTAACCAAGGTGAAGATCGCTCGCTTCAATAGTGATGGAGATCTCTACTCCCTCCATGGTTTTACCACGGCCACCCAACCCTCATCTATGGTTGCTTCGGTCGAGCTTTGGCATCAACGTCTAGTCCACCCCAATAAAATCGTCTTAGATTCTCTCCTTAGTAATTTCTCTATTCCTTGTAATCGTGATACTCATAATTCTCTAGTTTGTGAATCTTATCAACAAGGAAAACATGTGCGTCTTCCGTTCAATTCTTCTACTTCTTCTAGTACGTTTCCCTTCGAATTATTACATTGTGATTTATGGACATCACCTATTAAGAGTATTTCTGGTTTTAAGTACTATCTTGTGATCTTGGATGATTTCACTCATTATGCATGGACTTTTCCTTTACGCAAAAAATCTGATGTACACACAATCCTTCTCAATTTTCAACGCTATGTTGCAACTCACTTCTTTCTCCCCATTCGGTTCATCCAATGTGATAATGGCAAAGAATTTGACAATAACCAAAATCGTAATTTCTTTCTCCACCATGGCATTCTCCTCTGTTTTTCCTGCCCCTACACTTCCCCTCAAAACGGCAAAGCTGAGAGATCTCTCCGCACTATCAACGACATAATTAGAAACCTTCTTATCCAAACTTCTATGCCCCCACGTTTTTTGGTCAAGCTCTTTCAGACAACCACATATCTCCTCAACATTCGCCCTCCCAACTTAACCCACAAACCACACCATATTACTCTCTTCTATGTCATCCTAATTATCCGAACTTCCAAAGATTTGGTTGTCTCTGCTTTTCCCAATACGTATGTCACTTCACCTCATAAAATAGCTCCTAGATCTCTATCCTGTGGTTTTTCTAGGTTATTCCGATGAGCACAAAGGTTATAGATGTTTTGACCCGCCGGTCGATTCATATCTCTCGTCACGCTACTTCGCTGAACACTCTTTTCCTTTGCCACCCATACATCTCCCCATGATTACGCTCCACCGATCCCTCTCCTCGACTGCTCAGCTACACCACCTAATCCCCTACACAACCCAATATTCCATACAAAACCCCCACGCTCGAACCTACATCCGCTATGCGCCAAGGCCACACTTCTCCTATCGCGCTCTATCGAGCCTCACGGCAGCCCGTCAGCCTGCCGTCAGACCACCTCTCCCATCCGGCACACTAAGACACTCGCAAACCTCATCTGATGCATCTCCCAACTCCACTGTCACGCCTCCCTATTCGGCACCCACTTCTGAGCATGATCCGTCTCCTTCCCCACAATTACCCTCCTATGCTATTCCTATTCCAGCACCCACCAATGATCATACTATGCGTACCCGTGGAAAATATGGTTTTCGTCTACCCTCCAAACGTCTTAATTTCTTAGCTCAACCCAACCTTTCTCCCATCCCAAAATCCTACAAATCCGCTCTTCTCGATCCCAACTGGTCCGCTGCTATGAAAGAAGAATACCATGCTTTGGTCACCAATGATACTTGGCAGCTAGTTCCTTGTCCTAATTCAAACATTGTTTCTGGTAAATGGGTCTTTCGTCAAAAATTTCACTCCGATGGTACTCTCTCTCTCGCTACAAAGCCCGCTGGGTATGTCGTGGCTATTCTCAACAACAAGGAATTGACTATGATGAAACCTTTTCTCTTGTTATCAAACCAAGCACAATTCGCACCGTCCTTAGCATTGCAGTTTCCTCTTCTTGGCCTATTCATCAACTCGATGTCAAAAATGACTTTCTTCATGGTTCTCTTCAAGAAACTGTCTACTGTCAACAACCTTTAGGTTTCGAAGATCCTAGTTCACCCAATCATGTATGTCTTCTCAAAAAGTCTCTCTACGGCCTGAGCAAGCACCTCGTGCGTGGTTTCAGCTCTTTTCTACATTCATCCAAACTATAGGATTTATTCCCTCTCTCTCCGACACATCTCTCTTTGTCTATCAATCAAAAAATAACATTGCCTATCTCCTCCTTTACGTTGATCACATTATTCTCACAGCCTCCACCCAAACTTTTTTCAACTCTATCATCTCTAGTCTTCAACACGAATTCTCTATGACTGATCTAGGTATGCTTCATCATTTTTTGGGCATTGATGTCACTCGTGATTCTTCTGGCCTTTTTTTTCTCAACGGCAATACACTCTCGATCTTATCTCTCGTGCTGGCATGTCGGACTGCCAACCATCCCGCACCCCCATCGACACCACTTCTAAATTTTCTTCTACCGGCGAATCCTTCTCCGATCCCACTCTATATCGAAGTCTCGCAGGAGCACTTCAATATCTCACTCTTACACATCCTGAAATTTCCTATGCTGTTCAACAAGCATGCCTTTTTATGCATGATCCACGCCTTCCTTATTATAATCTAGTCAAAAGAATTCTTCGATATCTCAAAGGAACTCTTGATCATTGCCTTCATATTAATTCTTCTTCCCCTACAACTTTGACAAAGATATTCATGCATATTGGGCTGGATGTCCCGAGACTGCCGGTCCACATCCGTTACCGTGTTTTTCTTGGCAATAATTTGATTTCTTGGTCTTAAGCGCCTAACGGTTTCTCGCTCTGCACGAGGCTGAGTACAGCAGCTGCACATGCAGCAGTGAAACGGTATGGTTGCATCAACTTCCGCCGAGCTTCATCGCCAATTCAGCAGGCTACCATTGTGTATTGTGATAATATCTCTCAGTTTATATGGCGGGCAACCCAGTTCAGCATCGGAGGACAAAACATATTGAAATCGACATACATTTTGTTCGCGATAAGGTTGCTCTTGGACAAGTTCGTTCTTCATGTTCCAACCACGGCGCAATTTGCGACATCTTCACCAAGGGGCTTGCTCGTACCATTCATTGACATGATCCAGTCTCAACGCTGCGCCTACGATGAGACTATGGGGGGATGTTAGACTAGACAATGTTGAGTCGGTTTTGATCTGTTAAAAGTTTGTTTTAGAGTCGGTTTAAGTAATCTTGGCCGAAAAGTTTTGTAACCCTATATATACTCTGTACCCCTCAAGCAATATTATTATGCAAGTCAATCAAATTTACACATGGAAATGGCCTTGTTGAAGATATTGTTTTGAGTGCGCGGACTTTCTTCAGGGTGAAAACCTAGATCTTTGATCAGACGAAGACGGTGTTTGTGCACGGTTTACTTCTTGGAGGCGTCGTTTTTGGAGAAGTTGAACTTCTGGTGCTGTTTTGGTGGTGGTAGTACTGCTGTTTTAATGAATGAGTCACTGTAGCGGGACTTTTCTTTTTTTTAATTCTTTTTTCATTTTTTGTTGTTGTGTGCATCCGTGTGGCCGCTAGCGCAATGCGTTGTTGCAGAGACTGGGTGTAATTGGTATCATCTGATATTAATATATGCTCCTTTCCAAAAAAAATCTGTTGTGAGCCAGGTTTCATATGATTTCTCGCTAATTGGTAAGATGATTATATTCTTCTTAATTCCCAAGGTAGGACAAATATTTTATCAACATAATGGAAAAATACATCGGTATGATGGTCCATGGTCGTTCCACCGATATTCTAATCATTTTGCGTGCATTTTCCCTGTTTTCTCGCCTCGCTATGATAAGACATCACCCGTTAAACAAAGCTAGATTCTCTTAGTGGTTGTTTGGACAGTGAGTTTTAGCGATCAGTTTTTAGAAAACTAGTTTTAAAAGGATTATTAGAAAAACAGGTTTTACTAAATTTTCTGTTAGGAATAAGTTTACAGAAAAACAGTCTAGACCACGTTCTGTACTCATCCTTGTTTGGAACTTTTTGAACTCTAACAAATCAATTTGGGAGGACGGTACGACATGGCGCATATTTTCCATGAACGCCAACATGTTCAGGCGGTTCTTTTAGAAATCGACCGTCTGCCAACTTGGCACTTCCCCGATTGACTCCGGTATCTTGCCGCTTAACTGGTTATCTTACAGGTACACCACCTTGAGGTTCCTGATGTTCCAATGGTGCCAAGGACGCCGCCGGTTGGTTCGTCGTGAACTTGTGATACAAAGTCAAGGAGGTGAGAGCTCTGTGAGGCTAAATCCTTCTGCATCTCGCCGGAGAGGCTGTTGTTGGCGGTCGAGCTCGGCATGTTGAGCGGTAGCCTTTCGACCTCGGCGGGACTGTGCCGAGCTGATGGGACCTCAGCGGGACCGCGCTGATAGGTCGATCGTGTACACGCACAAGATCGCGGCGAGGTGCGACCGTACGGCCGTGCCCTCCATTATTCTGCAGGTTTAGCTTCTAGAGGTAGGCGATCCTCTTGTGCTCCAGCGTCATGGCGTTATGGAGCCGGTAAAGTATAGTTCCCGGCGAGAGCCGGCACCTCGAGGCTGTCCATGGCGCCGATGTCCGACGGTACCTGTCCGGATAGAGAATTCTCATGCAGGTTCAGGCTTTGTGAACGCGCCAGTCCGCCTAGGCCTCCCAAGATCGCTCCCAAGGTTCATGCAGGTTTCGTCGGCGCAGCGTTCGACTCGATGTTGACGAAGCTAGGGCTCAGAAGGACCTCTTTGTAATTTTCTCTGTTTCTAGGCTTGTTTGTAAAACTCTTGGATAATGGCATCAATTTCGTTTAAAAAAAAAAAAGATCACTCCGGTGAGGCTGCACCACACACACGAGGCCTAGCATGGTGACGCTCCGGAGCCCCAATACAGCGGTACTCTGCCTCGTCATTGCCGCACAGGTCTGAGGTTAGGTCCTCGAAATCAAGTTTCGCTAGTATGCGTTTTGACAAAAACGTTTGGAAGTCGTTTTTCCAAAACGTGGATTTCGGGGGTTACGAAAACCAAGTTTTAGCTATCCACGTTTTTCTCAACCCATCCAAACAAGATTTTAATTAGTTACAACGAAAACCGTGATTAGGGAAAACCCAATATGATAGCGCCTGTATCGATGGAGCTACCCTCCCTGCCACCGTGGGACATGTCCCCATGAATATGCGACTTGGACCGTGTTCTTCAATTCGTGTGTGCTAACTTGTACCTGTCTCGTAGTGCTGCTTTTATTTTGACAACCTGCTACATATATAGTATTGATCACATGTTAGAATTCTAATTAGGGGTTGTTGTTATTTGGTTCTCCATTATCATAGGCGTATGTGATGCAGTTTCTTGATGATTAAATGTGTTTCACTTTTGTCTTGAACATGTTATAAGGTCATGTGCATCCTATTTATTGACTGAGTTTTTTTTTGAAATGGGATAACACGGCCTCTGCATCCTGGAATGCACACGACCCTTTATTGCAAAAGTTTATGTATCAAATTATTACAGCTCACGAGTCAGATAAGGTTGATACAAACATAAATCATATAAAATGACAAGAAATCTTAGCAATATAACACAACTAGACATCTCAGAATCTACTAGTATGCCGCTATGAAGCCTGGCAAAATATATTTGCGACTGCCTCAGACGGTTGCATCCAGCAACAATGAGTTCTCATTGATGCTCTGGGAGAAGGAAAACCCAGAGTTAAATTTAATGCGATGCCATACGGATAACCTGTAAAAATAAAAAATAAAACTCCTACTTTGTTAAAAATAATATTATTATGACACTTCCAGATGGACTAACATAAAGTCGAATCACCTATGCGGATTCTAGCTTAGCCCTATTCATCCCATTCAGCCAATTTCCAAACATATTAATGGTATACTAAACCTTATAAATTATAAAATGCCCATTTGTTGGAAAAAGAAGTCCACTTGACAAAGTTAGCTATTCCAAATCGCGCACACCGACGATTTCAGCTGTTGATGGCGCACGGTCATTACAGTAATATTCCTATTCCAACACTGACCAAAATACTATACAGAGTGGTGACAAGTAAAGCTCTACTATGCTAGAGCGGAAAAAACGAGGCGCGTGATGGAGAGTAGAAGATGATAAAAGCATCTCCACCCGCGTTTTTAGGACGATGTTTTTAGGGTTTTTTTTTTATCTGAACGGCGAATTTTTGCCCAGTTGCATTCATAGGACGCCAAAAAGCCTCGGATTTGGCCCAACTTTCATCTGGCGCTCTTAGGCCAAACCTGGTACGCTGGGAACGCCGAACGAAGCGAAAACTAAATGAGACAACCCTGTCAGCGAGACAACCCCCTTTCCCACCACCACTCGCCTCTCCAGCGGCGGAGAGCTTTCCCCAGCTGCCTATGTCGTCATGTCTTTACCGGCGAAGCTCCACCATGTCAAGCCGAATCCACGCTTGTAGATAGGTCCGCCGTCGTCGTTGCATCATCTCCCCTCGGCCTAGGCCTCCATTCGCCATCCCCTTCGCCGCAGTTCGGCTTCGCTTCGAGTTCCCACCACCTCGCCCACCAAGTGTTTGACGTTTTGCCCGTTCGGCCATGGACTCCGACGACGAGGAGATATTCGCCCTGTTCCTGGAGGAAGAGAACTCCGCAACCACCAAAGATGCAGAGCATATGCAGATCCTTGCCTCTCTGGCGTGACTGTACACGGCATAATAGCGCCAAGATGGAGGCTCGCCAAGGATCGAAAGGGAAAAGCAAAGCAACGGATAGAGGGCTAGAGGGCTACTGCACTCCTTCTTTGGCATGGTAGGATTGAACAATGACATCAACATCCTCTAGACCTTAAATGTCTTTGCCAAGCTTGTTGAGGATCATGCTCCCTCTATGGACTTTGAGATCAACGGACACCGCTATAACAAGGGATACTATCTTGTAGATGGCATATATCCAAGATGACCAACATTTGTAAAGACTATCTCAAACTTGATGCTCCTTAAGCATGTGATGACCCACAAGTATAGGGGGTGTATCGCAGTACTTTCGATAAATAGGAGTGTCGATCCCAACGAGGAGCAGAAGGTGTTGACTAGCGGTATGGAGCAGGAAATCTCTGCAAATACTTAGCAAATGGATTTTTAGGGTTTTTTGATAAAGCAAAGAAATAAAGTGCAAGTAATAAAGACAACAAACAATTGCAGCAAGTGGCCTAATCCTTTCTTAGCAAAGGACAAGCCGGTGGAAATACTTATAAGGACCAAACGTTCTCGAGGACACATGGGAATTCTGTCAAGTGCTTTCGCTTCAAATAGCTGAGTAGTCTTCTTTGGTGTTGTAAGTGTTGTGTGGGTGAACCTATGCTAATGTACCGACCTTACTTGGACTAATACATACTTGTGATTAAACCCCTTGCAAGCATCTGCAGCTACAAGAAAGCAATTAAGATATAAACCTAACCACAGCCTTAAACTCTAAGATCCTACACTCCCTTGTGCAAAGGTTTCCTAACGGGCGTTCAGGTTTCTATCACTCCGGCAACCCCACAATTAGTAGCCAAATACACAATGCATTCCCCTAGGCCCATACATGGTGAAGTATCATGTAGTCGACGTTCACATGACACAACTAGAGGAATAGCACCACAACTTAAATATTAAACCATTAAATAATACCTCAACACAAATCCACTACTAACAACATGACTTCTCCCATGTCCTCAAGAACTAAACAAACTACTCACAAGACATCATGTGGATCAAGATCAAAGATGATATGGTGATGGATAACAATATGAACATAAACAATAATCCAATGGTTCCACTCATAAGCATCAACTACAATAGTAATCAACACCGGGAAAGTTTCCCCTAAGAACTATGCAAGTATTCAACACAAATGTTACAGCGGGATGGAGTGGTGATGGTGGTGAAAGGATCGTATGGGCACCTAGAGGGGGGTGAATAGGTGCTACTTCAAATTTTCTTGTTTTTCAAATTAAGGTTTGACAAGAAAGGTAAATTCTCTAGATAATGCAACTAAGGTGCATTTACCTATATGACAAACTAGCACTAGCTAAATAACACTAAGCAAGAAAAGTAAGTAAAGTGTGGTAAAGGATAGAAGTAACCAAAGTGGTGGACACGGAGACACAAGGATTTGTTTCCCGTAGTTTCTTCCTTTTGAGGGAAGCACGCCTGCTTGGAGAGGGGGTGGTTTCAAACCACCAACGCCACGAGAGGCCTCCCTTGTTCTCCGATGAATCTCACCCCAACGGGATCGATCCACCTTCCACTATATCGGCAACCTTCAAGGTGGAAGACGACACCTTTACAAGTTTGGGGCACACATCCACAACTTAATTGGAGGCTCCCAAATACAAGCAAGATGTCAAGACAATCAAAGACAAGCTTGTAAGAACCAAATCTAGAACTAGGGTTTACAAGAAAACACTAGAGAAATGGGGGCCCTTAAATGAATGAGGGGGAAATGAAGATCTCTTTTGGTGAAGTAGTAGATCAAGGCCTCCTCCTTCGATTCTCCAAAGAACAACGACTTTGGATGGTGGAATGAAGAGATCTTGGCGATTTGGTGGCTCAAATGAATGGATTAGTCTTCAATGCAATGAGAAACTTGTCCCAAGGTAGGTGGAGGGGTATATATACCCCCTGGAGAAATCTGGCCGTTGGAGCATTAAATGCACCGGTACTACTGGTACTCAAGCGGTAGTACCGGTTGCAAGCGGTACAACCGGTCAAGTACCGGACTAGGTACCGGAGGAGCATCACTTGGTCGAGCTAGCCACGGTCTTTCCCAGTACTGCCCAGCGGTACAACCCCCAAGCGGTAGTACCGGTTGGTAGATGCGGTACTACCAGTCAGGACGGTAGTACCGGTCCCAAGTACCAGCTGGTACTGAGCAAATAGGGAAGGGCTAGTCCTTCCTCGGCTACCCTAAGATCGCTGAGCAGAGTACATTGTCAGCGGTAGTACCGCTTGCCACAAGCGGTACTACCGCTGAGGAGAGCCTGGCTCCGCTGCACCGTGGTACTAACAAAAATGAGACCGCCCAACTTGCTCGGATCCAACCGCATCAGAGGCGGTAGTACCGGTGCCAAGGTAGTAATCGATTGTATCCCAGACTACCGTGAGCACATAAGACTTTTGGCAAGGGAAATGTGGGCAAGACAATATTTGTGCCAATATCTAGAAAACCTGGGATACACTTAAGACGATTAAACGATAGGTGTGTTGTTATCAAACATCAAAATCAGGATAGAAATGCTCTTTCAATCTCCCTTTTGGTGTTTGATGACAACACACCTTTGCAAGATAATTTTATGAAGATACTCATGTCTTTTGTAAAATAGAGACTGGCCCTCGATGAATATGATCAAACCTCCTCTATTTTACAAACCCAACACGAGTGCACAAATAGATACTAGCATTTGAACTCATACCTTTGCACAATAACTTGTGATGAGAAATGTATTGGCAATGGATCACGATATCATCACAAGATAGATCCGTGAAATAACCCACGCCTCAACAAACTTAGCACTATTAGAACCCAAATAGTTAGTACATAGAGTTCACACATAAAATAGAAGTTCACACATAAATAGGAGGAAAACAAAGGTCACAAGCAATTAAAAGATCAAAGGAAGAACGAGCTTGTGACTTCCCATGCAACACCCGCATGCCCTATGGTGCAACTTCTCCCCCTTTGGCATCAAGACGCCAAAAGGTACAAGTGCAAGACTAACGCCCCGACAGACAATCCTCCTCCTCATCATCAAAGTCCTCCTCATCATAGGTTGGTGGAGCGCGGTGCGAGGAAGAGACATCATCATCCCAGTGGCTGTGCTTGGAGATCCATTGGTCTTCAGGGGTGATGTTGGTCTCAGAACCCGTAGAGATGGTCAATTCTTGAGCTTCCATCATTTCCTTTTGCCGAGCACAAGCCTTCTTGGAATACACATGAGCCTCATACATGCGCTTTTGATTTTCAACTTGGAAGCAAAAGATATTCTTGAGCTTGGCCTCCATCCTCTTGGCCCAAGATGGCCGGGCATTCTTGCGCCGGGAGACAACAAAATCTGCATCGTGACCACTGTCAGCATCCCCAGAATCAGCCTCAATCTCATTCCCTTCTTCATCCACCTCCTTACCCTTCACATTGCGAGGCTTAGAATGTTTCTTGAGCTTGAGTGCCTTGGGACTATGCACAATGAGAGGACGAGTGGATAGGATCCTGGCAATGGGAGGGCACTTGGCAACAATGAGAGCCATGATGTAGGGAGCAAAAGGCGGAACCCTCTGAGAGTGAGCAGCAACAACCATATCATTCCATATATAATCCATCACATCGAGAGCGGTACCGGAGTCGCGGTTGAGGAAGGTGTTGAACAACAAATCGACAGAAAATCCATGAATATCATCCTTGTTGCCCGCATGAGGCGCAACGGTCTCACGGAAGATGCGGTGGAGAATATCATATGTGGGGAGAAGATCCTTGATCTTGCATGGAATACCGCAGCCCTGGATATAAAGAGGTGCAAGAACATCCTTCTTGGCGGGGTTCTCATGCAAGTGACTGCGGAAACCACAAGGAGTGTCCCGACCACGATCTTCATACCCAGAATTGCAGCAAATTCCGCAAGGGTGGCCTCCTTGACTGCGCCTTGAGTCATCCAAGTGATTTTCTGAGTGCGGCCAGTGGAGAAATGAGCAGTGGCATAAAACTGGGCAATGAAAAGAGGCTCATAGTCATGCTGAAACTCCATGAGGGGGAACAAGCCAAGGTTAGAGCAGATTTCCTTAGCTTCAGCAAAATAATCAAGGTTCTTGTTGATGTGTTCCATATCAATCCACAGCTGAGGCACAACCATCTACATATTTGTCATAAGGACCTCATGATAGACACGCTCTTGGAAGTCATTGTAAAACAGGATGTCTTCCCTGCTCTCATCACGGTTGCAGGCATACGCATTGTCAATCCCTAGAGAGCGGAACTTAGAATCAGAAATGTCAGACAGTTTCCTTGGCCCTGATGGCCCTAAGCTGCAACTCTTGGTGCGCCCTGAGGAACGGGGGTGAGGAGGGGGAGCGCTGCCACGGCCAGTAGAGCGCTTGGTGACCTCCTCACGACCCCCACGGCCACCTCGAGTAGTAGGAATATTCGCACGACGTCTAGGCAGAGGCATAACTTCTTCCTCGGACTCAGTCTCTTCCTCAACAATCTCACGGCTTGCTTTGGGGCACTTACGCGCACCCCTAGAACCACCTGCATCTGTGATAGCAAGAGGGAGAACAACAAGGGGGTAAGGGCCCAAGAAACAACAATGAACAAGAATCAATGGTTTAGTAAAATGTTGAGGGCAGTTGGGACCGTACTACCGAATCAGCAACCGTAGTACCACTTATGGCGTAGTACGGAAAATTTTCCTACTTTACCGGCCGAACGTACATGCATAACAACGGTAGAGCATGGTCCAAAGTGGCCTCAACAATCTATAAAACATTGATTCTACTAAGTAACAAGGAATGTATGGCAAGACAACTCAAGACACGTCAATTTCTTCACAAATCTAAGCAATTCCTTGATCCAATGAGGAAATTAAAAGTGAAAGAGAAGGCGGTACTAGGATCCATGGCGGTGGATAAGGAGTGGAGCTCAGAAGGAGTCCGAATCCAAGGAGGATCCGGCGAGAGGAGGGCGCGGCAAAGCTCCGGCGGCGGCGATGGTATGCGTGGAGGGTGGGGAGAAAAATAAGGCACTGAAGGGTGCCTCCCCACGCGCGACCATTATATACTAGAAAACGGACCGTAGTACCGGTTCATCAAGAGTACCGCTCAAGCGGTGGTACTGTTGACAAACTGTAGTACCGCATACGGCATGAGTAATCGCGCCGAGTAGTTTCTGGAAAGAAAGACTGAACCACCCAGGTCCGGTAGTACCGCCCCTAAACCGGTAGTACCGGTCCCACCTGATTCCGTAGCCAAGGTTCAAGGAAGAGTTCTTGTGCAGAATGGATGAGGGTTTTTCGAGGGAGTAGACAGGCTTGGGTTGAGATAGTCAAACTGTGTGAAGCACATGCACTCTAAAATAAGGGAAAAACATATGAAGAGCCAACCGAGAGTGCATGACTTTAAAACCAACAACAACTTGAAAATGACAAACATGAGTAAGCACCAACCTCTCGAGTGAGAGAGGGCGGTGGACTAGGCCACCATATTTGAGTATAATCGGCTTGGCACCACGAAGATATATCTTGGGTCCATTACCGAAACTCATCATTTAAGCTCACATATCACAAAATGATATTAAGAGGAATGATTTTGATTGCTTTGGGCATAATAGGAGGAGGGATAGTCCAATCAATTAGGACCGCACTCCCCCTATATCCATGCCAACACCTAAACCAAATGCGGGTCAAATCATAGGTGAGAATGCAAGATAATCAAGTTAAGCTCCTTGAATCTATGATATTTAGTTCATTCCTCAAGTGGGTTCGTGAAGATGTCGGCAAGTTGGTCTTTGGTTGACACATATGATAGATCAATATCACCTCGAGCAACATGATATCTAATGAAGTGATGGCGAATCTCAATATGCTTTGTCCTTGTGTGATCCACCAGATTGTAGGAAATCTTGATGGCACTTTCATTGTCACATATAAGAGGCACTTTGTCACAATGGACACCGTATTCCTTTAAAGTTTGTCTCATCCATAGCAATTGGGTGCAAGCACTAGCAGCTGCCATATACTCGACTTTGGCGGTGGAGAGAGATATACAATTTTGCTTCTTAGAAGACCAACATACCAAGGACCTACCAAGGAATTGGCAAGCCCCGGATGTTGATTTTCTATCATCCTTATCACCCACCCAATCCGAATCCATGTATCCACAAAGAGCAAATGTTGACCCTCGAGGATACCAAAGACCATAAATGGGGTATGAACTAAATATCGAAAGATTCTCTTAACCGCCATTAAATGTTAGGAGCCGCTTGATATCTTGCACACACACCTACACTCAACACAATATCGGGTCTAGATGCACAACGGTAAATCAAAAAACAAATCATAGACCGGTATACCTTTTGATCCACATCTTTACCATTTGGATTTTGTTCTAGATGAGTCTTTGTAGCCATGGGAGTAGGAGCTCCATTCAAGTCTTGCATCTTGAATCTCTTGAGCATATCTTGAGTATACTTGGCTTGATTGAAGAATGTCCCTCCTCTAACTTGCTTGATCTCAAAGCCAAGAAATACTCTCAACTCCCCCATCAAGGACATCTGAAACCTACTAGTCATAAGATTTGAGAATTCATCATTAAAAGCTTTGTTAGATGAGCCAAAGATAATATCATCAACATATATTTGGCATACAAAAAGCTCCCCATTGACCCTCTTAGTAAAAAAGAGTGGGATCAATTTTCCCAACCTCAAAGCCACGGTCAAACAATAACTCTCTAAGGTGCTCATACCACGTGAGTGGGGCTTGCTTGAGCCCATAGAGCGCCTTGTCAAGTTTGTAGACATGGTTTGGAAAGTTGGTGTCCTCAAATCCCGGGGGTTGCTTAACATATACCAATTCATTTAAAGGACCATAAAGAAATGCACTTTCTACATCCATTTGTTGCAACTTAAAGTTATGATGTGCCCCATAAGCAAGAAGGATATAGATGCACTCAAGGCGAGCCACAGATGCATAAGTCTCTCCATAGTCAATGCCTTCAATTTGAGTGAACCCTTGTGCAACCAATCTAGCCTTGTTCCTTACTATAATTCCATGCTCATCTTGATTGTTCTTGAATATCCACTTCGTTTACCCTCAAAAAAAAATCCACTTCATGCCAATAACATTGCGGCAATCCTTTGGCTTGTCAACTAACTTCCATACTTTGTTTCTCTAAAAGTTGTTGAGCTCTTTGTGCATAGCTTCCAACCAATCCGAATCTTCAAGAGCTTCCCACACTTTCTTTGGTTCAATCATGGAGATGTGTGTTTGGTGTTCACTGAACCTCTTCAATTGTGCTCTTGTGGAAATGTCTTTCCTTAGGTCACCAACCACATTTTGTAGAGAGTGGTCTCTTAATTCCAACATTCTCTCCTTTCTAGCTTCACGACGAGCGTGGATCTCCGCGTTGTTTCTTGGGGGACCCTCTTCATCATTTTGGTCCTCGTCTTGACCATCAACTTGACCTTGATCATCTCCGGAATCATTCTCTTCATTAAGAGGCAAAGATTGACCTTGGTCTTGATCAAGCACTCTTCTAGCATCGATTTGAGCTTGTCTCAATGCAGTTTGTACGGATCTTCCTTCAACAATTGAATTGGCACCACTTGACATCCCGGAGAATGAATCAAGCTCCTCTTGACTAGAGTTGTCACTTTGATCAACATGTTGAGGGTCCACATCTTGTCTTTGGCTTGAGTCATTGCCCTCCTCGGTGGATGGAGCTTGTTGATGTTGTGAAGATGAGGGCTCCACTTGAGTAGAGCATAGTTCTTCTCGATCCGCCATAAGGGGTTCCTCAACGGGGCGGATATATCCCACACCCATTCTTCCTATGGCATCCTGAGGCATTTCATCATCTGCATCACAAGCATCGACACGCCCCCCTTGGGGACCATCATATTCTTCGGAGGTCACACTACAAGATTCTATGACGGCTCCGGAGAGCTTATCATAGATTCTATAAGTGTGAGATTCGAGATCATAGCCAACAAAAATACCCTCTAATGCTTTAGACTCGAATTTGGACAAAGGAACACCCTTTATAAGATAAAACACTTACAACCGAACACCCCGAAAGTAAGATATCTTGGGCTTGTTACCGGTAAGTATTTCATATGGAGTCTTGTTGATTTCTTTGTGGAGGTAGAGCCAGTTTGACGCATGGAAAGCGGTGGAGATGGCTTCGTCCCAAAATTTGTATGGAGATTTAAACTCCGCCAACATGGTCCTAGCCATCTCAATAAGAGTCCGGTTCTTCCTCTCGGCCACACCATTTTGTTGAGGGGTATATGCAGCGGAATATTGGTATTTTATCCCCTCATCACTAAGGAAATCATTCAAGGTGTAGTTCTTGAACTCGATGCCATTGTCACTTGTTATAATCAACACAGGAAGATTGTATTGATGTTGAACCATGTTGATGAAGTCGATGAAGGTCTTTTGGGCCTCACTCTTTAACTTCAAGAAATATACCCATGAGTATCTTGAAAATTCATCAACAATCACCAAACAATATTTCTTCGCACCAAGACTTGCATGAGAAGGAGGACCAAAGAGGTCCACATGAAAGAGCTCCAAGATCTTGGTGGACTTGATGCGGTTCTTTGGCTTGTGGGGAGCATCATGCATTTTTCCTAGAACACAAGCCCTGCAAACACGATCTTTGGCAAAGGAAACACTTTCTTTTAGTCCAACAATATGGCCCTCCTTATGGAGACTTTGCAAAGTTCTCATATTGACATGGGCTAGTCGGCGATACCATAACCAACCCACATCGGCCTTTCTGAATAAGCACATCGCACTTGTAGTGGTTTGCCCCGAAAAGTCCACCACATACAAGTCATGTTCGACGTACCCAACGAAAGTGACCTTGAGAGACTTTCTCCACATGAGGACCACAATATCATCATCAATAAAGATGGCAAAGCCCATCATTCCAAGAGCATAGACTAAAAGTAAATTGTATCCAAGGGTCTCAACAAGCATGACGTTCACGAGTGTAATATCGTGAGCAACCACAACCTTGCCGAAACCCATTACCTTAGACTTTGACTTGTCGGCATATGTCACGGTGATTTTATCATCATTTGGCTTTAATTCCTTGACAATAGACGAGCTTCCGGTCATATGACTTGTGCAACCACTATCAAGCACCCACTTTGACCCTTCGGAAGCATATGTCTACAAAAGATCAAGATAATTTTTTAGGTACCCATTTTTCAACGGGTCCTCTTTTGTTAGCAACAAGGGTCTTGGGAATCCAAATAGTGAAGTGTTTCGCGGCATAGTAAATCAAAATTTTCTACGGATGCGAACAGAGGGAAAGCCAAGATCTAATCTAGGAGATGCAATCAACGAGAGAGATTGGATTAGATCTTCATACCCTTGAAGATTCAGATGACAACGCTCGTTTAACGTGGGTGATGTAGTCGCACTCGCTTCTCCTCCTCGCGATCCGATCCGATCTAGCACCGCAAGTGGCGGTGCCTCGTGAGATGCACACGCAAGACCCGACTCCTCCTTCCTCGGACCAGCAAGTATGGTGGAGAGATGGATTGGATCTACAACACGACGGCGTGGTGTATATGGTGGAGAATTTCTGCTGCAGGGCTTCGCCTACAAACAGTCGGGAGTTGGAGAGGAAGGTAGCAAGGCTGCTAGGGCTTGGAGGAAGGTGTGTGTTAGGGGGGAGGGGGCGCACCACCCCTCTATATATAGAGGGGGGGCGGCCAGCCCTTGCCCCTCCTCCAAGCCTATCTCTAGTTTAAAGAATTTAAACTCTCCCTTATCTAGAAATCCTATCTCTAGTTTAAACGATTTAAACTCTCCCTTATCTAGAAATCCTATCTCTAGTTTAAACGAGTTTAAACTTATCTAGGATCGGCTGGGCCCTATGGGGCCTTGTGCCCCTGTCAAAATGTGTCCAGGACACTCCCTCATAGGCCCATGCCCCCTCCCGGAAGGTGGGGCCACGTTGGTCCCCTTCCGGAAGGTTCTAGAAGCTTCCGGTACAATACCGATTAACCCGGAACAATTCCGAACTCCAAAAACTGCACTGCCTTATATGAATCTTATTCTCGACCATTCCGAACCTCTCGTGATGTCCGGATCCCATCCGAGACTCGAACAAAATTCATAAACCAATTATCCAATCTATCCTAGCGTCGAGATACGTTATGTGTGACCTGGGTTCAAGAATATGCATACATGATCTTCTATCAATAATCAACGGGTCTGGGCACCCATATTGACTCCACATTCATCGATGATCATATCGGATGAACCACGATGCCGGATTCAATCAATCCCATATATATTCCTTCGTCGTGATATTTTACTTGCGAGATTCGATCGTCGGTACCATCATACCTAGTTCAATCTCGCTCACGCTAGTACTTTACTCGCTCGTAATCCGATATCACTTTGTGATTAACTCCTTAACCACATGCTTGCAAGCGGTGTTGATATCGACACGAGTGGGCCCAAGTATATCTCTCCGACTTGGTAGGGACAAATTCCATCTCGATACATACAACCCAATGTATACTTTCCGACCGAGAGACACCTTTATGATCACCCTCTCATAGGATGGCGCTTGATGACCTCAAAGCTTTCTTCCGATACCGTGGAGTTGTATTATCTCATGGTCTAAGGAATACAATATTTGACATAGGAAAAGCTACGCAAAGATGAACACGATGATACGATCTAATTGTTTCGCTTAGTTTGGTGCATCCATCATATCATTCTCCGAATGATATGATCTCATTATCAATTGACAACTCATGTCTATGGTTAGGAAACCTTAACCATCATTGATCAATGAGCTAGTCCTTAGAGGCGCAGGGACACGGTTGTTCACAAACCACACAAGTATTAATGTTTCCGCTTAATACAATTCTAGCATGGAATATAAACTTTATCATGAACAAGAATTATAATAATAACATCTTTATTATTGCCTCTAGGGCATAATTCCAACAGCCTCCCACTTGCACTAGAGTCAATAATCTAGTTTACATCCGCAACAATCTCACACCCATGGCACCGAGGTGTTGATCATGTTTACACGGAAGAGGTTTAGTCAATGGATCCGCGACATTCGATCCGTATGTACTTTGCTAATCTTCGATCTCCATCCGCTATATAATCCCGGATTATATGAAACTTGCGTTGATATGCTTGGTCTTTGGATGATATCTTGGCTCCTTAGCGAGTGCTATGGGCGCCATGTTGTCACACAATATCTCCATGGGTCCAATGCACTTGAACCACGCCAAGCTCGGTGATGAAGTTTCGATCCAAACTCCTTCACTTGACGCCTGCAGCAGCCATGTATTCCGCTTTCATCAGATCCCGCGATCACGCTTTGCTTGCGCCTTCTCCATCTCACAACTCCTCCATTCAAAATATAAACGTATCGTGTCCGAGATTTGGAATCATCCTTGTTTGTCAAAACTAGCGCCGACGTAACCTTTACGACAAGTCGCATCACCCCCATAGACTAAGAACATTTCTTTAGTCCTATTCAGTACTTTAGGATGTTCTTCACGGCTGTCCAAAGGTTCCACTCGGATCACTTTGATATCTCGTCAAACTAAGAGCATTGGACACATCCGTCTAGTACACAAGATGGCATACATGATGGAACCTATGGCCGAGGCATAAGGCACTTTGCTCATAGCTTCCTATCATTTCATCAGAATGGACATCAGCCTTGCTCAATATATTACCCGACAACATAGGCACCGAACCTTTCTTTGCCTTATCCATTCGAACCTTTTCAACTTTGTCTAGGTATGTACCGCTTAAAGCTATCGCGATTTGTCTATCTCTATAGATTTTGATGCCCAATATATAAGCAGCTTCACCTAGGTCTTTCATTGAAAACACTTGTTCAAATAACTCTTCACATCATTAAGCATGTTGATGTCATTTACGATAATCAATATGTCATCCACATATAGTACCGTAAACGCCACCGAGCTCCCACTCACTTTCTTGTAGATGCAAGCTTCAGCAATTTGGAACAAATCCAAAGCTCTTGATCACTTGATCAAAACGAAGGTTCCAACTCCGAGATGCTTGCTTCATCCATAAATGGAACGCTGAAGTTTGCATACTTTATCAAGATCCTTAGGATCGACAAAACCTTCGGGTTGCATCATATACAACTCTTCATCAATGTTCCCATTGAGGAAAGGTCTTGACATCCATCCGCCATATTTCATAATCATGAAACGCAGCAATTTCTAATAAAATCCGAATGGACTTAAACATCGCTACGGGAGAAAGTCTCATCGTAGTCAACACCTTGAACTTGTCGAAAACCTTTGCGACAAGCCGTGCTTTATAGACGGTAACATTACCATCCGCAGACGCTTTCTTCTTGAATATCCATTTGCACTCAACGGCCTTTGGGTCGCTAGGAGGATCCACCAAAGTCCATACTTGGTTTCTCATGGATCCCAATTGATTTCATGGCTTCCAGCCATTTCTCGTAGTCCGGGATCATCATCGCTTCCTCATAGTTCGAGGTTCACCGCTTCTACCAACAAGACAGTCAAGACAGGTTGCCGTACCACTGTGGAGGGACACGCGACCTTGTCGACCGCGATGTTCAAGAAAAGATCGTCCAAGCTTCATGATCCTTGTCATTAGCTTCCTCTATTGTTGGTGCAAGCAACCGAACAATTTCAGGTGCGCTACTCTCCAATTCAAGAGAAGGTTCAATAACCTCGCCTAGCTCTACTTTCCTCCCACTCACTTTTCGAGAGAAACTCCTTCTCAAGAAAGGAACCGTTCTTTGATAAACACTTTGCCTTCGGTTACGTGATAGAAGGTATACCCAATAGTTTCCTTAGGGTATCCTATGAAGACGCATTCTCCGCTTTGGGTTCGAGCTTGTCCGCATCAACTTCGACGAAGCTTCGCATCCCCAAACTTTAAGAAACGACAACTTAGGTTTAGCACCAAACCACAGTTCATATGGTGTCGTCTCAACGGATTTAGATGGAGCCCTATTTAAAGTGAATGCATGTTTCTAATTCATAACCCCAAAATGATAACGGCAAATCAGTAAGAGACATCATTGATCGGACCATATCGAATAGGGTTCGATTCATGCTCGTACACACCATTATACTGTGGTGTTCGTATGGCGTGAGTTGTGAAACGATTCCACTTGCTTTAAGATGCGTGAGAAAATCATAACTCAAATATTCACCTCCACGATCGGATCGTAGAAACTTAATCTTTACGTTACGATGGTTCTCCACTTCACTTCATTCGAAATTCCTTGAACTTTTCAAATGTTTCAGATTTATGTTTCATTAAATAGATATACCCATATCTACTTAAGTCATCGGTAAAAGTGAGGAAATAGCGATATCCACCGCACGTCAAACACTCATCGGTCCATACATCGGTATGTATGATTTCCAACAAGTCCGTTGCTCGCTCCATCATACCGGAGAACGGGTTTTGATCATCTTGCCCATGAGGCATGGTTCATGTGTCAAATGATTCAAAATCAAGAGACTCCAAAGTCCATTAGAATGGAGTTTCTTCATGCGCTTTACACCAATATGACCTAGACGAAAGTACACAAATAAGTAGTATTATCACTATCTACTTTGCATCTCTTAGCCTCAATGTTATGGATGTGTGTTTCATCCTTCGAGATTTAGAAGAAATAAACCATTTACAAGAGGTGCATGACCATAAAAGATGTTACTCATATAAATAGAACAACCATTATTCTCGATTTAAATGAATAACCGTCTTGCAATAAACATGATCCGAAATAATGTTCATGCTCACGCAGCACATAATAACACTTATTAAGGTTTAAAACTAATCCTCAAGGTAAAACTAAGGAGAGCGTGCACGGCCATCACATCAACTCTTGATCTGCTGCCAACGCATCGTCACCTCATCCTCGCAGTCATTGCTCATTCCGTAGCTCCTGCTTCGAGTTACAAATATTAGCAATCAACCTATCAAATACCTGTGCACTACAACGAGGGCTAGTAAGGAAAACATCAATAACATGTATATCAAATATACCTTTGATGGTGCCAGCCTTCTTGTCCGCTAAGTACTTGTTTCGCTTGCCCATGACCTTGTCCTTGCAATAGAAGCACTCAAAGGTCCGCTTAGGACCAGACTTGAGCTTCTTCTCAGCAGAGCATCGCTTGTCGCCGCCCTTCTTGAAGGGCTTCTTTGCTCCCTTACCTTTCTTAAATGAGGGCTTGTTGACCATCAACACATGATTATCCTTCTTGATGTCCACTTCCGCAGCCTTCACCGCTTCGAGAGCTCGTGATCTATCGATGGAACCAATCGATTATGAGTCACTACAAAACTTTTGTAGCTGGGAGGAGTGATTGTAGAACCTGTCAATCTTGAGCTCCTCCGAATCGCATTCAGCTTGCTCAAGGCGTTGAGTGTAGCCCGACATCTTTATGGCGTGCTCACTAACGGAACTCCCTTCCTCCATCTTGCGCTTAAAGAACTTCTCGAGATCTCATATCTCTCGAACGGCTTGAGTCTGAAACATGGTTTTCAGCCTCGAGAATCTCAAAGGGCCGGATAGGTTTCAAAACGATTTTGAAGCTGGTTCCATAGCAAACAACATGGTGCTCTTAATCACACCATAATCATCTTTGCCGATCGACAGATGCTTTCTTATCGTACCGGCTTGTTGCATCGAGGGTCACCTAACGCTTTACAAGGACATAGTCCTTTTGTCCGCCGCATGTAATGATTCTTAGATTGCGGAACCAGTTGGTGAAGTTAGACCCATTGTTCCTAAGCTTTTCTTTCTCAGCAAAAACGTTGAAGTTGAAGTTGGACTTGGCCATTGGATCTACAGTATTTGCAAGTACAATTTAGACTATGTTCATGATAAATAGTTCAACTTAATCAAATTACTAGATGAACTCCCACTAAATTCAAGATCCCTCAAGTTGTTTAGTGAACATGATCCAAATTCACCACACCTAATCCGATCATCACGAGAAGAGATGTGGTTTCAATGGTGGACAACAAAGTGTCGATCATATCATTCATATGACTCATGCTTAACCTTTCGGTTCTTGTGTTCCGAGGCCATGTCCGACATGCTAGGCTCGCTGGTTAGACCCAAGTATTTCCGCGTGTAAACCGGCTTGCACCTGTTGTATGTGCGTAGAGTCTATAGCACCCGATCATCACGTGATGCTTGGACACGATTTAACTTTCAGAACGGTGCATACTTGGGGAGAACAGTTTTATCTTGATCTTTATGAGGAATCATCTTATAATGCTACCGTCGCGATCTAAGCATAATAAGATACATAAAGGGATAAACATCACATGCATATAACTTTATGTGACATGGTATAGCCAATCCTCAAGCAATGATATCCATCTTGTGCGTTAAGCATGATCTCCATCACTCCACCATGATTGCCTCCACCATGAATAGCAACTACAAATATTGCTAACTACTTAGCGATAAAGTAAAGCTATTACATGGCGATAAGAAGTTGACTCAGTCATACACAATTATAAAGACAACCATATGGCTCTCGCCGGTTGTGTACTCATCGACATGCAAGTCGTGAAACATTACAAAACATGATCATCGTATACATTATACACATCATATCTTGGGCCATACCATATCACGAAACACTCGCAAAAACAAGTTAGACGCCTACTTTTGTTGTTGCATGTTTTACGTGGCTTATGGGAGTAACAAGCTAAGAACGATTCTTACCTCGGAAAGCCACAACGGTGATATTATGGTTGCCAAACTCCGTGTTAATCCCATGACAACTATAGTGAGAGAAATCGACATCCACCAGCCGCATGTGTGAACAAGCCACACGTCAAGTGCGGAGCGGTCTCGCGAACGACGCCGTAAGGTTGGCTCGACCGCTTCAATCTCACTATCCCGCCATAAGAAGAACACAAACAAGAGGCTTGCAGAAAACATCAACGCCCGCAACAACCATGTTATGCTCTACCGTGAAACACATCTACGCATAGATCTAGCTCGATACCATCAAGTGTTTCGGCATAGTAAATCAAAATTTTCTACGGATGTAGCAGAGGAAAGCCAAGATCTAATCTAGGAGATGCAATCAACAAGAGAGATTGGATTAGATCTTCATACCCTTGAAGATTCGACAGCGGAACGCTCATTTAACGTGGGTGATGTAATCGTGCTATTTCTCCTCCTCGCGATCCGATCCGATCTAGCACCACAAGTGGCGGTGCCCGTGAGATGCACACTGCAAAGACCGACGCCTCCTTCCTCGGACCAGCAAGTATGGTGGAGAGATGGATTGGATCTACAACACGACGCAGGTGTATATGGTGGAGAATTTCTGCAGGCTTCGCCTACAAACAAATGGGAGAGGGAAGGTAGCAAGGCCGCTAGGCTTGGAGGAAGGTGTGTTAGGGGAGGCGCACCACCTCTATATAGAGGGGGCCAGACCTTGCCCCTCCTCCAATCCTATCTCTAGTTTAAACAATTTAAACTCTCCCTTATCTAGAAATCCTATCTCTAGTTTAAACGATTTAAACTCTCCCTTATCTAGAAATCTATCTCTAGTTTAAACGAGTTTAAACTTATCTAGGATCGGCTGGGCCCTATGGGGTTTGTGCCCTGGCCCAATGTGGCCAGGACACTCCCTCATAGGCCCATGCCCCTCCCGGAAGGTGGGGCCACGTTGGTCCCTTTCGGAAGGTTCTAGAAGCTTCCAGACAATACCGATTAACTTGGAACAATTCAACTCCAAAACTGCATCGCCTTTATATGAATCTTATTCTCCGGACCATTCGAACCTCTCGTGATGTCCGGATCCCATCCGAGACTCCGAACAAAATTCATAAACCAATTATCCAATCTATCCTAGCCGAGATACGTTAAGTGTGTGACCTGCGAGTTCGAGAATATGCGGACATGATCTTCTATCAATAATCAACAGCGGGTCTGCACCCATATTGACTCCCACATTCATCGATGATCATATCGATGAACCACGATGCCAGGATTCAATCAATCCCATATATATATTCCTCTGCCTCGCGATATTTTACTTGCACGAGATTCGATCGCTTGCATGGCCATACCTAGTTCAATCTGCTCACAACAAGTATTTACTCGTTCGTAATCCGATATCACTTTGTGATTAACTTAACCACATGCTTGCAAGCGTGTTGATATCGACACCGAGTGGGCCCGAAGTATATCTCTCCGACTTGGGAGGGACAAATTCCATCTCGATACATACAACCCAACAGATACTTTCCGATCACCTGAGAGACACCTTTATGATCACCCTCTCATAGGATGGCGTTTGATGACCTCAAAGCTTTCTTTCGATACCAGGGAGTTGTATTATCTCATGGTCTAAGGAATACAATATTTGACATAGGAAAAGCTACGCAAAGATGAACACGATGATACGATCTAATTGCTTCGCTTAGTTTAGGTCTGTCCATCATATCATTCTCCCAATGATATGATCTCATTATCAATTGACAACTCATGTCTATGGTTAGGAAACCTTAACCATCATTGATCAATGAGCTAGTCCTTAGAGGCGTACCAGGGACACGGTGTTGTTCACAAACCACACAAGTATTAATGTTTCCGCTTAATACAATTCTAGCATGGAATATAAACTTTATCATGAACAAGAATTATAATAATAACATCTTTATTATTGCCTCTAGGGCATAATTCCAACAAATAGACCAAGCAATATAACCATCATATGGGCCAACATATTGTGCATACACATCACCATAATAATCACGCATTAGAACATAGTGAGGGTTAGCACTTCCCGCAAAGTCATCATGAGACATAGTTTTACCACTTGTGGTCTTACTATCCACAATGGCCTTGTTGGTCTCTTGTGGGGGCTTCGCCTTCTTCTTCTTCTTCTTCTTCTTATTCTTGTTCTTCTTCTTAGTTTTGGAGATAAAACCAATGCCCCCTTTTCACCACTAGGCTTTTTCTTACTCAAAATATCATCAATGGACTTGTTGCCTTGTGGAAATGTGGCCTTGTCTAGCTCCCCCTTCAACCTAGCATTTTCTTCAAGAATAGTTGTACTACTTGATGGAATGAAGTTACTAGGTGAAGAAATATTGGCCAATTGAGTTTGAAGTGTGTCATGGGACTTTGTGAGTAACAAGAGTTCAATTTCCAAGGCCGTGTGAGCCTTGTCAAGCAACCTAAAGTCCTCGGCAAGTTTTTCATGAACCACACCAAACTCAATCTTGTCCTTTTTAGCCCTTTTGCATTTAGCAATAGCATGATCGCGTTCTTTGATGAGTCTATTAACAATAATGTCATTGGCATCATCAAGCCCTTCAAGTTTTAGTTCAAAGGACATACTAGTCTCTTGTTCTTTTTCTAGAGCATTGTTTAAGGCTTCTATCTCAATCATGTGTTCATGCCCAAGTTTACACATTACATCTAGAAGTTCTTGTGTGTGTGGGAAAGTTGATCTAAGATGTTCCCAAAATGTATCTTAGCATACCCTTGTAGGTTATTCATAAATTCATTGAAAGCAATTAATTCTCTTTTTACATCAAGAGACATTTCATCATCACTTTCTTCATGAGCTAAGGGAGTGGAGTGAGATGATGAAGATACCTCCATTCCTCTTGCCATAAGGCAAGTGGCGTTCTTGATGGGAGAATTCTCATTTGAAGAATCAAAGAGTGAGAATGTCGGAGTAGAAGTAGTGGCTAGAGCCGCCACACCATTAGAAGTTTCCTCTTCCTCATCTTCATCATCTTCATTGTCGGAGGAGTATTCTTTATGAGTGATCAAGACAATTTCTCCCGACTTCTTGTTGATGGGATTCTTCTTGATGAAGGGTTTATTGTAAGGTGCTTTGAGAGTCTTCTTCAACACAAGCTTACCCCCATGATCATCTCTCTTATCATAGGGGCAACTCGCCACAAAGTGATAGCGGTCACCACAATTGAAGCAAGTTCTCAATCTAGTGGTATTTTATCTTTTCCCATTTGGGTTCCTTCTTTGTTGCATTTCCATCTTGGCCTTGGCGGGGTTCTTCCAAAAGTTCTTTGCATAGAAGGCCATATATTGACTATGAGCAATCTTGACATCATCGGGGTGGTCCATGGAGAGGCCTTCATCACTATCATCTTCATCCCCATGGTCCACAACTTTGGCCTTCAAAGCAACGTTGACAACATTGCTCATACCAAGGGCACGATCACGGGCATCTTTGGCATTCTTTGCGGCAACCTTGAAATAGCCCATCTCTTGCATAACTTCATTAGAGGTCATGAGATGGTAGTTGTGTCTTCCTTGT
The DNA here is from genome assembly GCA_030063025.1 of Avena longiglumis. Lineage (NCBI taxonomy): Eukaryota > Viridiplantae > Streptophyta > Magnoliopsida > Poales > Poaceae > Avena > Avena longiglumis. Next base: position 94,243,078 of record CP125978.1, on the reverse strand, counting down.
AGGCTCTTCAAGTCGGTGGGCTCAAAGGGCATGAGTGCACTCACATATTTCCTTTTTATCCAAGCATCATCCACATGTGAGGCACCCACATTTTTGAAAGCGGTGGCGGTGGAATTGAGCCTACGGTACATGTCTTCATGATCTTCACCTTCCTTCACATACAAGCCTTCGGCTCCATTTCTCAGTGCATCATACCGGTTCTCATGCTATCATTCCCAACAAACAACACCGTGAGAGCATTCCAAGCTTCCTTGGCGATGCTGAGGTGCTCAATGTGTGGATAATCCTTTATACGCAAACCTTGTTGAATCATGTCCAAAGCAGTGGCATTGAGTTGACTATTGGCAACTTCTCTTCTTGTCAAGTTGTTTGGATCCCCAATATAGAGTCCTTGTTCGATGATGTTCCAAAGTTCAATGCAAGAGCTGCGCACATGAGTTTTCATTAGAGAATGCCATTGAGCAAAAGTAGTAGATGCTTCCAGCTTAGGTGGCTCACCTCTATTGTATACATGAGGGTGAGGGATTTGAGGGTCGGGAGAGTACCATGAATCACGGTGCTCACCCTTCCCACCATTATTTTGTGTGGAGGAATTAGTGTTGTCTTGTTTACCCCCATCGCCATACCCTGGGTGATACCAGAGTATTACCCTTGGGTACCACAGATGGAGGATCCTCTTGAGGAGAAGGGATGATGAGCCATCCTTATCTTTAACAATTTGCTCAAGTAACTTGCAATTGTTTGATCTCGTTGCCCAAGGTGGAGCTCAATCTTGCTTCCAAGTTATTGAGATCATCCATGGTCACCGAGTGGATAGACTCACCATAACCTTCCCCTTCTTTGCTACCCATATACTCTTAGGCGGTAAAGCCCGAATAAAGAGCCGAGGCTCTGATACCAATTGAAAGGATCGTATGGGCACCTAGAGGGTGGGTGAATAGGTGCTACTTCAAATTTTCTTCCTTTTCAAATTAAGGTTTGACAAGAAAGGTAAATTTTCTCTACATAATGCAACTAAGGTGAATTTACCTATATGACAAACTAGCACTAGCTAACACAACACTAAGCAAGAACAAGTAAGTAAAGTGCGGTAAAGGATAGAAGTAACCAAAGTGGTGGACGCGGAGACACAAGGATTTGTTTCCCGTAGTTCCTTCCTTTTAAGGGGAAGTACGTCTACGTTTGGAGAGGGAGTGGTTTCAAACCACCAACGCCACAAGAGGCCCCCCTTGTTCTTTGATGAATCTCACCCCAACGGGATCGATCCACCTTCCACTATATCGGCAACCTTCGAGGTGGAAGCTGAAACCTTTACAAGTTTGGGGCACACATCCACAACTTAATTGGAGGCTCCCAAATACAAGCAAGCTGTCAAGACAACCAAAGACAAGCTTGTAAGAACCAAATCTAGAACTAGGGTTTACAAGAAAACACTAGAGCAATGGGGGGCTCAAATGAATGAGGGGGAAAATGAAGATCTCTTTTGGTGAAGTAGTAGATCAAGGCCTCCTTCGATTCTCCAAAGATCAACGACTTTAGATGGTGGAGTGAAGAGATCTTGGCGATTTGGTGGCTCAAATGAATGGAGTAGTATTCAATGCAATGAGCAACTTGTCCCAAGGTAGGTGGAGGGGTATATATACCCCTTGGAGAAATCTGGCCGTTGGAGCATTAAATGCACCTACTATTTCTCGATTGCCAAGCGGTAGTAAGTTACCATACTAGGTCAAGCAATCGACCAGTACCGAGGAGCATCACTTGGTCGAGCCAGCCACGGTCTTGCCTTGCATCGCCCAAATGGTAGAACCCTGCGGTAGTACCGTTGGTAGACGCTACTACCGGTCGACGGTAGTATTGGTCCCAATTGTTGTCTTGAGCAAATAGGAAGGTTAGTCCTTCCTCGGTTACGCGGTACTACCGCGGTAATCTGCGTGTCCAAGCGGTAGTACCGCTTGCCACAAGCGATACTACCGGTTGGAGCGGTAGTGCCGCTCCGCGGTACCGGGTGGTACTGACAAAAAACGAGACCTGCCCAACTTGCTTGGATACAACCGTACCGTGAGCGGTAGTACCGTGCCAAGCTTAGTACGGTTGTACTTAGACTACCGATCAGCACAGAGGACTTTTGGCAAGGGCAACTATGGGCAAGACAATATTTGTGCCAATATCTAGAAAACCTGGGATACATTTAGTGCATGATTAAAACAATAGGTGTGTTGTTATCAAACATCAAAATCACAAGGATAGGAAATTCTCTTTCAGATGGTGCTGGTGGAGATGATGGTGTGGATGATGATGATCCCGATGAAGTCTATCTTGATGATGGTGTTGATGGTGACGATCTCCTCTCTCCGGGAAGGAATTTTGTAGGGGTACGTAGCATGAAAAACAAAAAAATTCTATCGCATGAACACACACAACCCAAGATCTATCTACTAAATTGTAGCAACTATTCGATAGAGTACTAACCCTCGAAGATCCAAAGCGGTTAACGAGAGCAGATTCTCGTGGGTGATGTAGTCGTTCACTTGCCGATCTCAAGATCGCGTAGGCGATCCTTCTGCCGCTGCATTCCGGAAGCGCTTCCACAATACTTCACATGTACGGTACTCGATGAAGACCTTCCTCTCCCTTGTTCCAAAGAAAATGGAGGTTGTAGCTCTCTCATGATTCCCAAGAAGACGACGCGTGGTGTCGGAAGTAGAGGGGAGATCCCACAGGGCTTCGCCTAAGCCAGAGCGAGTATGATGGAGTAGAAGAGGGCCTCGTCAATCTAGGTTTTAGATGCCTAGGGAAGAGGGCAGCCGGTGGCTAGGGTTTAGGCTAGATGGCAGCGGCGGTTTAGAGGGGATCAAGGGCGCCGACGGCATGGGGGGGGAGCGGCGGCCTAGGGATTGGGTCTTGGGCACCTAGGGCAAGGGGATACCTTGGGGTGCGCCCCTAACCCTCCTTATATAGGTGGGGGGCATCCAAGGGTGTTCCCAACCCAGGTGGAAACCCTCCCTAACTCAGAAACCCTCCCTAACTCGGAAACCATGTTGGGATTTGACTTTTTCAAACTGCCTTTTTGACTTTCAAATTAGAGTTTGATTTCTCTCTTCCAAGTGTTCAGCCAAGTGACCTAGGACATGATGCAACCATTACACTTTGTCATGAAAAATCCATGTACCCTTCCCCTTCCGGATCGGTGAACCTTCTAGACCCTTCTAGAACATTCCGGTGAAAACACCGGAATCATTCCCGAACTCCGAAATTAGACTTTCCTTATATGAATCTTATTCTTCGGACCATTCCGGATCTCCTCGTGATATCCCGGATCCCATCCAATAATCCGAACAACATTCAGTCTCTTTACTCACATTCCATATCTACTAAACAACATCAAATCCTTAAGTGTGTCTCCCTACGGTTCGTGAATTATGCAGACATGATCGAGACTCTTCTCCGATCAATAACCAATAGAGGAATCTGGAAATTCATATGGCTCCCACATATTTCTATGATTACTTTGCAAATGAATGAACCATTTACATATGAAACCAATTTCCCTTTGTCTCGCGATAGTTTACTTATCCGAGGTTTGATCGTCGGTATCTCTGCATACCTAGTTCAACCTCATTACCGATAAGTACTCTTTTCTCGTTCCTGTGATATGTGATCCCTTGTGATCCAGTCACATGCTTGCAAGCTAATTGGATGACATTACACCGAGAGGGCCCAGAGTATATTTATCCGTCATATGGATGGACAAATCCCACTCTTGATCCATGTGCCTCAACACATACTTTTCGAACACTCAATGCCACCTTTATAGCCACCCAATTACGGTGTGGTGTTTGATGTCATCAAAGAATCCTTCCGGTGATGGTGATTAGCATGATCTCATGGTCAAAGGAATTAGGTTACTATGTATCAGAAATCTTATAAAAAGTGAACTATTTGAATGACTTGATCTTATGCTACGCTTAACTATAGGAGTATGTCCATCACATCATTCTCCTAATGATATGACCTTATTGTTAATAACATCTCAATGTGCATGATCAGGAAACCATGATCATATATTAACCAACAAACTAGTTTAACAACAGGCTTTACTAAGGACTCTTTTATGTTTACAAACCACACAAGTATTAATGTTTCCGGTTAATACAATTATAGCATGGTATGTAAAAATTTATCATAAGTACGAAGATATGATAATAACCAATTTATTATTGCCTCTTGGGCATATCTCCAACAAATTTCTCTGACAGAAATCTGTCTGCCGGAGAGCTCTTTCTCTCTCGGTGTTTTCCGCCCCACAGAGGCGGCGGAATCTTTCTGTGGTCGCTCCTCGTGTTTTAGGATTTCGAGGAGAAGATATAGGAGAGAGGGCGGATTCAGAGGGGGCAGGTGGGACACACCCCCAATAGGCGCGGGGGTGTGCCCCCCTGTGGCCCATCTCCGCCTCCCCTTCTGGCTTTCTTCGTCTTCTGGGAAAATATGATTTTTCGTAGTTTTTTTGGTATTTTTCCGATCTTCGCGAAATTGCATCAAAACACCTCTTTTCCATCATAATCCTGACTCCGGCAGTTCATCCTCCAAGTATCATCCAACATGCAAAATAGATGAAAATACATAAGTAACACCTCTTAATAAGAAATATATCAAATAATAGAGGCAAATTATGATATATAATGGTGATGCAAATTGGATGTATCAACTCCCCCCAAGCTTAGACCTTCGCTTGTCCCCAAGCAAAAACTGAGCTCAGTAAACATGCCCACGGGTTTATGGAGTGAAGTGTCGATAAAATAATACGGACAAGAAGCATCACACTTACCGTTACACAACTCATAGAAGAAAACAACTCACCATTATATCACTTAGATTGCAACAAGTATAGGAATCACAATAGAGATGCATAAAGATAAATCATAATTAGAATTGGAAAACTTTGTTCTTGGTCAGAGAACATCTGGCAAACAATTTCACAAAAAGCTTTTGTAGATATCTTCACAACAAGAGTACTCTTTGCTCAAACATAAAAGATTTTTCACAATGATGGCTTTCAAAGTAATACTCAATAGATAAGAGTTTTGTGCAAACAAGGAAGATAAAGCACATGATTGAATAAATCATCATATGAATGCTTGAAACACAACAACTCAAATGCTTACTAGAGATAGAGAGGAAATAGGTTTACTGACTCAACTTAGAAATAGAAGAAAGGCCCTTCATAGAGGGAAACAGGGATTTCAAGTTCATAAAGAGATTCCAAAAGATTATGGTACTTACTAGATTTGAGCTCTCATTGCCCCTATCATAAGCATCTTGAGGTGATTAAGGTTAAAGTGAACAAAGATGGAGTATATGATTGACAAAATATAAGTTGGCAATCTCATGTCCCTTGAGTACGAGGGCCACTCCTCATGCTACTCAACTTTAGTTACCGGTAAGTTCTTGTCATTGTAACTACATGTGTATCATAAAGAACCGCCAACAGGGTACCCCTTGCACATGATACAGGAGCTATCCCATAATCAAAATGACAAGACAAGCAGATAGTGATCATCTCAGCGATCTTTTTATTTGCTAGTTGCATAGGTTTTTATTTAGCATGCTTCATAGATTGATCACTATGGTTATGCTGCAAGTTTCCACCATGATTAGGCATGGCTTAGGCTAGTGGCCCAGTTGACTCTCTAACACACATATATAACTCCATGGACTTACAAACTCCCATTTTATTTCACACCGATGAGACGCGCAAACAAAAGTGCATGATATCAACTGGATATGTATCCATAAGTGTTGAAAGCGTTCCCCGTGACAACACGGTTCTGCTAATCCCAATGTATAGATGCAAGCATATACAACTTCGATGACACAATGGTTCAAGTTTATTAGGGGCAAGAAAATAAGGTATGCCATCAAATTCGTGAGAGCTTTACTAACTATTTTTCGCATTACAAAATAATTTTTAATTCGAAAGATAGATGAAGCTTGAGAATTTGCTTGGAATGGCAATAATGCTAATAGGTAGATATGGTGGACACAAATGGCACAGGTTTGGTTCAAAGGGGTTGGATGCATGAGAAGTATGCCTTCTCAAAACAGGTTTTTGGCTAGCAAGGCTAGGTAACAAGCAAAAGAGTTGAAGGAAACAAGCAAACTTATAAGTGATAAAGCCAAACATGCAATCTTCCTTGAAGACAAAAAAGATCTTAAATAAACAATACTAAGCTTATGAGCCAATCAAGAAAGAAAATAAATGATACAAAATACCTGATGCTCCCAAAGTGATACCAATACTGATCAACAAGATCGGTCATATAATAGAGATTGCAAACTAAAATAAGAAGTGCAAAAAGTAAAAGATGAAACTTCTCATTAATATTCCATAAAGGCACTCACACCAAGGGATACATAGAAACTAATGGAGAGATACTTCCACAATGCAAACCAACCTATAAGATAATTTCTCTACCAAAGATATGAATCTACTAAAAAGGTAAAAGGTAAAATATAATGATGTGATACCGCGGCACTCCCCCAAGCTTGGAACAAGCCAATGGGATGTCAAACCTGATCATGAATCACTCCTTCGATGGTGTTGGTGTTCTCTTGATAAGCTCCTCAATCAGTTTCCTAAAATCTTCAATCTCGAAGGTCAGAGTACGAATCAACTCCGAATTTTTCTCAATGCGGTTCATGATCATATCGGACCGAGAATCCCAGTCCTTGCTATTCTTTCCCCACTATTTAGTCTTAGTGTGTTCCTTCCCTGCATGGTTAGAGCGAGGCAGATCCCAAACCAAGGGAAAGTTCCCTTTGGGCACCTATTGGTATTGTTGCTCATGTATAAGAGTATGGAAGGGATTCTTGGTACGTGGAGGAGGTGACCGTGGAATGAGAATATGACAAGGGGTTTTCCCTCCTGTATCTGTGTTGTCCTTCTAAGCTTGGTAGGGTTTGCCACCACTCCAATGCTTGAGACGGTAGCGCGGGTGTCCGGATGCTCGTCCTCCTCCATGTCTTCCTCATCCCCAACCAATATATCCTCCTCCTTGGGGTTTTGAGGATCATCTTCCTCGGGGCTTCTTGCCTTTGTTGTTGGTGGAGACCATGATGCTCTAAACTTGAGAAGATTTCCTGACAAAAACAGATCGAAACAGAAACACGACGAGAACACGATATACGAACCTCGGGGGATCCGAGGGGGTTATATATTACGAAGTTTCAAAGCATAAGGAAGGTACTGTGCGAAAACGAGGCGGGGACGAAGCTCAGGAGGCTCACACCCCCTCTAGGCGCGGCTGATGTCTACGCACTTCTATTCTTGTAGACAGTGGTTGGGCCTCCAAGTGCAGAGGTTTGTAGAACAACAACAAGTTTCCCTTAAGTGGATCACCCAAGGTTTATCGAACTCAGGGAGGAAGTGGTCAAAGGTATTCTCTCTCAAGCAACCCTGCAATCAAGATACAAGAAGTCTCTTGTGTCCCCAACACACCCAATACACTTGTCAGGTGTATAGGTGCACTAGTTCGGCGAAGAGATAGTGAAATACAAGTGATAACGGTGCCAGAAAATAGCTTTGATGGAGCTTGACAGTGAGGTAAAGACTGGAAGCAAGCAAACATGCAACATATCTAGTAGCAAACGGTGTTTCAATGCTTAGAAACAAGGCCTAGGGATCATATTTTCACTAGTGAACACTCTCTCATATAAATATCCTCTCTTCATGATACTAATCTTAACTACTCTCCGGTTGGACACTCTAATCCACGGTAGGGCCTTCCCCAATCTAGATAACCCCACACTATCACCTTGAGCGCTAGATGGTTCCAACAAACACCACAATTTCATAGAGACATCCAACTCCAAATATAACTCATAACAAATATTAAATCTAGCCAAAGTGCCACACACGGTATGCACGCTGTCACTTTCACACACATGGGGAAAAACATAGATCTATTAAAGCACAAAGAGTATTTATGTAGACTCAAACCTAAGTGCCACCATGGTGTGCACGCTGTCACTTTCACACACATGGGGAGAGCAGAGATCTATTGAAGCACTTGAGTAGCAAGGTAGATCTACTTGATTACAATGCTCATGACCACAAGATCATGCATAGAGAGAGAGATGAACACATAGCTACCGGTAGATCCCTTAGCCCTGAGGAAGAACTAATCCCTCCTCATCATGGGAATCAACAACGGTGATGGAGATGGTGGTGGAGATCGATGGAGATGGCTCTGGGGGCACTTCCTGTCTGTGGTGCCGAACAGATTTTATGTCCTGAATCTCCTTTCGGTGGCGGTGGCACTCTGGAAGTTTTCGTGATTTCTTCTAGATTTTTAGGGTTTTGGGTGGAGGATTCTTATAGGCTAGAATCAAAGTCGGTGGGGTCTAGCCCCCTCTGCGCCTCTAGGGCTTGCCCGCGCCAAGGGGGGTTTGGCCACCTTGTGGCCCCCCACCAGCTCTGCTTCGTTGTTCCGTGTTGCTCCAGGAAAAATAATAACTTTGGCTTTTGTCCCGTCCAATTCCGAGAATATTGATTTTCTGCCTTTCTCGAACCAAAATCAAGAAAACAGCAAATCGACACTGTGGCAACTTGTTAATAGGTTAGTTCCAGAAAAGATATAAAAACACCTCAGAGTGTAGACAAAGCAAAGCAAAGTAAATACAAAAAAAGCATGGAGCAACAAAAATTATAGATACGTTTCCGACGTATCAAGCATCCCCAAGCTTAACTCATGCTCGTCCTCGAGTAGGTAAGTGATAAAATAATAATTTTTAAGGTGACATGCACCTTGAAAATAAATATCAAACCATTTGCAAGCATTGAAAGCTGGGATCAAAGAACTCTAAACATGTGCATGAAAGATGGAGTTCTAACAATAGGACAAAGTAACTATGCTTGCAACATGAAAGGCTACAAACAAAGATCATGAATAACATGCATTGAAAAACGTGTGTTTGTTTCACATAAAGAAAACATGGCATAGTAGCAATCATCTTGTCCCACATAGATTAGCAAATAGATGCATAGGACACCTTCAAAAGTTCACAAGGGTGACTAGAAACAAATAGCACAAGAACAAGTAATATCACAATATGCATCAATTAATAAGCTTTGGAACACTGCACACAGAATGACAACTATGCTCTCTTAATGGTGCCTAAAGGTAGAAGGTGGAGACTCAATAGTGGTGGAAGAAAGGCCTTTTATAAAGGAAGCAGAAATTTCAAGTTTCAAAAGGAGCTTCCAAAAATTATGGTACTTGTTAGATTTCAGCCCTCATTGCCCATATCATAAGCATCTTGAAGTGATTAAGGTTAAAGTGAACAAAGATGGAGTATATGCTTGATGAAGTATAAGTTGGCAATCTCATGTCCCTTGAATACGAAGGCCACACCTCATGCTACTCAACTTTAGTCACCTGTAAGTTCTTGTCATTGTAAGTATTTGCATATCATTGAGAACCGCCAACGGGGTACCCCTTGCACATGGTACATGAGCTTTCCCATAACCAAAATGACAAGGCAAGCAGACAATGAGCATCTCAGCAATCTTTCTATTTACCATATGCATAGCTTTTTATTGAGGATGCTTCATAGATATCTCATTATGATGATGCTACAAGTTTCCACCATGATTAGGCATGGATTAGGCTAGCGGCCCAGGCGTTTCTCTAACACATGATACAAACTCCATGGACTTACAAGTTCCCTATTTATTTCACACCGGTGATATCCATAGACAAAAGAACATGATATCAACTGAGTACAAAGTACAAGTGCAATGTTGAAAACATTCCCCGTGACAACACGGGTCTGCTAATTCCAACTTATAAGTGCAAGCATATACAACAAAGTTGTCACAATGGTTCAAGTTTATTAGGGGCAAAGAATATAAAGTGTGCCATCAAGTTCGTGGGCTTTAATCACTAAGTTTTCACATAACAAAATAGTTTTTAATTGGAAGATAGATGAAAAAAAAATATACTTGGAATGGTGTAACACACCATGCATAGGAGTTTATAGTGGACACTTTGGAAAAACTTGGTTTCTTGGGAGTTGGAAGCATGAGTAGAACTTACTCATACAAGTGGAGGCTAGCAAAAGACCGGGAGCAACCAACTACGAGAGCAATAATGGACATAATCATACAAAGGCAACAAAGCATTACTAATCAAAGCATAGAGTGGTACTACAAGTCAAGGACTAAATGATCATAGAGGCTAATGGTGACTTGTGAGAGTCATAACATGGTGTGAGCATGTGCCAAGTCAACCCAAGCAAAGCATCAAAGGAAAATACCACAATACTATTATTTTGCATGCTAAAACAACGCATAATTTCTTCAAGGCACACTAAGCAATCCCAATTGTTTGGAACAAGACATGCTACAACAATAATCACTAATCATAAGGTCAAAAAAACACCTAGCATGTCATGCTAAAGTCTAAATCACAGTCAATGCAAGCTCCTGTTTTGTACCACTTAAGCATGAAGCTTTCTACTCTTTCCAACACCAAACAACTTAATTGAAACAACTCACAAAGATAATAACCAATAAAGACCAGTGAGCTTGTCTCACAAATCCACAAAGAAGAACTAAAAATTTCTAAGCTGAAAGCACAAGAAAACTAAGGCTAAACGCAGTGCTAGTAAAAGTGAACACTCACAAAACAATAAGAGTGAAAACTAGAGTGTTCTAGGCAATGCGAAAAGAGTGTGTCTCTCTCCAAAAGAAGTGTGGTGTAACCAACCATTTTACTCAAGCAAACTAAGCAAACAAAAACCAAAAACGAAAACTAAGACGCTTCAAAAACAACACAACAATGCATGAAACGGTTAAAACGAAGTGTCAAGAAAGATCTGAGATTTTTATTGATGAAGAAGGGGATGCCTTGGGCATCCCCAAGCTTTGACGCTTGTACCTCTTGAATATTTCTTGGGGTGACACGGGGTGGCATCCCCAAGCTTGAGCTTTTGTCCATTCTTCATCTCATTACATCATTCTTTCTCTACACCTGCAAATTTTCCTTCATACAAAACTTTACACAATCTTCATTAGCAACATTAGTGTATTCAAAAGATAATAGACCTTTGGGTTTAGCTTTAGAACAGAAAAAATTGCACTCAAAATAAAAGCTACTGTATTAACTCCTTCAAAAATTTCAATTTCCCAAAAAGGAATCAATAAGAAGCAAATGCAAATAATGGCAGAAATTTGTCAAAACAGACCAGCAGGTAGAAACCGATTTTTCGAAGACCTTCTGTTGCTCAAATCAAAAAGTGTTGAACTAACAAAAGTTATCTAACATATTGGGGGATTTATTCGTAAATTTTCAGCTCAATCCGAGTTACAGAGACTCCTCATGGATTTTTATGGTGGAGGACAGAAATCTGTTTCGGGACAGCAACTCCCCAAATCTTACTTTCCTCACATTAGAGGTTATTCTTGGCATAGAAAGCAAACAAAAAGGATAAGGAGAGGTCATTACTGAATTAATAACTCCCAAGACTCAAGAAAACTCTTGGGTTATCTCCCAACAAGTACTTTTCTTTAACGCCCTTAAGTTAGGCTTGATAGTTTGAAAAGATGCTCATATAAGAAATATGAATTGAAGTAAAAGAGAGCATCAAGAAGAAAATTCAAAACACATTTAAGTCTAACCCACTTCCTATGCATAGGAATCTTGTAAATAAACAAGTCATGAAAGAACAAAGCAACAATCATAGGAAAGCAAAACAAATGCAACTTCAAGATTTTCAACATAAAGAGGGGAAACTTAATATTGTTGAGATACATAAGGCCATGTTTCCCTCTCTCATAATAATTTTCAGTAGCATCATGAATAAAATTAACGATATAACTATCGCATAAAATATTCTTTTCATGAGCCACATGCATAAAATGATTATTACTCTCCACATAAGAATATTCATTCTTATTAATTGTAGTGTGAGGAAATTCAACAAAATAGCTATCATTATTATTCTCATCACCATAATCATCAAATATATGAGGCATATTGTAATCACAATTAATTTTATACTCAATAGTAGGTGGACTGAAAATATCATATTCATCATTGTAATCATCATATTGGAGGTTTGGTATCATCATAAGCAATAGAATAGCTATCTTCCTGAAGGAATATGCCCTGAGAGGCAATAATAAAATGTTTATTATGTGTATTCCAAGTATATGATAGATGTTTATTTTGCATGCTATAATTGTATTAATACGGAAACGTTAATACATGTGTGTTTAATAAACAAACAAAAAGTTCCTAGTTATGCCTCTCTCATAAACTAGTTCGTTGATTAACAAGATGATCACTTCGATCATAGACATTGGATGTTGTTAATAACGAGATCACAACATTAGTGTAATGGTGTGATGAACATTCATCCAAGTATAGCATTACGATCAAATTCATTGTGTTTATATTGCTATAAACAACTTCAAGTAGTCCTAATCCTTAGACCATGAGATCATGCCAATCACTAACAGGAAGAGTTTCTTGTTGACATCAAACGTCACAATCAGAATCGGGTGATTATAAAGATGGCTTCAAAGCTACTAAAGTGTTATGTTGAGAATCATGGATCAAGAGTGGAATTTGTTCATCCTGATAACGGATAGATATACTCTGGGCCCTCTCGGTGTGTTATCGCCATATTTTGGCCAAAGGAGGAGATGGGCCGTAATCAAGATGGGCTTGGAAGATACGTATATGCAACAAGTTGTTGAATCGGCCTTGTGCGTGGGTTTGGGCTAAATTGCCCGTGTATCTGTATATTGTAGTAGGTTCCGTTTCGGTTTAGGTAAGAGATAGAGTTGTAGAGTTATTCCAAAGATAGAAAGTCTCCGGACTATAAATATGTACCTAAGGTTATCGAGAAAAAGAGGACAATCACGTTCACAACAAACACAATCTCAAGATCGCCATACCCTTGTTTCTAGGGTTTCTTTCGGTAAGTGTCATACGCCTAGATCGCATCTTGCGATCTAGCAGTATTCTTATCGTTATTTGGTGTTACTCGTACTGAAGCCTTGTTGATGGCAAGTAATACTATTATCATAGATTTGTTTAGGTTAGCATCGGTACTTTTCGCTATGATTGTTTAAGTTATGCTACCTCTAGCTACCTCGCTGCCTTTGCACCTTTTCCCGGGTGTAAGGGTAGCATCTTGCTTGATCCTTATTCAGTTGATTCGATCTGTTATAGTTGTGCCTTGTTTTCCAAGGTTTAGTTTGATATCCACGTAGTAAGGCCTTGCAAACGGGTTGAACGATCCAGTAGTACGTAAGGATATGGTTTGCTAGTTCGAGAGGAGTTGTTCCGGTAATTGATCTTTCGTCGGTTGTTAGGCCTCCTCTAGGGTTAGTTTTCTATCATCTTTTGTATCTACCAGGCTCAATTACGTGTAGGACGTTCCAATTACGTGGTGAAAACATTAAACTGTCGTAGATTGATTTAACTTATATTGATGAAGCAAAACCCCATGTTATCGTAGATCTAATGCAGAACCATGGGACAATCGGCTCTAGGAGCCGATTCACAGGGAAACAGGGAGTCACGGCTCGAATTTTACGTATACTTGTTTACCATGCAGAAATCAATCGGCAATCCTTCACCTTCCGACCAGGTATAGGTCGGTGGCATCTCGAACCAAGCCGGGGCGTGTCGAGTTTTGGGCCGCTGCGAGGGACCAGGCCCACCAGGTTAGGAGCCTCCGGCTCTTCGTGTTGCTCGCTGCTCGCCGTGGGTTTTGACAGCAACACATTCGCACGCCGGTGGGACATTCAACAACATCTGCATCAACATCCGACGCTGAGATGGGGAGACCATCACGTCGACGAGCTGAGGAGCACAAGGCGGTATGACGACATCAAAGCTCTCTTGCCGATCTCATCGGCTCTTTTGAGAGGACCCGTAAGCATGGCATCGGTGGAAAGGTTTCTCACCGAAGGTGCTCTTGATGAGGTGGATCTATCTGCTCCTTCGTGAGGAGCGCACGTAGCTCTGCGACAGAAGTCAATTACATGGTGGCTCATTCTCTTCACCGCCATTCTCGAGAGCCCGTGAACTTTCGAGCGGATCGCATTCGCGTAGTTCAGAGATCATGAAACATCGGTACTCCCGTGGGCCTACTGGGACTCAGGAGAAAGACCGCTCAGGCAGGCCACCGCCATTCACACTTGCAGCTCGAGCCACCAGGGCAGCGGCGACGTCGTCTACAAGGTCGAGGCGACCCAGCGATTGCGGTTCTGCTTGAGCCACCTAAAGAAATCCCACATGGATATGTGTGCACCCTCGTCGGACGCAATAACCTCGACACGCACCAACCAGATTGCAACCGCGGGATTTCTGGCGGAGTTCCTGGTGCGGGGCTTCAGCGGGCGTTCGAGCAAATATGCACGGGATGGACGCCGACAAACAGGCGTGGCTAGCCAAGTATGCCTGGAGCAGTCACGAGAATCTAGCCCTGCAGCTCAAACAGTGGAGCAAATCCGTACCATCTTGAGAGACCGGTTGACCGTCGAAGAAGGACAATTGGCTATTCAAAGCCGTACCCCAACGAAGTTTGATCGATTCCGCGCCACCCAAGTATCGGCTCCCCGAGTTCTCAAGGTTCGGTCAAGGGTCGAGCTCGATCGAGCACGTGAGCCGATACCGCACGCTTAGGCATGATTTCAGCATCGGATCGGTTGTGCGTAAGGTTCTTTGTGCAATCTCCGACAGACCAGCTTGGTGGTACACCTCGCCACCGATTCGATTCAGACGGAAGCAACCGGAAGAGCATTCCACATTCAAGATCATTCGAGGTACCGAGGCTGGCATTGCGGACTGCACAGTGCGGCAAAAGCGGGAGAAATCAGAGTACATCCGGCTTGATCACAAGAACCGATGTTACTCGGCTCGTTTAATCGAAAAGAAGCGGTCGAGCTGGCGGTGTTGGGTCTCTCGGCACCTATCAAGGATCGCTTTCCAAGTAGAGTACAATTCATTGGCGCACATGGCCCGACGGCGATGTATGAACAGCCACCACGAGTTGTACCAAGACAAGTTCAAGCGTCCGATAGGGCCTGGTCGTCTGAAGAAGAAGATCCTACACAAGACCGGAGGTGGCCGTGGTGAATGGGCTCGGGCAGATCCAGATCCCGCAAATGGGTGAAACAAGGGCCTGCAAAGGGTTCGACTTGATGTGAGCAAAGCCGAGCAGATATTCGATTCTTCTTGAAGGAGAAGTGAAGTTACCGAAGGCCACAAAATCTCTACTCAAGAGATGAGCGGAAGACCATACCGCAAGTGGCATCACTCGTTCACCCACACCACCAATGATCGCAAAGAGCTACGCCGCCAGATCCAAAGCGGCGATAGAACAAGGCGTCGATCCTTGGGCGATTCGCCATGAAAGTGGACACAAACCCATTTCCGGCGTCAACATGGTAGAACAGTCACTCCACGAGGCGCCACCGGATTTCTCGTTCGATGTTAATATGGCGGGATCGGTACCACCATGGCACGTACAAGGAGGAAGGTCGCTATCGGGCAAAGAAAGAGAGGCTGGTCCACGCGACCGCCCGGCTACGATGACGGTGGTATTTATCGAGGAACAGGTGAGGCGTCGATATCGGAAGCCACATTCCGCATCTCCTTAACAAGTATGGCGTCAGTATGACCGGCGCCGGCGCGATGGAGACGATGAAGGATATGAGCACCTCGCTAGGGGACCGTCAAAAGAAAAGGAAGGCGCAGACAAACATTGGGATTGTCCTTTCTTCAAGTATTGCTGGGATGCGGGAATGAGCCGATTGCCTACAATCGATAACTGCCCGGAATGTGGACGGCAGAAGGAGGACACAGGGCCAGTTTCAGTGTTCAAGCGTCTAGGGCCTCTCCCACCTCAGAGCCGATACAGGGAGCCCGCTCGAGCAAAAGATCTCGAGGAGCCAATTGATGACAAAGAAGAAGACAAATATCACCGTCCAAGGTGGTGTCCCGACGGACTCAGACACACCCAAAAGCGTAGAGTGCAGTGGTTGCGTAACTTGGAGGAAGCCGAAGCGCAGTACCTCCACGCTTTAAGGAAAGCACGGCCCGATCTGGCCGTTAAAATTCGGCAGACCTTGGAAACGGAAGATCGCCCGAAAAGGAAAGAGTGGCGCCCCAAACCGGTAAAAGCCGATGCAAAGACATCGGCTGGCACAAACATGGTGTTCATACTTCGCCGAATTACGCGCCAAGAACCAACGAGCTACGGTGGCACGGTTGATCGCGCCCACGCCGTCATCTTTGAAGCCACGTGAGAAGGGCTACAAACATCCGAAAGCCACCTGCACGAGGTTACATCAATGGGCAGCTGTCGAAGATGTTGGTGGACACCGAGCGGATCAATATAATGTCATACTCCATGCTACGACGCTCGGACGCTCCTGCAGTCGATCAAAACCAACGTCACGTTAAGCGACTTCAACGGCCGACTTCAGAAACGCAAGGCGTCAACGTGGATCGACCGTGGGCGAAAAACCATCCCACGTCATTCTTCGTCGTGACAGCAAAAGCACCTACGTTGTCTTGCTAGGAGAGATTGGATTCATGCTAACTGCTGCATTCCATCCACGATGCACCAGTGCCTAATACAGTGGGATGGAGATGAGGTGAAAGTCATTCATGCAGATGATTCTATCGAGATCTCCATAGCTGGCATGAACATCTGGGAAGCAGAAGACCAAGAGCCGATCTCTGGAATCAGTCTAGAGCGGCTGTGGCGCATTGAAGCTACAAAAACGGGTGAGGCTGGTCTTATCCATCGGCCGACAGAGTAGCAAAGTCCACGATCAGATGGTACGGCGATCCTGCGATCGGCCACAAAAATAAAAGCAGCAATCTTCGACAAGCGGATCATGTAGTCATAGCGGAGATCCCCGCCATTGTAAAAACACAAATGATGTAAACCGTCCTTGACTAATGCAATCAAAAGGGGCAATCGGCCCAATTATTATTTGTTATCCTCACCTACTGTTTGCCTGTGTTTAGCATCGATTTAACGGTGACGGAAAGCTAGGGTATGGGTTTACATCCGCCGATGAGCTAGAGGAAATCGACATTGGTCCCGGGATAAGCCGACCAACATTTATCGAGAAGTTAGATCCGAAGTCTGCGGGGTCCGATGATAGCTCTGTTGAAAAATATCCAGATCGCTGGGACTATCTGAGAGATGCAGGTTAGACAGAGCATCATTGAGCATCGACTCCGCTTAAAAAAGGATTTCGCCATTCCAGAAGCGCACGACGGATGAAGGCGAAATTTTGGAAGAAGTCAAGAAAGAGGTCGAGAAAATGTTGTGACCAAGTTAATCAGGCCATGCAGGTATGTTGAGTGGATTTCTAGTATCGTACCTGTAGAGAAAAAGGATGGCCGCTGGCGTGTTGCCATAGATTTTCGGGACCTCAATAGAGCTACTCCTAAGGATGAGTATCCGATGCCGGTAGCAGAAACGTTAATCAACGCAGCTGGTCATAAGGTCTTGAGCTTCATGGATGGCAATGCGGTTACAACCAAATTTTATGGCTCGGAAGATATACACAAGGCGCATTGAGTCCCAGGTTCGGTGGGGTTGTTTGAATATGTAGTCATGACGTTTGGATGAAGAATGCCGCCACGTACCAAAGAGCCATGAATTACATTTTCCATGATCCGATCGGCAAGTGGTGGAAATTTACATCGATGACGTGGTGGTCAAGTCTGCTTCAAGACAAGGACACTTGGACGACCGCAACGTCTGGACCGAACAAGAAAATTCGACTCTGGATGAATCCAAAGAAGTGTGCCTTGAGGTGGCGGTCAGTTCTTGGGTTTCTTGGTCCATGAACGCGATATTGAGATCGGCCTGAAAAGTCAAGAGGCGGTCGAACAATGAAGCCACCGCCACGAAGAAAGAACTGCGATCTCATCGGCAAGATCAACTTCGTCAGAAGATTCATCTCCAATCTGTCAGGAAGAATAGAGCCGTTCATGGGACTGGTGAAAATTAAATCTGACGAGGAATTCCTCTGGGGGGCAGAACAACAACGAGCCTTCGACGAGATCAAAGAATATCTGACGAAGCCGCCAGTGTTGGTTCCGCCCCAGCCGGACAGACCGTTCTACATTTACTTTTCGATGGTACACGTCCATCGCCTCGGTGGTGGTGCAAGTTTATGATGGTCTGGAGCGAGTCGTGTTTTACATAAGCAGAAGGATGCTGGATGCAGAGACAAGGTATCCTGATATCGATAAGTTGTGCCTCTGCCTGTTTTTCACCTAAACCAAGCTGCGCCACATCTTGCTCTCAACGGAGATTATCATCATATGCAAATCAGATGTCATAAAGCACATGCTGTCGGCCCCTATGTTGAAGGGCCGACTCGGCAAATGGATGTTTGCGTTATCGGAATTTGACATCCGGTATCAACCCGCGAAAGCGGTCAAGGGTCAGGCATTGGCCGACCTTATTGCTGAAAGGATCAACACTAACATAGCAGCACTGTCCATACGAGCGTGGGCTATGTTTTTCGATGGATCGGTTTGGGACGATGGGTGCGGCATCGGCATGCTACTCGTGTCGCCCCGGGGGGCAACATTTTCCTTCTCCATCAGTTATCCGCCCTCGCACCAACAACGTCGGCCGAGTATGAGGCGATACGCAAGGAATGGAGTTGCTCATCAAGCCGGAGCGAGCGGTGGAAATTTTGGAGACTCCAAGTTGGTGATTTCTCAACTCACGGAGGAATATAGGTGTGAGCGAGTCGCTCTTCCCATTATGGCTGCAATGCCGCGGTGATGGCATAGTTACGGTACATAAACTTCACGGATCCCGCGATCGAATCACCGAGGCGAATGATCTTGCACAATGGCTTCAGCTACAAGGACGTAGCGTAGGGAGCCGATGTTCAGTGATTCTGGAAGAAGACGATCGAGAGCCGATATCTTCAATTACTTGAAGGATTCGGCTCGGGGGGCGCCTAAACGGATAAGGTACAAGGCCATGAAGTATGTGCTTATCGGGGGCGACATGTTTTGAGGACTCTGGAGGGTTATTGCTCAAATGTCTAGGGACAGTGAGGCCAATCGGCTCCTACACGAGGTACGAAGGCGCTGGAACTCACCAATCGGCTCACAAGATGAAATGGTTGATCGATCAGGTTTTATTGGCCCACCATGCTTGAGGACCGCTCAAGTACTACAAAGGGTGTCAAGCATGTCGAAATTCGGGAAAATTCAGATGGTACCGTCGACAATGAACCCCATCATCAAACCTTGGCCATTCCGAGGTTGGGGCATGGATATGATTGGCAAGATCAATCCTCCATCAAGCAAAGGCCACATGTGGATTTTGGCCATTCGATTATTTCACTAAATGGGTGGAGGCTGTCCCGATGAAGTCGTAAACTCAAAGGATGTTATCAATTTTGTGAAAGAACATATCATTCATAGATTGATTCCCAAACCATCACGACCGATGGAGGTTCGGTCTTCATTTCTCACGAGTTTAGAAAATTCGGAGGACACGGGATTAAGTCGATTCGATCATCTCCATACTATGCTCAAGCAAATGGGCGGTGAAGCGTCCAACGAGCCTTATCAAGTCGATCAAGAGGAAAGTCGACGAGCACCCTAGGCGTTGTACGAGGTTCTGTCGAGGCTTTATGGGCTTATCGCATGTCATGCCATGGAGCGATAAAAACCTCGCCATACCATCGGTATATGGACAAGAAGCCGTATTGCCTTGGGAAATTACGGCTGGATCGAGACGTGTCACTTTTCGAACAATCTAACAATCGAAGAATATGCAACCACGATGAGTGACATGTTGAGGATTTAATCGAGCTCAGTGTGGTCGCTGAGAAAATCAAAGAGAACAAGGCCAAGGTAGCTCGTGCATATAACAAGAAAGTGAGACCAAAGGAGTTCCACGTTGGCGATCCGGTATGGGAAGTCTGTGTTGCCATTAGGGACTAAGGATGCAACATATGGTAAATGGTCTCCAAATTGGCACGGGCCATACAGGTCGTCAGGTTTTAAGAGGGAACGTACATGCTTGAGGAGCGGGCGGCGTAAAATTCGATGGTATCAACGGCCAACATCTCAAGAAATATTTCCCAAGCATGTGGGTTGATGGACGGTGAAATGGGGGATACGAAATCGGCCAAATAAAAATTGATAATATATAGCCGATGCACGGTCATCGACTCTAGAGGTTCAAACTGTCACAAGCAGAGTTCAAACTGTTACAAGCAGATGCCAGTTTACATAAACGAGCTACTGAAGAAATGCCTCGAAGGCGTGGAGGGCGTCAGCACGGACACGGTCCACCTCGGCGATCTCGGCTTCGTCATCTTCGTCCTTGCCCGTCACTAGCTGCTTGTTCAGGGCACATATTTCGCCGGATCGGTCTTGATTGAGCTTTGAGGCTTTCTGCTGTCTTGGGAGCGGCGATGGATTCTTCCTTGTCGCGAATGAGCTGTTTAGTCTCCGGACTTTCTCTTCAAGATCTTCCAACTCCTTTTCAACGATGCGAGCTCGGTGATCGTGAGGTGTCGGTTTGGCGTCAAGACGCCTTTTTCTCGTTGAGCTGCGACATCATGCGATATTGGCCTTCTGGAAGTTGGGCGCAGATCGATCCTCTCGAGCTAACTTCACCCTTGACCCGTAGAAAGACAGTTACAACTGGCCAAAGCTTCACCGCAATGCTCTTGGAGTTGGTCTTTTATTTCAGCAAGAACGCTCTTCACCTCCTCAGAACCCTCGATCAGCTCTTCGATCGGGGAGGACAGCAGGGCTTTAAGACGCTGGAATTGAGGTGGAACAGCCCTGGCTCGTGGTTCATCGGTGGCAACAGAGGGAGTTGGTTCGATGGATTCGGGGTCGAACGTCAGCAAGCCTGAAATATCACAACCCTGGCAGCCCGGAAAGGCGTCAGTATGCGTCCAACATGCAAGGATGAGCCGAAAAAAGCTAACGTACCTCTCCTAAGGTCGAGGGGATAGCAGATGACGGGACAATCGGCTTATGTGTGGTTGCTGGGGGCTTGGCCAAAATGGTAGCCATTTTATCTGCACCTTCGGGGATTGTTAGACCCGGCTTGACTAAAGGCATTGGCACCGCACCGGCTTTCCCACTAGAAGCATCAGTCGTCTGCATGGAAGGTGTTTAGCCGATGTAAGTAATGATGAATCGGCAGATAAAAAGAAGCAAGTGGTAAGAGCATGAAGGGTGATGATTTTCGAAACCTCCTGGCTCGACGAAGAAGCTTGCAGTCCTTTGCGAGCCCTCTTGGGACCTGACTGGCCCCGCTCGGTGGTGCTCGGGCGATGAGGTTCAGAACCGACCTTTTCCTGGAAGCCGATGGTGGTGAATCTGGCTGGCTCGGTGTAATGGTCCTCTCAGAATCTGTTGGGCCCTGTTCTCCTCGATTGGTCTGAGTATCCTCGCTGGAGGTGTCTTCGACGGAAGCCTGTAAAAAAGGAAAACCAGTGAGCACGAGCATGTCTGCGAGAATGGAAGAGTGAGAAGGATCGACCAAAGGCATGGATCAGCCTACATGCGAGCTTTCTGGAGAAGGGCTCCGGCGCCTCAAGGTCTTTCTGGCAGCTACCTTCCTCGTCATCGTTCTTGTTTTAGTTGGAACTCGAGGGGCAGCTGACTTGGGAGTTGCTTGGTTCTTGGAAGCCGATTGTGGTGTTATCGGCTGGTTCTGCATCATGACCTTTTTCAAGGGTGGCGAGTTTTTGCAGAAAAGAACCACAGGAGGTGGGAAAAAGAACTCAAGGGGAGCCATCACATGCGAGGTTCAGGGCCATATTGTTGCTGCAAGGAGAAAGAGTGGGTTAGTAGAAGAATCATTTGTGAGCTGCATCAAGAAAATTTACAAGTAGTGGTACCTGTTCCACGGGGATGTCATAGTCAGCATCGAGCTGTTTCAGCAACGGTCCCAGAGCTCTCCTGAAGGCGTGAGTCTTCCACATCGACCACCAGTCTTCGAAGCCATCGGTTGATGAGGCGAAGGTGAGGTCATTCGGAATTGGGATGGTCAGAGCATCAAAGAAGGAATAACACCTTTGGCTGGTGAGGGGATCAGGCAGGTCGGCTCTGCTCTCTGTAAGGTGGTGGAGAAAGAAATGGGGAGGTACTTGTCCAAGGCCAAATTGCCGAGCCACTACGACCGGCTGGTAGAATTCGTACCCAGGCTTGATTATTCTGTTGGATGTACTCATGCCAACTGGAAGGAAACAGGGACGGATCACAGTGGAAAAGAGTTGCCGAGTGCTGGTGTCATCGGCAAAATTGTCTAGCCTGAAGGAGAGTGGGTTTTCAAAATGTTCCGATTCTTCCATGTAAGGAAAGAAGATAGGATTGTCCAGGCCTTGAAAGAAAGTGCTGAACCACTTGGATGCCTCTTGAGGGTCGATTTACTACTGGCGGTCTATACAAAGCTTGGCCATAGCCGGTGCATCGGATCGCTTCCTTTACATCCGGAAAGGTGCAACTCGCCAAAAGGGGAAGTTTGGGATGTGGTTTTGAAATACTGATTGAGCCCATAGCTGAATGAACCACCAAGGACCACTGTTTTGACGCTATGCGAGAGAAAAACTTGACAGACATCAACTGGATATCGATAGACCTCTCCAAGGAACAGTTTGCGATGCCAAGTTGAGTGCCTTTGGCCGTTCGTGGGCTAAGGAGATAATTCCTTGTTGGAGCAAGGGAAGGGCCAGAATATGAAATGTTCTAGGGAAGTTGAGAAAGGTGTGTTCTTTCTCCGTGACAGGCCCTTTGTTTTCATATGGCGTTGGAGGTAGGCACCCCGGTTAAATGCGATCTGTTTTAGAAGACAGCTTGTAGGGGACTTTGGTCAGTTTAAAAGCAGAGGGGCTGGGTTATGTAACATCCAGACCAGTAATCATCACCACGTCTAACAAGGTTGGTGACATAGGGCCATGACCGAACATGAAGCAGTTCAGAGCGTCAGACCAGAAGTAGTCGATGGTTTTCAGAAGATTCTCATGTTTCTCAAGGGGAGACAATGACAAATGCAAGGCGTCGGCTATTCCCGTGGTTTCCCATTGGGATTGGTAAGCTCTAGCTACCCTGCTGAACCAAGAGACCCAATGTTCAGGGGGATTAGGCCAGGCTCACAAGCAGTCGGCCCAAGAGTTTAAATCTAGGTCTTGGCTTACGAAGGGGATTCTGTTTGCTTCGCAAGAGATCAGATGGGAAGGACTAGAATCAGACGAGGCCAAGACAGAGAGAATTTGGGAGAGAAGGATGCGGCGTGAGAATGTCGAAACCTAGAAAATTTAATGGTGGAGTAAGGCATTAATTGTGTTCGCCATTAAATTCTAGCATCGCTCAGGATCGCGAGGTAGGCGTACCTCGACCCGGAGACCTCTGGTTGGTGTTGACGATTCCGCCATCTAGTTTGCGTGGAGATGGATCTATGCAGTTGGGGATTGAGGGTTCTTGTCGCTGTGAGCTCGATCTGGTCGGTGGGCAATTGGAGATCTGGGTCGCCCCTTTTTGAAGAAGGTCGCAGGTTACCGTTTGAAACTGGAAAGTGGCCACTCAGATTTGTTTAAATACGCGACCAAAATTGACCTTGTCAACGTTTTTTGAAAGCTGATGCTTTACCATCGGCTCTTTGAGATTTGACTTGTTTGACCGTATGGGCGCAATGTGGTGAAAGCCGATACAGTGCTATCGGCTTCTGGAGCATCGACCTATTTTGACTATCGGCGAAATTGGGTCGGAAAAGCAATCTTCGAGTTGGAAAAGTAATCTTCGTTCATTCAAAAGACGATTATTTACAGTGGGGCTGATTGCTTACAAAAGGAAGCCTACTACTACTACGACTACTACTCGGTTCCCGATCTACAGCCGAGGTCGCCGCCTTGTCTTGCCGCCGTCTTCTTCATTTGTCATCGTATTCACGCATCTTCTTCTTGAAGATGCAATGAGGGCCTCCTCGTCCTCGCCGCCGTCTTGGTGTCTTCGGACCCGCGCGAAGCGCGCACCGGTGGATACTCGGAGGAGGTGTCCTCCTCCGCTCCTCCTCCTCGTCGGAGGATTCGACGCCGCCCCAGACGGCGTCGTCGCTCTTCGCCTCCGGTTCCCGTCGAGGAACTGCAGGCCCTCCTCGCCGTCCCGATCGGGACGCGTCGTCCTCCGGCCGAAATCCCAATCCTCTCGTCCCACCATTGTGGCGAGTCTCATCTGGCCATGGCGGGTGCTCGGCGTCGGCTCCCGGTCGCTAATGGTGTTGGAATCCGGGAGGAAGGCGGAAGAAGAGGAGGCCATGGCGGAGGAAGAGGGTTTTTCGTGGAGGAAGAGGGTTTTTGGCCATGGAGGAAGATGGGGCGCAAACCGCTCGGATGAATTTAAATAAGGGGAATAGTGGGAGGCGGTTCAATGCCATAGCGGTTTCCCGAATGTCTCGCCAAAATCGTCAAATCATGCACTGCGAAGGAGTTGAGAAGACAGGCATCATGATGAAGGGGTGGCGTGGCGATTACGCTCGCAACGCGTAACCCGATGTGAAGAAAAAAGGGAAAGAAAAACATCAGCAGTGGTTTTGGAATTATTATTGCCAAAACCAGGGGGCATGTTATCGCCATATTTTGGCCAAAGGAGGAGATGGGCCGTAATCAAGATGGGCTTGGAAGATACGTATATGCAACAAGTTGTTGAATCGGCCTTGTCGTGGGTTTGGGCTAAATTGCCCGTGTATCAGATATTGTAGTAGGTTCCGTTTGGTTTAGGTAAGAGATAGAGTTGTAGAGTTATTCCAAAGATAGAAAGTCTCGGAATATAAATATGTACCTAAGGTTATCGAGAAAAGAGGACAATCACGTTCACAACAAACACAATCTCGGCATCGCCACCCCTTATTTCTAGGGTTTCTTTTAGGTAAGTGTCATGCCTAGATCGCATCTTGCGATCTAGGCGATTTTGCTTATGCTATTTGGTGTTACTCGCATCAAGCCTTGTTGATGGCAAGTAATACTATTATCATAGATTTGTTTAGGTTAGCATCGGTACTTTTCGCTATGATTGTTTAAGTTATGCTACCTCTAGCTACCTCGCTGCCTTTGCACCTTTTCCCGGGTGTAAGGGTAGCATCTTATGATCCTTATTCGTTGATTCGATGTTATAGTTGTGCCTTGTTTTCCAAGGTTTAGTTTGATATCCACGTAGTCAGGCCTTGCAAACGGGTTGAACGATCCAGTAGTACGTAAGGATATGGTTTGCTAGTTCGAGAGGAGTTGTTCCAGTAATTGATCTTTTGTCGATTGTTAGGCCTCCTCTATGGTTAGTTTTCTATCATCTTTTGCATCTGCCAGGCTTAATTACGTGTAGGACGTTCCAATTACGTGGTGAAAACATTAAACTGTCGTAGATTGATTTAACTTATATTGATGAAGAAAAACCCCATGTTATCGTAGATCTAATGCAGAACCATGGGACAATTGGCTCCAGGAGCCGATTCACAGGGAAACCTGGGAGCCGGTCACGGCTCGAATTTTACGTATACTTGTTTATCATGCAGGAAATCAATCGAAGCAATCCTTCACCTTCCTGACCAGGTATAGGTCAGGTGGCACGCCCTCGAACCAAGCCAGGACGTGTACCGGAGTTTTGCGGGCCGTTGCCCGAGGGACCAGGGCCCACCAACAGTTCTGGGAGCCTCCCGGCTCTTCGTGTTGCTCGTCGCTGCTCGCCGGTGGGTTTTGACAGGCAACACGGTGATATCACATTGGTTAGCTTGCAAGCAAGTGATTTGATCACTAGAATGTTATATCACGGGAACGAGAAAAGAGTGCATGTCAGTAACGAGATCAAACTAGGTATGGAGATACCGATGATCGAATCTCGGACATGTAACATATCGTGAAACAAAGGTATTAAGATACAAGCGTAAAAGGTTTCGACGATCACAGGAAAAGTCATCGTTGAATGTGTGGGAGTCAGTATGGATCTCCAGGTCCCGCTACTGATTATTGATCGGAGAAGGGTCTCGATCATGTCCGCATTATTCGCGAACCGTAGGGTGACACGCTTAAGGGACACTGACATCCAGTTGGAGCAAATGTTTCATGCCGAAAGAATAAACAAGCGCAGGAATTTATTTCACTAGATACCGAAACAGGTTTTCGGGTGAAATTGCATAAAGAGGTTATGCATGTGAAATGGAATTCTAGCAAGGGGTTATTTGTGAATGTTTGTCATTAAATTAATTGACAAAATTCTGAATAAAATAAAAGAGTTTTATTTAATGAGAGTTTGCATTAAATCTGGTGGAAATTTAATGGGAATTTGAGTGGATTTTTGAGTGGAGAAAATTGAAGGGCCATTTTGTGAGTGGAGTGTCCACCCACATGAATGAGGAGAGGTGGGGCACCTCCATGGCCGGCCATGCCCCTTGGGTTGCCCCTCCCTATAAGGAGCCCCTCCTCTCACTTCTCACTCATACCTCCTCATGAAGGATCTCTCTCCCCCTCTAGAATTTATGCCCCATGGTCTCGGACTAGCGAGATACATGTTCCCAGTGGCTATTCAGCAAGAAAGGGTTGTGCTTCCACTGCATCGCTAGAGCGAGGAGGCGGAGGTTGCTAGGTGTCTTGTACGTGTGTGTGAGCACGGATGCGCTGCTACTTTGCGGCGCTAGGACTTCCTCTCGATCTTGAGATCGGCAAGAGATCGTCTACATCAACCACGAGTTGAACTCGTTAAGATTTGTCGGTCTTCAAGGGTATGTTCTCTATGGATATACATCCGCCCGTTGTTTGTATCTAGTAGATAGATCTTGGTACATAGTTTCCATCATAGGAAAATTTTTGTTTTCTATGCGAACCCTACAAAGGGTATCGAGCGGATCTATGCGTAGATGCTTTACACGTACACCGTGAGCTTGGGGCTAAACCGGCCATGGACCGCCTGTGTTTTTGGCAAAACCACTAGTCAGTATATCTAAGGCCCAGCCCACTGGAGGTTTGTTGCCTTGTTGGCTCGACTCGCTAGCTGGTTCCGTTGATCGACGAATGTAACAGCCAAAGAGATGGGGCGGTCATGCCTAGCTAGGTAGCAATTTAAACGAGATGGGAATCGAGAGAAAATTCATGGAGAGCATGAAGGCAGGCTGCGCCCGCAAAGAGACCGCCAGGGCAGGGGGACCGCCAGCTCCATCCTGCAGTACGGGCCGACCGCCACATAGGCCGGATATGGAGCAGTCGGTGAGCGACTCTCTGACCGAATTGAGCCCTCTCTTCTCCAATTCCCCTGCTTAGGTGCTTTTCTTTTTGTCGCTAATTTCTTGGTTCACTTTGGTAGCACGGGATAATTTTTACTTCCTCTGGTCCATATTAGTTGATTTAGAATTGTCATCATTTGAATAAACCTATATACTTCCTCCGACCCATATTAGTTGATTTGGATTTGTCAAATTTTGGATGAACCTATATACTAAATAGTGTTTAGATTCAACTAATATGGGTCGGAGGGAGTACTAAATATTGTTAGATCCATTCAAATCTAGATAAATTTGAGTCAACTAATATGGGTCGAAGGGAGTACCAAATTTATTCTTCAAAATTGCAAACTGCAACATGCGAGCAGCGATGGAAAAGTCCACTTAAGAAAAATGTGTGTGTGTTTTGAAAAAGGCTGAAGTTAAAGAAGATCCTTCAGCATTCTGAAATGATTATTTGCCCTTGCATAAATTGGAATAGCATCAAATACTTTAGTAAAATTTGATTGATGACTAATGTCTAGTGAAAGGGTGTGTTTCAGAACAATTTTTTTGTGTTTTTTTAGGATGGCCCGCCCTTGATTCTTGTTCAAGCTCCGCCGTTGCACGGGTAGTACACATATGAGTATGTGGGCGATGATGATCATGTTGTTGCTCCTTAGTTGTAATTTTGGATATTGGTGGCATAGTGGGATGAAGCGACCCGGACAAACTTTACATGTCCTCGCACATGAGACCTGTTCCACGCTTGACATGCAACTAGTTTGCATAAGTGGCTAGCGGGTGTCTATCTCTCCTACTATAGTCAATATCTATTTTGCAACGAGTTGTCAACAATTTGGTTATCCTCGTTGTGGTTCATGTTCGTAGGTAAGAACGATTCTATCTTGAAAGCCCTAAGCCACGTAAAACTTGCAATGGATAAATTAGAGGCGTCTAGTTTAGATTGTTGCTGGTCTAGTGTTATGATATGGTGATGTTGTAAGTAGAAGTATGAGATGATACTCTTACAACATACATAACGTGTAATCTCCATAGACCTTGGACTTACACATAAAGGTATGATAGTGATCATACCACGGTGCACATGATAGAGATCATATGCGGGAACCATATTATTTCACTAATAAACATGTGATGTTTGATAGCATCTTATATTGCTTGTTTAGCGCTTTGTTAGCATAATAAGATGATCCCTCTTTTAAATATCAAGATAAGAATGTGTTCTTCCTTTAGTATGCACCGATTATGTTTTCATCGCTCCAAGACATCACGTGATGATCGGGTGTTCTTGGATCCATGACCATATTTTGGGTGTAAAACATACACGCCGAATACTAAGGTTCTAACTTGGCGAGCCTAGCATGTACACATGGCCTCGGACCATCACGGACCGAAAGGTTAAGCATGAGTCATATAGTAGATATGATGCCCATTTGATGCTCGCCTTTGAAGCTACCCGACTCACGTGATGATCGACTTGGTGTAGTGGATTTGGTTCATGTAGTCACCAAAAGGCACGAGGGATGTCGTTTTGAGTGGGAGTTCATTCGTAATATGGATTAGTTGAACTCAATCTATCATAAACTTAGTCTAAACTTTACAAATTCTGTTGTAGATGGCACCACCGCTTTTAATTTCAATGTGTTCATGGAGAAAGAGAAACTTGCAAACTAACGGTAGCAACTTTACCGAATGGGCCATGAATTTGAGGATTCTCCTCTCACGCACAAAAGCAATATGTGCTAGAAGCGCCGCTAGGCCCCCACCTTTGAGGATGCCCCGACAAGGAGAAGAATGTCTATCGACTCCAGAGGACCACAACTTAGTTCATTGCGGCATATTGTATGGGCTAGAGCCAGAACTCAAGAAAACAATGCTTTTGATACAATGGGTGAGTTGAAAATGATTTTCGACACACATGCTGCTGTATAGAGCTACAACACTTCAGAAAAGTTCTTTAGCTGCATGATGGAAGAGCACAACTCCGTTAGTGAGCATGTACTCAAGATGTCGGGTTACACCGATAAGCTTGTATCCTTGGGAATAACGATTCCCATTGACTTAGGCATCCATCGTGTTCTGCAGTCTCTGCCACCTAGCTATAAGAGCCTCGTGATGAACTATAATATTCAAGGCATGAAGAAGTCTCTCCCCGAGCTTCTGTCAATGCTTAAAACTACAGAAGTGGAGATCAAAAAGGAACATCAAGTGTTGATGATCAATAGGAACACTGGTTTCAAGAAAGACAAGAAGGGAAAACGGAAGGGAAGTAAGGGCGGCAAGCCGCTGCCTAAAAGAAACCCCGAGTTGGACCTAAGTCCGATACCGAGTGCTACTATTGTAAGGGGATCCATTGAAGCGAATCGCCCCAAGTATTTGGCATAAGAAGGCCGACAAGGCAAACAAAGGTATATATGATATACATGTTATTGATGTGTACTTGACTAGTGCCAGAGCACCGGGTATTTGATACCGTTGTTGCTAGTATTTGTAACTCGAATCGTGGGTCGCGAATGCGACCGCTAGCAAGGGGTGAGGTCAAGATGCGTGTCGGCAATGGATCAAGCATTGATGTGATCGCCGTCAGAATGCTGCCTATCCACTTGCCGTCGGGATTAGTTATAAACTTGAATAATTGTTATCTGGTGCCTGCACTGAGCATGAACATTGTATCTGGATCGTGTTTAATGCGAAGTGGTTATTCATTTAAATCTGAGAACAATGGTTGTTCCATTTATATGAATGAAATCTTTTATGGTCATGCACCGATGATGAATGGTTTATTTCTATTGGATCTCGATAATAATGTTACACATATTCATAATGTTGATGCTAAAAGGATTAAACTAAATGATGATATATCCGCATATATGTGGCACTGCCGTCTACGTCATATTGGCGTTAAACGCATGAAGAAGCTCCATTCGGATGGACTTTTGGAATCACTTGATTTTGAATCATTTGATACATGTGAGCCATGCCTTATGGGCAAGATGACTAGAACACCATTTTCCGGTTCAATGGAATGGACGACAAATTTATTGGAAATCATACATTCTGATGTATGTGGTCCAATGAGTGTGTCGGCGCGAGGTGGATATCGTTATTTTGTTACTTTCACGGATGATTTGAGTAGATACGGTTATATCTACTTGATGAAACACAAGTCTGAAACCTTTGAAAATTTCAAGGAATTTCAGAATGAAGTGGAAAATCATCGTAATAGAAAGATCAAATTTCTACGGTCCGACCGTGGAGGTGAGTATCTAAGTTACGAGTTTAGCACTCACATGAAAGAGTGTGGAATTGTTTCACAACTCACACTCCGAACACCACGAGAAATGGTGTGTCAACGTCGAATCGTACTTTATTAGATATGGTTCGATCTATGATGTCTCCGACGGACTTGCCGTTGTCATTTTGGGGTTATGCACTAGAAACTGCTGCATTCACTTTAAATCGTGCACCATCTAAACTGCTGAAAAGACACCATATGAATTGTGGTTTGGAAACAAACCTAAGCTGTCGTTTCTTAAAGTTTGGGGATGCGATGTTTATGTGAAGAAACTTCAACCTGATAAACTTGAATCCAAAGCGAAAAAATGCGTCTTCATAGGATACCCTAAGGAAACTATTGGGTATTCCTTCTATCACAGATCCGAGGGCAAGGTTTTTGTTGCCAAGAATGGATCCTTTCTAGAGAAAGAGTTTCTCGCGTAAGTTGTGAGTAGTTGGAAGGTAGAACTCGAAGAAGTCATTGAACCTTCTCTTCAAAGTATGGCGAGTAGCGCAGCGCCGGAAGTTGTTCCAGAGTTGGCTTCACCTATTGAAGAGGGAACTAATGATAATGATCATGAAACTCCGAAAGAGAGTACTACCGAACCTCGCAGGTCTAGCAGACGCTGCTCCCCGAGTCAGACGGAAATCCTGTCATGAATTTCATGGTTGATGAAAATGATGACCCTGCGACATATGAAGAAGCGATGATGAGCCCGGATTCCAATAAATGGTTAGAAGCCATGAAATCCGAGATGGAATCCATGTATGAAAATCAAATCTTGGTGGACTTACCTCACGACCGAAAGGCCGTGGAGAACAAATGGATTTTCAAAAGGAAAACCGATGCTGATGGTAATGTAACCGTCTATATAGCTCGACTTGTCGCAAAGGGTTTCGACAAATTTAAGGAGTTGACTACGTTGAGACATTCTCTCCCATAGCGATGCTAAAATCAGTTAGGATTATGTTAGCAATTGCTGCATATTTCGATTATGAGATATGGCAGATGGATGTCAAAACCGCGTTTCTCAATGGTAATGTTGAAGAAGAGTTGTATATGATACAACCAAAGGGTTTTGTCGATCCTAAGGATGCTAACAAGGTGTGCAAGCTTCAACGATCCATCTATGGATTGAAGCAAGCATCACGAAGTTGGAATCTCCGCTTTGATGAGGTGATCAAAGAGTTTGGATTTGTCCAAACTTATGGAGAAGCTTGTATTTACAAGAAAGTGAGTGGGAGCAATGTGGCATTTCTGATATTATATGTGGATGACATATTATTGATCGGAAATGATATAGATCTTTTAAACAGTGTTAAAAGTCATCTAAACAGCAAATTTTCAATGAAGGACCTAGGTGAAGCGTCATACATATTAGGCATAAAGATCTATAGAGATAGATCTAGGCGCCTAATAGGGCTATCGCAAAGTACATACCTTAATAAGATTTTAAAGAAGTTTAAAATGGAAGATAGTAAGAAGGGGTTCTTACCTATGACACAAGGCATGACATTGAGTAAGACTCAAAGTCCGGCTACGGCGGAAGAATGATAGATAATGGACAAAGTCCCCTATGCTTCGGCCATAGGCTCTATAATATACGCCATGCTATGTACAAGACCGGATGTGGCACATGCTATTAGTTTGACTAGTAGGTACCAATCAGATCCAGGTTCGGAACACTGGAAAGCGGTCAAGAATATCCTTAAGTACTTGCGAAGAACTAAGGATATGTTTCTTGTATACGGAGGTGAAGAAGAGCTCGTCGCTAAGTGTTATGTCGATGCTAGCTTTGACACCGATCCGGATGAATCTAAGTCTCAATCCGGATACGTATTTCTCATGAATGTCGGAGCGGTTAGTTGGAGGAGCTCCAAACAACCTGTGGTGGCGGGATCAACAACGGAGGCCGAATATGTTGCTGCTTCAGAAGCGGCTCAGGAAGCAGTTTGGATGAAGGAGTTCATATCTGAACTAGGAGTGGTTGCAAACACGTTGGACCCAATGGTGATCTATTGTGACAACAATGGTGCCATTGCCAATGCCAAAGAGCCAAGGTCTCACAAGCATTCCAAGCATATTAAGCGCTGGTTTCACTCCATTCGCGAGCATGTCAAGGATGGAGATATAAAGATTTGTAAAGTACATACGGATCTCAATGTAGCAGATCCGTTAACTGAAACTCTCCCTAGAGAAAAACATGATCTACACCAGAACTCCATGGGTGTTAGATACATCACTATGTAACTAGATTATTGTCTCTAGTGCAAGTGGGAGACTGAAGGGAATATGCCCTGAGAGGCAATAATAAAATGTTTATTATGTGTATTCCAAGTATATGATAGATGTTTATTTTGTATGCTATAATTGTATTAATACGGAAATGTTAATACATGTGTGTTTAATAAACAAATGAAAGTTCCTAGTTATGCCTCTCTCATAAACTAGTTCGTTGATTAACAAGATGATCACAGCTTCGATCATAGACATTGGATGTTGTTAATAACGAGATCACAACATTAGTGTAATGGTGTGATGAACATTCATCCAAGTATAGCATTACGATCAAAGTCATTGTGTTTATATTTCTATAAACAACTTACTTAAGTAGTCCTAATCCTTAGACCATGAGATCATGCCAATCACTAACACCTAAGAGTTTCTTGTTGACATCAAACGTCACACCGTGAATCGGGTGATTATAAAGATGGCTTCAAAGCTACTAAAGTGTTATGTTGAGAATCATGGGTCAAGAGTGGAATTTGTTCATCCCGATGACGGATAGATATACTCTGGGCCCTCTCGGTGATATCACATTGGTTAGCTTGCAAGCAAGTGATTTGATCACTAGAATGTTATATCACGGGAACGAGAAAAGAGTGCATGTCAGTAACGAGATCAAACTAGGTATGGAGATACCGATGATCGAATCTCGGACATGTAACATATCGTGAAACAAAGGGGTTAAGATACAAGCATAAAAGGTTCCGACGATCACATGAAAAGTCATCGTTGAATGTGTGGGAGTCAGTATGGATCTCCAGGTCCCGCTAATTATTATTGATCGGAGAAGGGTCTCGATCATGTCCGCATTATTCGCGAACCGTAGGGTGACACACTTAAGGGACACTGACATCCAGTTGGAGCAAATGTTTCATGCCAAAAGAATAAACAAGCGCAGGAATTTATTTCACTAGATACCGAAACAGGTTTTCGGGTGAAATTGCATAAAGAGGTTATGCATGTGAAATGGAATTCTAGCAAGGGGTTATTTGTGAATGATTGTCATTAAAGTAATTGACAAAATTCTGAATAAAATAAAAGAGTTTTATTTAATGAGAGTTTGTATTAAATTTGGTGGAAATTTAATGGGAATTTGAGTGGATTTTTTAGTGGAGAAAACTGAAGGGCCATTTGTGAGTGGAGTGTCCACCCACATGAATGAGGGAGAGGTGGGGCACCTCCATGGTCAAGGCCCATGCCCCTTGGCTTCCTCCCCTATATAAGGAGCCCCTTCTCTCACTTCTCACTCACACCTCCTTGTGAAGGATCTCTCTCCCCCTCTAGAATTTATCCCCCATGGTCTCGGACTAGCGACATACATGTTCCCGGTGGCTATTCGGCAAGAAAGGGTTGTGCTTCCGCTACGTCGTTGGAGCGAGGAGGCGGAGGTTGCTCGGTGTCTTGTGCGTGTGTGCGAGCACGGATGCGCTGCAGCTTTGCGGCGCTAGGACTTCCTCTCGAGCTTGAGATCGGCAAGAGATCATCTACATCAACCACGAGTTGAACTCATTAAGCTTTGTCGGTCTTCAAGGGTATGTTCTCTACGGATATACATCCGCCTGTTGTTTGTATCTAGTAGATAGATCTTGGTAAATAGTTCCCATCGTAGGAAATTTTTTGTTTTCTATGCTGCAAACCCTACACTTCCAAAGTTGGGGGACTAAAAATATCATTTTCATAAAAACTAGCTTCCCCAAGCTTAGACTTTTCCATAGCATTAGCAACAATGGTGTTCAAAAAATTCATACTAATAACATTGCTATTAGCATGCAAATAAAGTTCCATAGGTTTTTTGATTTTCTATTCAAACACTTTATGTCCTAACTCAAGATATATACTATAAAGCTCTCTAATTTTGTTGTTGTTTTCCATTAAGCCTAACTAGTGAAAACAAGAAACAAAAAGACAAAATTGAAGAATCTAAAGGAAATAACTTCGAGCACTCACACACCAAGAGGATGTGAGTACCTTTTACCTTACCTCCCTGGCAACGGCGCTAGAAAAGACTTTTGATGGTGCTTTGTTGATGAGGGAGCTTCTTCTTTTTTATTCCCCGGCAACGGCGCCAGAAAAGAGCTTGATGTCTACGCACTCCTATTCTTGTAGACACTTGTTGGGCCTCCAAGTGCAGAGGTTTGTAGAACAGCAGCAAGTTTCCCTTAAGTGGATCACCCAAGGTTTATCGAACTCAGGGAGGAAGTGGTCAAAGGTATTCCCTCTCAAGCGACCCTGCAATCAAGATACAAGAAGTCTCTTGTGTCCCCAACACACCCAATACACTTGTCAGGTGTATAGGTGCACTAGTTCGGCGAAGAGATAGTGAAATACAAGTGATAACAGTGCAAGAAAATAGCTTTGATGGAGCTTGACAGTGAGGTAAAGACTGGAAGCAAGCAAACATGCAATGATCTAGTAGCAAAGGTGTTTCAATGCTTAGAAACAACGCCTAGGGATCATACTTTCACTAGTGAACACTCTCATATAAATAACCTCTCTTCATGATACTACTCTTAACTACTCCTGTTGGACACTCTAATCCACGGTAGGGACTTCCCCAATCTAGATAACCCCACACTATCACCTTGAGCGCTAGATGGTTCCAACAAACACCACAATTTCATAGAGACATCCAACTCCAAATATAACTCATAACAAATATTAAATCTAGCCAAAGTGCCACACACGGTATGCACGCTGTCACTTTCACACACATGGGGAAAAGCATAGATCTATTAAAGCACAAAGAGTATTTATGTAGAATCAAACCTAAGTGCCACCATGGCGTGCACGCTGTCACTTTCACACACATGGGGAGAGCAGAGATCTATTGAAGAACTTGAGTAGCAAGGTAGATCTACTTGATTACAAAGCTCATGACCACAAGATCTTGCATATAGAGAGATGAACACAAAGCTACTGGTAGAGCCCTTAGCCCTGAGGAAGAACTACTCCCTCCTCATCATGGGAATCAACAACGGTGATGGAGATGGTGGTGGAGATCGATGGAGATGGCTTCGGGGGCACTTCCCCGTCCCGGCAGGGTGCCGGGACAGAGACTTTCTGTCCCCCGAATCTCCCTTTCGGTGGCGGTGGCACTACGAAGGTTTTCGTGGATTTCTTCTAGATTGTTTAGGGTTTGGGGGTCAGAGGCTTCTTATAGGCGCAGGAATCAAAGTCGGTGGGGTCCAGGGGGCCCACACCTCCAGCGCCTGTGGCTTGCCCGCCAAGGGGTTTAGCCACCCTGTGGTCCCCCTTCTGCTCTACTTCGTGGTTCCGTGTTGCTCCGGGAAAAATAATAACTTTGGCTTTTGTCCCGTACAATTCCGAGAATATTGATTTTCTGCCTTTCTTGAACCAAAAACAGAAGAAACACACACAACTGGCACTGTGGCAACTTGTTAATAGGTTAGTTTTAGAAAAGATATAAAAACACCTCAAGGTGTAGACAAAGCAAAGAAAAGTAGATACAAAACAAGCATGGAGCATCAAAAATTATAGATACGTTTCCGACGTATCAGTGGCCAGCTGGGGCCTGCGCCTAGGGTGGGTGTGGCCACCCTGGCCTCCGTTTCCTCCTCTGTTTCGTTTCGTAACCTTCCGTATGTAATAAAAACATCAAAAATATCAAAATATAGGGTTTTCATGAACCTTCTGTTTTCACCACTTTTACCTATTCAAAGACGAACTCGGTAGATTCCTTTTCTCCTTCTCCTGGAAATTTCTTTCAAGCAAGGATTTACACAAACCTCAATGGCAATATTAGTGTATGCAAAAACAATAAACCTTTAGGTTCACACTTCAACTTAAATCCATCAAAATAAAAGCTACTATAGCGACTCCTTTCCAAAAATCCAAAAGAATCTGGAAGGGAATCAACATAAGAAGCAAATGCAAATGATGGCAAAAATCTGTCAAAACAAACTAGCAGGTAAAGATTGATTTTTTTTCAAAAACCTGTTGCTCAAATCAAAAAGTGAAAAACTAATGAAAGTTGGGTAACAACTTGGAGAACAAGCACAAAAAAATATAGCTCCATCCTAAGTACTGAGCTCCTTCACGAATTTTTACAATGCAGCACAAAAATCTGTCCCAGGACAACCACTTTTCACAACTCCTCTACTTCTCAAAACTAGTTGATCTTGGCACAAAAACCAAAACTAAAAGGATAAGGAGCGGTTATTACTGAGGTAATAACTTCCAAGACTCGACAAAACTATTGGGTTATCTCCCAAGAACTTTTCTTTAATGCCTTTAAGTTAGGCTTGATAGTTTCAAATATGCTCACATAGGAGATAAGTATCTGAAGTGAAAGAGAGCATCAAGAAGCAAATAACTAACACATTTGATTCTAACCCACTTCCTATGCATTGGGGTATCATGAGAAAAAAAATTGTTGAAACAAAAAGCCTCTAGCATAGGAATACAAAACAAATGCAACTTCAAAGGTTTCAATATAAAACGGGGAAACTTAACATTATTGAGATGCATAAAACCACGCTTCCTCTCATAATAACTTTCAAGTAGCACTATGAATAAAATTGACAATATAAATGTCACCACAACAACTTTATCATTGGAATGAGCATACTTACAATCACCAAAAAGAGGTCCAAGGTCATAAACCGGATCAATGTACAAGTTGTTCCATCCTGAAATCCTTATTAGGCAAGCTATTTTCACAAGGAGCTTTAGCAAATTTGGAAAAATTAAACTCATAAGACTCTTCATCAAACTTAGTCAAAACTTTTTCCTTCCTACAATCTATAATAGGTCCACAAGTGTTCAAGAAAGGTCTACCAAAAATGATAGGACAAGTTTTGCTAGCTGCTGAATTAAGCACTAGAAAATCAGCAGGATACTTAATCTTATCGCAGAGGACCTCCACATCTCTTACAATACCAATAGGGCAAATGGTTTCCTTATTAGCAAGGTGAATAACCACATCAATGTCCTAAAGATCACAAGGACCAATTTTATGCATAATTTCCCTATAAATCTCATAAGGTATAGCACTAGAACTAACACCAATATCACATAAACCATAATAGCAATGATCACCAATTCTAACAGAAAGCACAGGCACACTAGCTTTTCTAGCTTTACTAGGATGAGAAATAATATTAGAAGCATCTTCACATAAGACAATGTGCTCATCCTCTATATTTCTAGTGATAAGATTTTTCACAATAGCTACCATAGGTTCAGTATTTATTCGCTCATCGGGTTCCACAGTTTTCTTTGTACCTTTGGTATTCGCACTAATCATCATAGAATACTCCTTTACCTTAGCTGGGAAAGGTATTTTCTCAACATAAGGTTCAGGAAAAATATGATCAATAGTACAAACTTCAAAGGCTTCTAACAGAACATGACTAACAACATCTTTATAAGGTGCATGGTACTTATTCCACTTCTTTTTAGAAATTTCTATGTAAGAGGCAAAATCCTTCAAACAATTGGCAATACTTGGAGTCGGACCATACTCAAGACTAATATGACTAAGTCATCAGTTCCCATAAAAGATTTAATGCATTCATAATCATAATTTATACCGACTTCCTTCCTTTGTTATTCTCCCAAGATTCAGCGTTCTCTTGAATACGGTCTAGGAGATCCCATTTAGCTTCTTCCTTCATACGTGTGAATGATCCAGCACAAGAAGCATCTAGTAAATCTTTATCATGAAGAGAAAGAGCCTAGCAATAAAGTTATTGATAATAATATTGTTAGGGAGTTCATGAATAGGACATTTATGCATTAGTAACTTCAATCTCCCCCAAGCTTGAGTTGTACTCTCTCCATCACGAGGCCAAAAGTTATATATCAGATTCCTATCCTGATGAATTTCACTGGGAGGATAAAATTTAGCATAAAAAAGAGGTACTATTTCCTCCCATTCCATGGATTGCCCATTTTTCAGCAGCTTATACCAGTCTTCAGCTCTCCCTTTCAAGGATGTAGAGAACTTCTATTCACCTGCTCATTGTGATACCGCACACTTTAACAAACCGCATAATTCATGGATAAAAAGCAAATTATCACTGTGGTGACAGTTCCATCCCCTAAATAATAATTATCCATAACACGATCAACAATACTTGTAGGTATCTTAAAAGGATCTATATCAACTGGTGGTGGTTCATCTACTACCCTAAAAGTGGTAGTAGTTTTCCCAAACAGAAAACCAAGTGGGTTATCCATATTGGAAACAAAGTAACAAAAAGAAATAAAAAGCAATACTCATAGTAGAAGTTTCCTTTACCAGTTCCACTTTTCAATAGCGCTTCACTCCCGACAACGGCGCCAGAAAATAGTCTTGATGACCCACAAGTATAGGGGTGTATCGTAGTACTTTCGATAAATAGGAGTGTCGATCCTAACGAGGAGCAGAAGGTGTTGACTAGTGGTATGGAGCAGGAAATCTCTGTAAATACTTAGCAAATGGATTTTTAAGGGTATTCTGATAAAGCAAAGAAATAAAGTGCAAGTAATAAAGACAACAGACAATTGCAGAAAGTGGCCCAATCCTTTCTTAGCAAAGGACAAGCCGGTGGAAATACTTATAAGGACCAAACATTCTCGAGGACACATGAGAATTCTGTCAAGTGCTTTCGCTTCAAATAGCTGAGTAGTCTTCTTTGGTGTTGTAAGTGTTGTGTGGGTGAACCTATGGTAATAAATCGACCTTACTTGGACTAATATATACTTGTGATTAAACCCCCTGCAAGAATCCGCAACTACAGGAAAGCAATTAAGATATAAACCTAACCATAGCCTTAAACTCTGAGATCCTACGCTCAATTGTGCAATGGTGTCCTAACGGGGATTCAGTGTCACTCTGGCAACCCCACAATTAGTAGCCAAATACACAATGCATTCCCCTAGACCCATAAATGGTGACGTATCATGTAGTCGACGTTCACATGACACCACTAGAAGAATACAACCACAACTTAAATACTAAACCATTGAATAATATCTCAACACAAATCCACTACTAACACCATGACTTCTCCCATGTCCACAAGAACTAAACGAACTACTCACAAGACATCATATGGATCAAGATCAAAGATGATATGGTGATGGATAACAATCTGAACATAAATAATAATCCAATGGTTCCACTCACAAGCATCAACTACAATAGTAATCAACACCGGGAAAGTTTCCCCTAAGAACTATGCAAGTATTCAACACAATTGTTACAGTGGGATGAAATGGTGATGATGGTGCTAGTGGAGATGATGGTGTGGATGATGATGATCCCGATGAAGTCTATATTGATGATGGTGTTAATGGCGACGATCTCCCCTCTCTGGGAAGGAATTTCCCTGGAAGAAATCTGTCTGTCGGAGAGCTCTTTCTCTCTCGGTGTTTTCCGCCCCACAGAGGCGGCGGAATCTTTCTGTGGTCGCTCCTCGTTGAAAGGGCATTTATTGTCATAATCACTTTTGGTGTTCGGTAACAACAAGTTGATCATTTTACAGTTTGTTATTGTCCATAGGTTGGTATTATCACAGTTAAACATCACACACACTCGTGGGAAAAGACCACATACATTTGCCATCGCTCGAAACCCACGGAGTCTCCTCGCCAAGACCGGAGTCTCCGGTGTGGTCCGGAGCTTCCGGTGCTGGCTCCGGTGGTGCCTCCCAGGACATGGCTGGGACATTCTGACTAGGGGTCCGAAGGCTGCACCGGAGGTTACTCCGGAGTCTCCGGACTTTGGTCAGTCCAGAGTCTCCAGTGTTGGAAGGCCGGAGTCTCCGATGTTGCTGGTAAAGAACTGGCCTAGGTCAGTCAGAAGGGCAGTCCGGAGACTGGTCCGGAGATTTGCCTGAGTCTCCGGTCTCCAGACCGGAGTCTCCGGTCTGCATCGAGTCTCCTATCCGACTTTTCTACAACGGTCGAAAACGTTCGTGGAGGAGGTCATCTATAAATAGGGACCCTTATCTTCTTCCTCCAAGAGCTCGAGCTGCTCAAGAACACCAACACCATTAGAGCCACCAAATCCACAAGATCTCTTCATCCAACCATCCAAAGTCATTGATCTTTGGAGAATCAAGGAGGCCTTGATTCACATCTTCACCGAGAGAGATCTTCATTTCCCCTCATTCACTTGAGGGCCCCAAGCTCTAGTGTTTCTTTGGAAACCCTAACTTTGATTTGGTTCTTACAAGCTTGTCTTTGATTTGTCTTGATAGCTTGCTTGTATTTGGGAGCCTCCAATTCAGTTGTGGATGTGTGCCCGAACTTGTTGTAAAGGTGTTTGCCCACCTCAAGGTTGCCGATATAGTGGAAGGTGAATCGAGTCTGGGTTGAGGTTCATCGGAGAACAAGGAGGCCTCTTGTGGCGTTGGTGGTTTGAAATCACCTCTCCAAACGTAGACGATTCCCTCAAAAGGAAGGAACTACGGGGAAAAAATCCTTGTGTCTCCGCGTCCACTCCCTTGGTTACTTCTATCCTTTACCGCACTTTACTTACTTGTTCTTGCTTAGTGTTGTGTTAGTTTGTGCTTGTTTTACATATAGGTAAATTCACCATAGTTGCATATTCTAGAGAATTTACCTTACTTGTCAAACCCTAATATGAAAAAGAGTAAAATTTGAAGTAGCACCTATTCACCCCCCCCCTCTAGGTGACCATACGATCCTTTCAATTGGTATCAGAGCCTCGGCTCTTTGTTTGGGCTTTACCGCCTAAGAGAATATGGGTAGCCAAGAAGGGGATGGTGGTAGTGAGTCGACCCCGGTGACCATGGAAGATCTCAGAAACTTGGAAACAATATTGAGCTCTTCCTTGGTCAACGAAGTCAAGAAGATGCTTGAGCAACTTCGTAAAGACAAAGATGGCTCATCACCCCCATCTCCTCAAGAGGATCTACCATCCGTTGTACGTAAAGGGAATACTCCGGTATCCCCGAGGGTATGGTGGTAGGGGACAAACTAGACAACGCTAATTCCTCCACACGACTTGATGGGGGAAGGGTGAGCACCGTGATTCTTGGTACTCTCCCGATCCTCCCATCATGAAGACATGTATCGAAGGCTCAAGACCACCGCCACCGCCTTTAGAAATGTGGGTGCCTCACATGTGGATGATGCATGGATAAAAAGGAAGTATGTGAGTGCACTCATGCCTTTTGAGCCCACCGACTTGAAGAGTCTACAAGGAAGACACAACTACCATCTCATGACCTCAAATGAAGTTATGCAAGAGATGGCCGCTTTCAAGGTTGCCGCCAAGAATGCCAAAGATGCCCGTGCTCGTGCCCTTGGTATGAGCAATGTTGTCAATGTTGCATTAAAGGCCAAAGCTATGGACCATGGGGATGAAGATGATAGTGATGAAGGGCCTTCCATGGACCACCCCGATGAAGTCAAGATTGCTCATAGTAAATATATGGCTTTCTATGCAAAGAACTTTTGGAAGAACCCCGCCAAGGCCAAGATAGAAATGCAAAGAAAGAGCAACCCAAATGGGAAGAGAGAAACTACAACGAGATTGAGGACTTGCTTCAATTGCGGTGACCGCTATCACTTTGTAGCAAGTTGTCCCTATGAAAAGAGAGAAGATCATGGGGGTAAGCTTGTGTTGAAGAAGACCCTCAAGGCACCTTACAAGAAACCTTTCATCAAGAAGAATCCCATCAATAAGAAGTCGGGAGAAATTGTCTTGAGCACTCATGAAGATTAGGAAGAGGAAACTTCACATGGTGTGGCTGCTCTAGCCACCACCTCTACTCCGACATTCTCACTCTTTGATTCTCCAAATGAGAACTCTCCCACCAAGAACGTCACTTGCCTTATGGCAAAAGGAACGGAGGTATCCTCATCATCCCACTCTACTCCCCTAGATAATGATGAACTTGATGATGAAATGTATCTTGATGTTAAAAAGGAATTAATTGCTTTTGATGAGTTTATGACTAACCTAAAAGAAGATGCTAAGTTACACTTTGAAAACATTCTAGACCAAATTTCACATACTCAAGAGCTTCTAGATGTTAGATGTAAACTTGGGCATGAACACATGATTGAGCTAGAGGCTTTAAACAATGCTCTAGAAGAAGAACAAGAAACTAGGTTATCACTTGAGCTAAAACTTGAAGGGCTTGATGAGGCCAGTGACAATATTGTCAACAAGCTCAAATTGATGCTAGAAGAGCACTTGATCAAGACCAAGGTCAATCCTTGCCTCCCAATGTAGAGGATGACTCCAATGATGATCAAGGTCAAGTTGATGGTCAAGACGAGGATCAAAATGATGAAGAGGGTCCTCCAAGAAACAATGAGGAGATCCACGCTCGTCGCAAAGCTAGAAAGGAAAGAATGTTGGAAATAAGAGACCACACTCTCCAAAATGTTGTTGGAGATCTAAGGAAAGGAATTTCCACAAGAGCACAATTAAAGAGGTTCAGTGAACACCAAGCACACATCTCCATGATTGAACCAAAGAAAGTGTGGGAAGCTCTTGAAGATTCGGATTGGTTAGAAGCTATGCACAAAGAGCTCAACAACTTTGAGAGAAATAAAGTGTGGAAGTTAGTTGAGAAGCCAAAGGATTGCCGTAATGTTATTGGAACAAAGTGGATATTCAAGAACAAGCAAGATGAGCATGGAATTATAGTAAGGAAAAAGGCTAGATTGGTTGCACAAGGGTATTCTCAAATTGAAGGCATTGATTATGGAGAGACTTATGCACCCGTGGCTCGCCTTGAGTCCATCCGTATCCTTCTTGCTTATGCGGCACATCATAACTTTAAGTTGCAACAAATGGATGTAGAAAGTGCATTTATTTATGGTCCTTTAAATGAATTGGTATATGTTAAGCAACCCCCGGGATTTGAGGACACCAACTTTCCAAACCATGTCTACAAACTTGACAAGGCGATCTATGGGCTCAAGCAAGCCCCACTCACGTGGTATGAGCACCTTAGAGAGTTATTGTTTGACCGTGGCTTTGAGGTTGGGAAAATCGATCCCACTCTTTTTACTAAGAGGGTCAATGGGGAGATTTTTGTATGCCAAATATATGTTGATGATATTATCTTTGGCTCATCTAACAAAGCTTTTAATGATGAATTCTCAAATCTTATGACTAGTAGGTTCCAGATGTCCTTGATGGGGGAGTTGAGAGTATTTCTTGGCTTTGAGATCAAGCAAGTTAGAGGAGGGACATTCTTCAATCAAGCCAAGTATACTCAAGATATGCTCAAGAGATTCAAGATGCAAGATTTGAATGGAGCTCCTACTCCCATGGCTACAAAGACTCATCTAGAA
Organism: Avena longiglumis; assembly: GCA_030063025.1. Taxonomy (NCBI): domain Eukaryota; kingdom Viridiplantae; phylum Streptophyta; class Magnoliopsida; order Poales; family Poaceae; genus Avena; species Avena longiglumis. The sequence continues at coordinate 94,198,926 of CP125978.1, read as the reverse complement.
CAAAATCCAAATGGTAAAGATGTGGATCAAAAGGTATACCGGTCTATGATTGGTTCTTTGATTTACCTTTGTGCATCTATACACGATATTGTGTTGAGTGTAGGTGTGTGTGCAAGATATCAAGCGGCTCCTAAAGAAAGCCATTTGATGGCGGTCAAGAGAATCTTTCGATATTTGGTTCATACCCCATTTTATGGTCTTTGGTATCCTCAAGGCTCAACATTTGCTCTTTGTGGATACACGGATTCGGATTGGGCGGGTGACAAGGATGATAGAAAATCAACATCCGGGGCTTGCCAATTCCTTGGTAGGTCCTTGGTATGTTGGTCTTCCAAGAAGCAAAATTGTATATCTCTCTCCACCGCCGAAGCCGAGTATGTGGCAGCTGCTAGTGCGTGCACTCAATTTCTATGGATGAGGAAAACTTTAAAGGAATACGGTGTCCATTGTGACAAAGTGACTCTTCTATGTGACAATGAAAGTGCCATCAAGATTGCCTACAACCCGGTGGATCACACAAGGACAAATCATATTGAGATTCGCCATCACTTCATTAGAGATCATGTTGCTCGAGGTGATATTGATCTATCATATGTACCAACCAAAGATCAACTTGCCGATATCTTCACGAAGCCACTTGATGAAGCAAGGTTTTGCTACTTGAGGAATGAACTAAATATTGTAGATTCTAGGAGCTTGACTTGATGTTATTGCAATCTCACCTATGTTTCATCTCATATTTGGTCTAGGTGTAGGCATGGATATAGGGGGAGTGCGGTCCTAATTTATTGGACCATACCTCCCCCCATTATGCCCAAAGCAATCAAAATCATTCCTCTTAATATCATTTAGTGATATGTGAGCTTAATGATGAGTTTTGGTAATGGACCCAAGATATATCTTCGTGGTGCCAAGCCAAGTATACTCAAATATGGTGGCCTAGGCCACCGCCCTCTCTCATTTGAGAGGTTGGCACTTACTCATGTTCGTCATTTGATTGATTTTAGTCTTTTGAAGTTTTTCTGATTATTTTCGAACTTCTATGGCTCTTATTGGTTCTTCACAGTTTGATGTCTTAACCCAAGCCCTTTTCCTACCTTAAAAACCATCTATCTCTCATATATGTCCCCAAACACCTTTCCTGGAATTTTTGGTCGAAGAGGACCGGAGTCTCCGGTGTACAAACACCGGAGTCTCCGGTGTAGACCGGAGTCTCCGGTCTGGACGGTTTCTGCCACTTAAAGAAGGGGCACGAGGTGAACTAGAACATCAGTTCCTCATTATTCACCTCGTCCCCTACCTCCAAACCCGTCGCCTCCTCCTCCAAAACTCCTCCCCGGAGCTCAAGAAGCCCCCGGGATCCGCCGTGCAGCCGGCCAACCTTCCCCTCTCCTCCATTGGGTCATTCCCACCGGAGGAATTGATCCCATGGACAGATATGGTACCTCTCCTCTCCTTTTTCCTCCTAGGGTTCAACCCTAGATGTGTTTTTGAGGATTGTTGCCGATTTGTCCATTGGAATCACTTGTTTGCATGAACTCTAGTACTTTAGCCTTGTTGCATTGCCCGATCTACTAGATTCACCCTCACCAGCATCTCCCCATCGCATACCCGATCCTCCTGACCGGAGACTCCGGACTTAGGTCTGGAGACTCCGGTCCAGGCCGGAGACTCCGGTCCCCAGGACCAGAGACTCCGGTCTGAACCGGAGACTCCGGTGTCTGGTGCGGAGACTCCGGTGTTGGGTGAATCAAAGTAGTCCAAAAATGCATCAAAACTCTTGTACTACATCTTTGGGACATATATACTCATCTCCATGATATCTCCCTCACTGTTGTTCACAGGTGATGGTTCTAGTCGTCCTCGGCTATCAAGGCTAAGTCCCAAAGGGCAATCCTCGCTATGATGAAGCTCAGGTCGCTTTATCGTGCCTCCGTCCAACCGGAAACAAGGGCACGAGATGCAGCTTACATGAAGAGGGATCAAGAGAGAGCTGAAAGGGAGGAACGTGCAAAGAGAGCCAAGTATGACAACCTCCAGTCCCTAGCCAGATGTCTAAAGAGGAGTACCGTGAGCTGATGAAGACAGATTTCTATGCACAGCCTCACACCAGTGAGGACCCTCGTTTCTAGAGGAAAGAACAGGGTGTGTTCATGAAGGATGTGTACAGTGTACTCACCAAATCACCTGTTTGCCCTCAGAAGTTCATGAACATTGAGAAAATGCGCCAGAGCCCTTATTTCAATGATGCCATGTGGATCTATGAGAAGCTGGGTCTCTACAACTTGATGGAGCTACACGAAGACTACAGTGTGCACCTTGTTCAGCAGTTTTATGCCACAGTGGTGTTTGGGTCTGATCTTGACAGGACCATGGTGTGGATGACAGGCTCTACTCGCTGCACAGCTACCTTTCATGACTTTGCCAATGTCATCTTTGAGACCTTTCACGGCGTATCTACTCCTGTGGGGCAGCGCATGCACTCAGCAGCTTTGGGTGAGAACAAGTTAAAGATGGCACCTCGATATGATGATGGTGTTGTGGGGGCCTCCAAGGGACTCAAGACCCTCTACAACCTTATGCTGAGGATTTTCCGTCACGCTATTGCTCCAAGTGCTGGAAATGATGATGCTCTCAGGGGAGGGCTTGTCAACCTCCTGTACCATACTCACCGGATCTTCAATGCTGGACCAGAGGCTGAGGCTGCACCCATTGATGTGATGGACTTCATTTTCGAGGAGATGTTCCATGCCATTCTTTTCAAGAAATATCCTCCATATGCACCCTTGATTATGAGACTCATCAACTCCCAGCCGCATGATTCTCCACATGGCATACCACCACACCTCACTGTGCACACTCTGGTCTCTCTGCAGCAGAAGGGACACATGGAGCCAGCTCCAAGGCGCCGATATGGAAATGATGATGATGAGGAGATTGAGACGGAGAGGGCTCCCTCTCCACCTAGAGTTTGGAGGAAGAATGCCTCCAATGTCCCTATGCCTACCATGACTAGAGACTATGTGCATGAGAGGGTCAAGAAGGCCAGTTTTGGGGAGAGGACCCTTTGTTGCATGAACATTGACATTCGCAAGCAGCAGCATGCATCCTACCAAAGCAACCACCGCATTGAGAAGCTCCTCAAAGAGATCAAGGACCATGGTGCTGCTGATACTGAGGAAGGTGAAGATGAATACAATGATGAGCATGGGGCTCAGCAGTCCACAGAGTCTGATCACACTCTCTCATTTGGGGCATGGAATGCCCAACAGGATAGTCCGTGGATCGGAAGACGCGTTCTTGATGTCACCTCTGGTTTTGGATACCAGGGTACTTCCTCTTCTCGCCCTCACGGCAAAGGGCCTGCTATTCCTGAGGATAATGATGATGATGACTATGACCAGGACGAGGGTGACCAGGACGAGGATGACCAGGATGAGGATGAGGATGCCGAGGATGACGAGGATGACGATGACTACTGAGTTATTGGGGCGCTAGTATAGGTCTTTTCCCTTTTCGGCGTTTCGATGCCAAAGGGGGAGAAGACATTCTCATCACTTTGCATGGGACTTGGGATTTGCGACTATTTGCCGTTATTTGCCTTTTATTTGGATATTCGAACTTGAACTTTATGTGTGTTATCTGCTGTTCTTATGTGTGTCTCTGACTATGTGCTTGTGTGCAACACCTATTGTAACTCATGTGAGATCTATGTGTGCTATCGTTGATATTATCTTCCTTACATGATCTACTTATCGTTGATATTATCTTCCTTACATGATCTACTTCATTATCTTGCTGCACATAGTCAGGGGGAGCCACATTTATATGTTATTCCATGCAAATCACTTTTTGTCATCGAACACCAAGAAGGGAGATTGAAAGGGCATTTATTGTCATAATCACTTTTGGTGTTCGAACAACAAGTTGATCATTTTACGCTTGTTATTGTCCACAGTTGGTATTATCAGCTAAACATCACACACACTTGGGAAAAGACCACATTTTCCATCGCTCGAAACCTGACCGAGTCTCCGACCGCCAAGACCGAGTCTCCGGTGGTCCGAGCTTCCAGTGCGGCTCCGTGGTGCCTCCAGTGACATGGCTGGGACATTATGACTAGGGGTCCTGAGGTCGACTGAGGTTTCCGAGTCTCGGATTTTGGTCATCCGAGTCTCCGTGTTGGAAGGCCGAGTCTCGTGTTGCCGTGAAGAACCGGGCTGGGTCACAAGGGCAGTCCGGACTGGTCCGAGATTGGCCGAGTCTCCGTGTGACCGGAGTCTCGGCCTGCATCGAGTCTCCGGTCTGACTTTTCTACAACGGTCAGAAAACGGTTCGTGGAGGAGGCTGCCTATAAAAAGGGACCCTTATCTTCTTCCTCCAAAGAGTCGAGTCGCTCAAGAACACCAACACCATTAGAGCCACCAAATCCACAAGATCTCTTCATCCAACCATCCAAAGTCATTGATCTTTGGAGAATCAAGGAGGAGGCCTTGATTCACATCTTCACCAAGAGAGATCTTCATTTCCTCATTCACTTGAGGGCCCCAAGCTCTAGTGTTTCTTTGGAAACCCTAACTTTGATTTGGTTCTTACAAGCTTGTCTTTGATTTGTCTTGACAGCTTGCTTGTATTTGGGAGCCTCAATTCAGCTTGTGGATGTGTGCCCGAACTTGTTGTAAAGCCGCTTCCACCTCAAGGTTGCCGATATAGTGGAAGGTGAATCGAGTCTGGTGAGGTTCATCGAGAACAAGGGAGGCCTCTTGTGGCGTTGGTGGTTTGAAACCACCCCTCTCCAAACGAGACGCATTTCCTCAAAAGGAAGGAACTACGGGAAACAAATCCTTGTGTCTCCGCGTCCACTCCCTTGGTTACTTCTATCCTTTACCGCACTTTACTTACTTGTTCTTGCTTAGTGTTGTGTTAGTTTGTGCTTGTTTGACATATAGGTAAATTCACCATAGTTGCATATTCTAGAGAATTTACCTTTCTTGTCAAACCCTAATATGAAAAAGAGTAAAATTTGAAGTAGCACCTATTCACCCCCCCCTCTAGGTGCCCATACGATCCTTTCACTCTTGTTTTAGGATTTTGAGGAGAAGATATAGGCGAGAGGGCGGAGCGAGAGGTGGTCCACACCCACTGTAGGCGCGGCCTAGGGGTGGCCTGCGCCTGGGGTGTGGGCCTCCTGTGGCCAATCTCCGTCTCCCCTTCTGGCTTTCTTTGTCTTCTAAGAAAATATGATTTTCCATAGTTTTTCTGATCTTCACAAAATTGCATCAAAACACCTCTTTTTCCATCAGAATCCTAACTCCGACAGTTCATCCTCCAAGAATCATCCAACATGCAAAAACAGATAAAAAGACATAAGTAACACCTCTTAATAAGAAATATATGAAAAAATAGAGGTAAATTATAATATAGAATGGTGATGCAAATTGGACGTATCAGCATGCTCAGTTTGCCAAGGAACAAGAAGCTTGCAAAAAGGACGTGGAGCAGACATTTGGTGTGCTTCAACAGAGATTTGTAGTTGTCTGGTTCTGCTATGTCCTGGTCGAAAGATTAAATGTGGGAAGTGATGAACTACCGTGTGACATTGCACAACATGATCATTGAGATGAGAGAAAAAACCTAATGAATTTGATCGAGCAGAACGAGACATACTATAGACAGAAACCTCTTGCAGAATCTGATCACCAGGTGCCGCCAACCTAGCCTGCCTTCATCGTCATGCGTCATTAGATCTGAGACCCGATAGTACATCAATAGCTACAGGATGGTTGAGTACATATGGACACGCAGGGCAACATGTACATTCCGAGCATTAACTGGCTGAACTAGGCCGAACTATTTTCAGTCTATGCCAAACTAGGTTTAATTTCATGTCAAACTATGTTTAATTTAATGCCGAATATTGCTATGTATTCATATTTATGCTGAACTACGGCGAACCCTGTTTGAATTTGTGCGAAAACTCGCCGTTTTTGCTTCGTCTTGAAACTCGGCCTGAGAATAGTAAACTTGACGTTTTCAGGTCAAAGAGTTATATCAATCCGTCCGATGCTAAATAGCACCGGATTTCGGTCCGAAAACGCCAAACGAATGCAGTTGTTGTAAGGAAGACTTGGAAGGGGCGTACTGTAGAAAAGAAAGAGGAAGTTTCTGGCACGGAAGTGTCGCTCTCCGACGTCCTCCTCGTTCCCACTGTCACGGTGGAGACCGTTCCGTACGCGCCGGACAACGGAGGCTGCACGGCCGTTGTGGTCTGCCTCACCTGCGACGCATCGGTCGCATCGGTCGGGCTCGGCTTGGTCATGAGTCATGACTCGTGACCAGTCGCCGTGGGTGGTTCAAGATGGGCTACTGGCACAATGGGGTCCGTCGCACCGGCGTTCTGTCCACCGTACCGTGTCAACCCCACTCCTCTTGCTCCATTCGCGCGCTCAACTCTGCCCATGCGGCATTGCTTGCAGCCCAGGTCCCGTGATGTCTGCCACAATCTTCCAACTTTTTAGGGCAAATAGCGCTTAAATATTTGCAGGACACCGCTCGGTTCCGTTGACGATGAAAGAAATTAGCTGTCACTCACGTCTGCATGATTTTTCCACCTCAATTTTTTAAGACAAAAATCAACATTCCAGCCCCAGTCCGCTCTGCCATTTTCAACGCGCTTTGCAGAAGTCGGTGCCACCTTGACGGTGCTGCCTGCCTGCTTCTGCACCCCGAGCATGGACAAGCGCACACGCAGGAGGAAAGCCATATACACCCTATCTCTCTTGGCTCTCGCTCGACCATGAAAATAAACCGCGGTCCCGCGTCCTGCGTTCAAGCAACATATCCCGTTGGATCCATCTTCTCGAAGGCTATACATGCGCAGGGTTTGATCAGGAAAGGAAACCACATGTATTTTTTTTTTCGGGAAAAGATCCGGATCTATTTCATGAGTTCACAAGATAAAGATCCCAAACATAATAAAATTTCATCAAGGTCTTTGACCACCTAACACCACTATCGCTGCCGAGCGAGCGGCAATGACGCTGTCATTGCCGTTACCTTACCGGAGCCAGACGTTGTTGATGACAATGGAAAGTCTTCCCAAGACATGCTTAAGGACCAAATACCTAGAGCTAAAGCGATCCCGTTGAACCCTTGAATTGATCTAACTTGTAACACCTAACCTAGAACACATGTAGATCGGCGAGATCCACCACTCCATGAAAGCGGTGATCGACGAATCCCCGACTCCTCAACGCCAGCGGCAAGATCGTCGCGGACGAGGTGGAAGAGGAGACGAGTATACCCTATTCTTGTCCCGCTCAACGCCGCCATAGCCACCATAGCGTCGATGCCGGTTGACCAAACTCTAAATTTAGGGACCTTCTACAACGCCGCGAGGTCTGAGTCCCACTCCCTCCCGTCACGAGCGACAGGGCGGGACCCGTCGATTCCGGACGAGACTAGCGAGGATGAAGTAGATTGCTTGGCTGCTAGGTTTTACCCTAGCCGCCTCTTTTCTTACGGAGGAGGACTCTCAGCTAGCTCTAAACCCCATGTATTTTAAGGGCTCCTTTGATTCATAGAAAAGAAAAATGTAGGAACAGAAAATTCATAGGATTAGTAAATCATGTCCATTGGAATAATATGGAAAGAGCAATTCTGTTTGATTGTGGTGAAAGAATCTTCCATGAAATCGAACCTAATATCTTTTCCTATGATCTTTGCACTACAAGATTTTTATGGGATTCTTGCATGTAGAATACAGTTCTTTGGATCAAATGGTGTTGCAGGAAAATTTGCATGGGATCTCAATCCTACAAAAATGTTTTGACAATGTTATGAATCAAAGGAAACCTAAATGGAGTCATGTAGTGAATGCCCGGCGTGCTCGCCATGTGACCTTGCTGACCTTTTCTCCTTCCACACTGCCAAGTTGTATGAGAAAGAAATGAGTTGGTTCTTGCCTATTCCTTGCTTGAGAGGACGTTTATTATATGTTTGCTAGTATAGTAGTGTTTTTGTTTTCACACCTGACCAAACCTGAAAAAAAATGCACACATGCTTACTTTAGAAACAGGAGATTCAGCCACAGTTTGAAACCGGTCCACCAGAACCACAATCATTACGATGACCAAGTCCTGGACATAAATAAGGATATAGAATAATAATGCAAGATTAGTCTGTTAAAGTACAGGTAGGCTGGCACTAAGTGGGGCACTAACTGCTCGGAACTTCGATCTGGGTGCGCCAACGTTATGCGAGCAGTTAGTTGTCAACTGTACGTCTGTACCGATCAATATCTCTGCATATGGCCTTTCTGCAATAATGCGTTTTTTTTTTTGAGAATGCGTTTTCTATGCTCTTCTAAATTTGCATTGCACCAGTTGGTTGTCAACTGTACTGGTGCAATTCATCTGGAAGTTTCAGGGAAACTGCCTTGCATTGCATACCTCACAAATTAGACACTATTTCCTTGATTTTGTGACACCCACCCAAGGTCGTCGGTCTGGAGAACCACCACGTTTCATGATCAAAAACAATTGCTACAAATCAACTGATTTTACAAGTTTGGCCTTCGCTTCGTTGGGCACTGATGCTTCGTAGTACCTTGATAAAGGAGCACCAGAACAAACACTGAAGTAACCAATCTTGGCTGTCGCATCTGACTCTGTTTTCAGCTTGTGCCAAACCAAACCGTCCTTGTCATGACAGTCTGACGGTCAGTTAAACTGCTGTACAAATACAAACACTGCAATTCTGCAGGATGCTTTCTTCTTTTCCTGGCTCTGTCATACGCATATATATCAGCAACTAGTTTCGTTATAGAGGAAGTAAGAAAACCCAGGAAGTTGTCTAGAAAAAAGACATATCCAGAAACTGCTAAAAACATCTCTAACCGATCTCCCAAAAACGGTTAGAGGAGTAAAAGATGTCATTTTACTCTTCTAACCATTCCTAACCGACGTCCAATCGGTGTTAACAAAGTAATTTTTTAGGAGTCAAGCGGGCTGACTTCTATTTGTACTCCTCCACCGTTCGGAGGTGTAAAAGATCCCCCCCTACCACGTATTCACGCTCGCCTCTCCTCGGCTTCTCCTCCACCTTCGGCGAGCCTTCACTCCGACTGCCACCACCCCAGCCACCACCGCAACCTCGGATGGTTGAATCTTCTCGCTGGCCATCCTCGCCGCCCATTCCTATCGCTCGCCACCCCCACTGCCTTCGCCGCTATCCCGCCACCATTCCCCTCATTGATTGGCGCCACCTGTTGCCGGGCGGCAGCCCGGCATCACCAAAGACCCTCGACCGCCGGTCCGACGGTCACCGTGACGGCAAAGAATGATCATGGGTGGGGCATGGGTCATCGAAATCACCGACCGCAACACCCACCGGAAGGTATGGATCGCTAGCTTCGTGTCGCCGGAGCAGGCGTTGAGCTCAACTTCCCGTTAGGGTGCCGCATTCCCGGACTTGAGCCGCAGCCTCGACTCATCTCTCGATCATGCGCCTCGAGGCGGAGCGCCGTGACACGGCGACAGCGACAACGCTCGTCAGGCTCAACCCGGAGCTCATTGAGGAGGAGCAACAGCGGCTCGAGGAATTCGCCGAGGCCAAGCGTAAGGCGTACGCAGCAAAGAAGAAGGGGTCGCCAATGCTATAGGGCCATCGGCAGCTCCGACGCTGGCTCGGGTGAGGGATGAGGATGTTGGCAGCTTCGCGGGCCTGTTGACGGCGCCGACGGTCTTCGACCTCGACACCAACTCCTCCTCCTTCGAGTGGGACGAGGATTATGTTAGGTTTAGTTAAAATCCGGTCGAATTTAGTGAAATTCGACCGAATTTTGGGTGTAACATATATAAATTAAAGTGAATGAAAAAGTAGGTATTAAATTCGGTTTGAATCGACCAAAATTCGGTCAAATTTGATCGAATTTTACGGTGATCACCTGATTTTTCCTTTTGTACTTCGGTTAGAAACGACTATCGGTTAAACGAGTACTTTTGCTCCTCTAAGTTTTCTCTAGAGGTTTACTCCTCCAAACTTTAGGGTACCGGTTAGAGATGCCCTAAATGCCTAAATGTAACAATCTTTTGTCAGCAAGTTACAACAATGCTGAAGAAGCTAACCAAATTCAAATGAACAACCTGTGTCAGACAAATGGATCGGGCCATTCACATTGAGGCTTTTCTTTAGACTAGACCAGTTATACAAACTATCTAAAAGTAAAAAAAAAATCCTGTCTGGCTGAAGATATTGTGTTACTCCTCTTTATACTAGACCAGTTGTACAAACGATCTAAATGTACTGCTTTTCTTTCTTACTTCGACAGCAATTTACAGCTTGTCTTGCTGCTAACAGAAGTGTGTTTCTACAGTAGGCTTTCATAACGCTGGCAGATTCTGCTTTAATAAGTAGCCTTGCTATTTTTGCCCGGGCCACCAGCATAGCATCGGTTGCCACCACAAATGCAATGAAGTGCAGTAAAAGCAAGCAGAAGATAACGTTTCAAGAGCGATAACTAGGCAATCCGTTTTGAACTACTAGTTTCTTTCTCCAAATTCAAGTGAAATTCCTGCGTTTCAAAGGTATCATGACAGGATCTCAGGAATATCAACGAAATTCTAGATTGACAAGACAATAAGTACCACAACAGTAATAGTTCTGAAGTTGCAATATGGCATCAAAAACCTTCCTCAGGATCACATGTGTATGGTGAACACTGAATACCTCAAAATCCCTAGCATAACACATACACTACCTCTCAGACACTGAAATTCCTAGAACTAGAAGGGGTGAAAAAGGAACACCTATTAGTTCTGTTCTTCCATTCAGCAATCAGCACAAGCTGCTTGCAGTAAGAAAAATGTTACTACAAAGCTGCAGGAGGGAACGCCGAAATCCCAAATCCTGCCCTCGCTCCAGCGCCTCTTCTTCGGCATGCCTCTGTGACTGTATGTACATGGAAATTCCTCCCAGTGCACGGGGGAATGAAAGGCAGATTCTCCAGCAGCGGGCCAAGAAGGGCGAAGCGCATGGCGCCTAGCACTCGGCGGCGGAGGGGTCGGAGGAGAGGCGGACGAGGAGGCGGCGGAAGTCGGCGACGGGACAGGGGATGCGGAGCGCGCCGGGGTGGCCGTACCCGTACTCCTGGGCGGCGCGCATGAGGAGAGCCGCGAAGTCCGGCTGGCCCAGCAGGTCCGCGCGCACCGCGAACCGTTCCACGGGCCCGCTCTCCTCACCTACGCACACAGGAACGTGCCCCTGCGGCACCCGCGCGCCGCCGGAGAAAGGCGACGACTGCTTCAGCGCCCGGAGCTGGCGGTAGGCCCCCGCTGCGGAGGCGGAGGAGGAGGATTCGGCCGCTGCAACGAGGGAGAGCCGCCTGAAGACGCGCTTCATGGTCGCTCTGTAGCGATGGAGACGGCTGGGAGGAGGTGGAGGGAGCAGAGGAAAGATCGGTTCTTGGGCGTTCGGCGAGGAGAGCGCAAGGGTCAAGGGGCTCAAGGCGTTTCTAGGTGGGCTACTGCGCTCCTGGGTGTTTTTATAATGGAGAAGTAGGGGAATAGTGCGCGTTGCCACTTAGTTCTGCCATTGTTCTAAAAAAAAAAAATTAGTTCTACCATTTTCATTTTTCATTTTTCTTTCTTTGAGAGGCAGTTTTCATTTCTTTGTGCGAGCTATTGCTGCGCGCACACCAGCTGAATCTCTATTTTTTACGAAATTCTATCAATCTATTAATAATCATCGACAATAATATAAAGAGTTTTAAAATAATAAAATTTACAACTAAGTTATTGAACTACCTAGCGACGACTACAAAATTTCTATCCTATTATGTTGTCTCCAAGGTTTGGGATTGTAAAATCAGTTTTGCTAAATCTCACAAGATTTAGAGCTTGCTTGTCAACTCAACCAATTTGCAGTTCCAAAGTGAAAAACATATGTGTTGATGCCAAGCTTTGTGAAAAGAAATAATTTTCAGAAGAATGAGAGAATTATATGCATAAGAGTTGACTTAACACATCATACCATTCGCAGAAATTTTAAATTAAAATGGCGATTTCAATTCCACGAGAACTAAACTTGTAGGAAATAATCTTGATTAAATTCCACAATTTCGGCCTGAAGGTGTGGCCTATGCCTTGAACCAATGTCTCTCCATCGAAATTCATTTACAATGAGAAAATTCAAGATTAGAAAAACAACTAACATGAACTTCCTCCGAATATAAATTTTTGGAACGTCAAACTATTTAAACTTTGACAAAAGATTTTCAAAAATATTAACATCTACCATGTAGAACTAATCTTATTAGACACATCATTAAATATATTTTATGTTATGTATGTACAGTACTATAATTGTTCGCAATTTTGGTAAGAGTTTGATCAAATGGGTTTTGTATTTTGAGCGGCCAGTTTCCGTTTGCACATGCAGGATTCGATCTGAGTTGGTGATCGGCAAAACATTACATGCATGGGCCACCATGTCGGGAACTGATAGATTGGATCGACGTACGGACGGACGCACTACAGCCAGTCTGAACCTGTTAGATGATCGATGGCTAAGGTTTAGCTGATAGAGATGAACTAATCCATATTGACACGGCACGTGCCTACTTGACAGATCTCGCAGATCCACCACGCTTAAGAAATACTCCCTCCATTTAAAATATAAGATGATTTAACTTTTCTAAAACGGTGATGATGTAGCTCTTGATGGGGCTAGCGACACAACAGCCGACCTATCGCAGCAAGACGGCGGGGACTTTACGGGCCCCTTGGGCTCAGCCGGGCCCGACCGGACTTGGTTTGTCCCTGTTGCCTTGTCCGGACGATGGCTGCCTCTTAGCGGCGGAGGTGGGTTCCTCCCGCTCATTGCAGTGTTGTTGTCCCCAACGCGAGATTTTTCTGGTGCCTTGCCTCATGGCCGCAAATCGACGTACACGATGAGACCACGACGATGGTGATGGCAAGACCGTGGTGGCGCGAGTTAGTGGCGGCGAGCTTGGTGGAGGTGCTTCGAATCGCCCGAGGTTTTTTGGTTAGGGTTAGGGAGAAATCCTTGCCAGTCTGACTCGCGGCACCGCCATGGGCGCCTTTTTCCTTCCTGGAGGGCGTTGCGGATATCCCTAGTCCAAGCGAGTATCGGGGGAAACCCTAGGTCCAATGATGGGTCGGACATTAGCGCCGTGACGACGACGCACCTTGCTTGAAGGGGTTGTTTTATACTAGGCGATTCGATGTACCAGGCGTGAGGTGGGGCAAATTTGGCGGGCGCAGCGGTGGCGGGTTACCCTTGTGTTGTCGAGTCGCTGTTGTTTTCATTTCTTTTCCTTTTGGGCATGTTGTTGTTGTTGCCCCATCATTCTTTTGTTCGGACTCATGTATCGGTGTGGTTGCTTTATTTATAAAGCGGAGCGAATAGCCTGTTTCGACGGATGTATCTAGACAGTTTTTAGTGTATAGGTTTGGAATGAACTACACATTAAAAGGCATCTAGATATATGTTTCACAAAAGCTACATTATATTATACTCCCACCGTCCTAAAATAGATGTCTTAGATTTGTTAAAATTTAGATGAACCTATATACTAAATAGTGTCTAGATTTATCCAAATTTTGACAAATCTGAGACATCTATTGTTGAAATTTGGTGTATATTGGGATGTTGGCCTATTAGACAAATTCTGAAATTCTCTTTGACCCACTTGTATATGGCAACATATGGCTGTGCTAGTGGTGTTAACATTTAGTCCCATATTTCTAGTGGAAGAGGAGTTGAACCACCTTATATAGTAGAGTGTTGCATCACTCACTAAGGTGTGACAAGGAGAAGCCTCAAGACTCCTCCTCCTCCGACGCCTCGCCTCACGTCACGACGCCACACGGGTTGCGGGTTGCGGGAATCTCGCCGAGCCGAGCTTTATTTTGCTGGTTAGAAAAACTATTTATGAGTCATTAACGCACCCGTTTCCAATTTTTATGGACGTGGGTTGTTACTGACTCGGACGTGGGCTGTGTCCCACGATCTCCCTTACTTGCACTATATAAGCGTGTGCGCTAAACCTAATCGGTACTCTATACACAACACACACCTACCTCCAGAACTTTGCGCCGCCGTTTTCGTCTTTCCCATCCCGGCTTGCGGCATGCACCGCAGATCGGGACAGTAGGCCTCCAGAACCCTGCCTCGTGAACTCAGACGGTGTGTGGCGATCAAGTTTTGGGGGCCAGCGACCATCGGCAACCACGTCGTCCGACGACGATTCTTCTGACGTCACCAATCTCTTCGACAACTTCAACATGGGCGACTGCGGCTGCTACGCTTATTCAGCTTACATCGATGTGATCCTCAACTGTCTTTTTCGGATTATGGTAGAGTTCTTTGTTCTAGCATTTGGTGTAGATGTGATAGGTTTATCTTGTATAAATGTAATCTGTTCATCTACTTTGTTGATCTGCATGATTGGTTTTAGTACTGGTTTGTATGATCATGATTTATCATTTTATTATTCGGATTAAATCATATGGATTATTACTTATATTTTTAACATTTATTTTGTGACGGAGGGAGTATTATGAAACGGAGAGAGTAGTAGGATTAGTTAGCTGTTGGGAGTGAGACAAGCTGGTTACAGTACTACTATTCCTATTCCAACAGTGACCAAAACACTAGAGAGTGGTGACAAGTAAAGCTGTACTGTGCTAGAGCACGAAAATGTTAAACACGAGGCGCGTGATGGAGCGTAGAAGGTCATCAGGAAGATCGACGTGGAAAGAGGAAGTTTCTCATAGCACGGACGTACGTGTCACTCTCGGACGTTCTCCTTCTCCCAGTTCCCACTGTCGATCCCAGGTAGTACTTACTTGCTAGAGCGAAAAATTGTTGAACACGAGGCGCCTAGAAAAGAAAGAGGAAGTTTCTCACAGCACGGACGAAAGAGGAAGTTTGTCACAGCACGGACTACGTGTCACTCTCGGACGTCCTTCTTCCTCGTTCCCACTGTCCCGGTGGAGACCGTTCCGTACGCGCCGGACAACGGAGGCTGCACGGCCGTTGTGGGACGCCTCACCCCACCTGCGACGCAGCGATCGCACCGGTCGGGCTCGGTTTGGTCATCACTCGTGACCGGTCGCCGTGGGTTGTTGAGGATGGGCTGCTGGCACGATGGGGTCCGTCGCACTCGCACCGGTGTTCTGTCCACCGTACCGTACCTCTACCTCACTCCTCTTGCTCCATTCGCTCCTCTTGCAGCCCGGCTGGTCCCGTCTAGTCTGCTGCAATCTTCGTACTAGTCTGCTGCATTTTTTTTTCGTACTAGCTGCATTTTTTTTAGGGCAGAGCTAGCTATTATACTAGCGCTTAATATTTGCGGGACAAATCAGCTGTCAGTCACATCCAGTCTGAATGATTTTCTGCACCTCTTATTTTTTACCCAATTGCTAAAAAGTGCTTGGACGCTGGTTTGTCTTTCGGAGCCTCCGTTTTTAACCCGTGCGATGCGCTATGGAGGGCGAGATCGTGCGATGCGTCAACGTAAATCCCAACCGGTTTTCACCTGACATACCGACAAATTCCCACCTGGTCCGCGTGCTGCTCCTTCTCTCTCCCCGTGCCTCACATTTCCCATTTCTCCGTCCGCAAAATTAGTGCTAAGTTTTCACCGGGATCTCGTCGGCGGAGGGCGATCTGACGCGTGAGGGCGTGAGCTCGTCGGTGGAGTGCCACACGCGCGAGAGGGTGCTGAGCTCGTCGCTGGATGGCGACGAGGTCGCCGACGAGTGAGCCGCGCGGTACTGCGGCAAGATATGCAGGGGAGATCAAGCTGGGAGCAAGAGGGCGGCGAGCTCGTTGGGCAGAAAAGCTAGGTGCACACGCAAAGCGGGAGGCCGAGAGAAGACCATGACGGAGGTGTGTCTCAGAATCAAGTTCGAGGTAATGTTCCGTCAATTTGTTTCCCAAATGCTAATAAGGCAACGATGTCAATCTCCCCAAATGAAACGACCACCTGACCTCTCCGTCAGCCTTCACTTCAGGCCGCTTGCCTCCACCGCGCCACGCCGCCTCCTCGACTCCGGCATCTCCCCACCTCAGCCCTTCCCCTGCTGCACTCACCAGACACCCCTCTCCTCGACGCCTCCACCCGCCCACACCCTATCCTTTTATCCTCCTCGATCTCCTCTCCCCACAGCCTAGCCTCGGGCAGACCTTCCGCTGGCGGAGTCCTACACTCCACCGGCCCCTCCTCTCCACCACCAGCCCCTCATCCCCTTCATTGTGTCGGTGACCTCAGTTAGTATGACCACTCCAACATGCTGCCCGCATAGCAACAACACCACCACCGTGGATCAGTTCATCATGGGCGCTACGCGCTGCAGCTGTTGGGCTGGCTACCGCCATGATTTTTGCATCATTTTAAATATTCAAACCATCGTAGTTGTCTGTTGGTTGGCTTCAGGAAGAGATAGAGAACAATTCGTCAGGCTACTTAGCGATATTGGATCCTATTACTATCCACTACTCCAGCCTGGCTGAGCTGGTTGATGGGGAGAAATATGAACCCATATGTTGACTACAATCTTGGCTGGTCGTCGTTTGCTCTTACGCACAACTAGTAGTACATCATGCACGAGCTAGAGTTGCTAGATCGATCATACTCGCCTGTACATCGTGAATGATTGGTTCCTCCGTCAGTAAGCACTTTGGTTTCCGGCCTTGAAGTTCAAGGTTTTGTTTTGTATACATGAACTGTTTCTGTTTCTAGTTTGGACTCAATGCTAGAACCTTGAACAATACGTTTATTCACAGGTAAACTAGCTGTATGGTACCGAGTGTATTGATCTGAAGATGATGGGTGGTTTGTCAAAATAGGTGTACCGAACTTGACACTAATTCTAATTATTGCATAACTGTTAATATTAATTCGCCTACTAGCTAGAATTAAGTTGTATTCGAGCCTACGAAGTAAATAATTTAGCCCATAATTTAGTATGTTGTATTCTAGATTTCATCAAGTTGTTTGGTGCGACATGCTTAAGTTGTTCTCAAATTTGTCAAGATGCTTTCTAGGGTATGTTCTAATCCTATGGTTTAGTTTGTTTTTGAGCAACATTATATTCGTAAGTTACAAAAAAAAATCATGGTTGTTTTGTTGAACTTTCTTAAGGTACTGGCTAAATTTAATCAAGTTGCACTGTTCACAGTATGCTTGTTTTAGTTTGACTTTTTAATGATGTTTAGCAACATCTTTTTTTACAACTAGATGCCCTGAAATAGTATACTGATTTAGTTAAGTTTCTCTTTCTAGGAGACAAGCTTTTAAGCCTATTAAGAAGAAATGACAGAGGAGACAACCAAGCGCGCCTATCCTAGGGTGCGTGGTTAATAAATTGGAAGTTGAATTGTCAGCATGTCTAAGTTGGTTACTGGAATTAGATAAGTTGGTCCTATCTCTATGCTTAAGTTGTATTCCATAGTCTAGCTAGTTTTCTTTGTTCTGTATTTTTCCTGGAGGAAGATGTGCAAGTTGTCCACTTGTGAATGTTAACTTTAGTTGTATTGTCATCATGCCCAAATTGGGTACTGGTACTACATAAGTTGGTTTATGCCACCATGCTAAGTTGTGTTCCATAATGTAGGTCATTTTCTTTTGTTTTTTTTCCTGGAAATTATAGTTGTATTGTCGCCATGCCTAAGTTGGGTACCGGTACTACTTAAGTTGTTTCGACCAACATGCTTAAGTTGCAAGATCTTTTCCACTATCTAATCTTTGTTGTTGCTTGTTCTTTTGTGAACACTTATATCAGACCAGTATGCAACTTCATTCTTGATGATTCTACCTAGGATACAACTAAATTGTTGGACCAGTTACTGTTACTGTTTTCTAGGGGTTACAACAATTTATGGGCAACTAGGTGATTAGGAAGAGGTGTGTTCTATATGGATAACTAAACTAATCGAAGTCGGGTGCTCGTACTAGTTAAGTTGGGTATTCCACCATGCTTAAGTTGTGTTCTACAATCTAGCTAGTTTTAGTTGTTCTCCTTTTTCCTATAGAAAGATGCACATGTGGGTTTAATTGTAGTTGTATTGTCATCATGCCTAAGTTGAGCATTGGTACTAGTTAAGTTGGTTTATGTCACTATGCTAAATTGTGTTTTAAAATATTAGCCATGATGCCTAGCGCAAGCACACTGGTCGTGGCCCCTGAACACCTTAAGTTGGTCATCCATTTTAACTAAGCTACTCAACGTTACTTATTAAGTTGTGTATTGAATATGCCTAAGTCGTGCATAAGTAATTCCCCATGAGCTTGTTAAATAAAATATTGTTAGAATTTTTTTTTGTTAGAGCTAAGGGTTAATTCATGTTCATCATGACTAAGTGACTAAGTTGTATCTTTTAGCATGATTAATTTGGTTGTAAATCATACTTATTGTTTTTTAATGTCTTTAGCATAGAACTAAGTTGATTAGCCTAGCTTGCATTCTGATTAGGGTATTTTTTTGGTTCACTTATCCCTTTTCTATATTAAGTTGTCTTGTCACCGCAGTTAAGTTGCTTTCAACATAGAACTTATCTGATTAAGAATATTAGCCTAAGATGTAGTTTTATTTGAATGGTTTTGCTGTGATCCGCTATCACCTTTTACCAATTAAGCTGTCTCAATAAAGTTGTCTTGTCACATAATTCAGTTTCTTTTTGTTTTGCTTTGATGCACTATCCCTTGTACCCAATTAAGTTTGTTGATACTTAAGTTGTTTTCAGCATAGAACTAATCTGATTAGCCTAAGTTGTGTTTTGGTTTTTTGCAGGAGATTTTTTTCTTTTGATTCATTGTTTCTTTTTTGCCAATTTAGTTATCTTGTCAATGCAGTGAAGTTTCATTCAGCATAGAACTAAGTTGATCAGCCATATTAGCCTAAGTTGCATTCAGAGTTTTTATGGGGAATACTGTCTCTTTTCCCAATTAAATTGTTTTGTCAACATAGTTAAGTTGCTTTTAGCTTATAACTATGTTGATTAGCTAGATTAGCCTAAGTTGCATTATTTTGTGAACAATATTTTTGTGGGCAAAATTTTGTGAACAAGATTGATCTTATCGATCTCCTTTTTTTTGGCAGCACAAGATTGATTAAAAAGTTTGAAGCTACAGACCCATGATGAATCTAGAGACGAGGATGAAGAAGCAAGAAAAAACCCAGGTCTGGTGCCTAGCGAGGGTGGTTTGATTCACGTGAGACAGTTTGTCTACCCTTCTACGCGGGGCCGCGCGTGTTTGGTTGTTTCTGTTTTTGTACCGAGGGCTGAAACAGACTAACGAGCCACCGGGGGCTCGCTAGCCACGTCCTATTTTTTAAGAGCCAAAAATCAACAGAAAAACATATTGGCCCATGTCCGCTCTGCCGTTCTCAACGCGCTTTGCAGAAGACGGTGCCACCTTTGACGACGGTGTTGGCTGCCTGCAGCTGCACACGCAGGAGGGAAAGCCACGAACACCGACCTATCTCTCTCTCCCGCTAGACCGTCAAGATAAACCGCGGTCCCGCGAGCTCCGTTCAACTTCAACCAACGTACTGTATGCTGGTGGATCCATCTTCTCGAAATCTATACGTGTCCGGGGTTTCACCAGCAAAAAGAAGGCTTCGTGCATTTTTTTCAGAAACAAAACAAAAGATTTGCCATTCTCATTAAATAAGAAATAAGGTTTTATAATAATTGTCTAGGACAACTTCTATCTATGACTTTACACATGAGTCTACTTTCTCAGAATTATATTACTACACATATCTATTCTTGGCTCCATCTTGATCTGCCGAAGTTTCATGACTTCGAAAAACCCTACCGTTCCTTTATTTATTTTCAAATTTCCCAAGACACAAAGCATTAGCATGGAAGCCATAGCTTTATGAGAGTTTTCCATGTCACGTTGTCATTTTGAACAATCAATTCTTGACGTTGACTTTGTTTGCCCACAAGCTCGCGTCTATATCATGCCGGCCCATCCAAGGTAGAATGGCAATTCCAAATAAGAATAGTAAACACAATACTTGAGGAGGAGGTGCGCCGCCGGTTCTTCAACTTGGTTGCAAAGTGTGGAATTACCACAATTTAGCCACCCTCGACAAGCTATTTTGCATAACTAAGAGCAACTCTAACATACGGCTGGAAAATTTGGCGCTGGAAAATGGTTTTGGTGCGCGCCGGATCCGGTTTTGGTGCGCGAAACGAGCAACGTCTCCACCGGATGTGCTAAAATATAGCGCGCGTGAAACACCGTCCACAGGATGCGCCGGAGCTTTGCTGTGCGCGCTCGCCAAAGCACTATATTTGGTACGCCGGATGAAACATGATGGATGATTTTTTGTGCGCGTGTTAGTTTATAACGGCTGTTGGAGTCTGAATTTTACCCTCACACGCGCTAAATTGGCGGTTATTTTACCGCGTGGCATGCTTCCAACGTCTGTTGGAGTTGCTCTAACCATGTGCAAAGAATTGTTAGTTTGATCTCCCCGCGTTCGGCCCAACGGCCCGAACGGTTTGTTCTCGCGCCCTGATCGGGGCCGCCCAACGTCGCTATCGTTGGTGGGCCCTTGTCGTGCAGCGTATATAAATAGGTGGGGGACGGGGGCACGAACGCCAAGGTTCGTCGTGCCCACTCTCCCCACCGAAAACCCTAAACCCAATAGCCACCGATCTGGCTTGCGCTGTAGCGGCGGGAACAAACCTCTCACCGCCGCCACCACTCCGTCGAGCTCGATGGCGAGCTGATCGTCAACCCCAAAGGCAGATGGTATGAATCTCTCACTCTCTCTAGATCGGCACCTAGCGATCCTAATAGACCTAACAATGGTATCAGAGAAAGGCTAGTGCTTGTTGATCAGAAAATCCGTAAAGTGAAGCAAGAGGGCTAGGGTTTTCCAGAAGCGTCGCCGCGAGGCCGTGCCGTTCCTCTCGATCCCGATGCATCGGCAAGCCAAGGTCAGGAAGAAGAACACGATCCCATCTGGGGTAAAGAAAAGAAAACCCCAAAGCCCAGTGTGGCATCCCGCAAAACCACTACTAGAAAATCGCGTTAAATTTGTGCATTGCATCGTCGTCATCATGCATTGTTTGCCAAAACTATGTTTGCAAAGCCCGTGTTGTTTTCTAAAACGCCCCCTCTGGATTCAACATCGAAAACCGGGTCGCCGGAATATTTTGTTTTGTTAAAATTGTTTTGCAAACGGTCCGTTTAATTAAATAAAACTTTTAATTAATTTTAGCGGGGCAGTCGAACGGGCCGTTTTAGCCCGAACGACCACCCCAGAAAAACCAGATCGGTCCATCCTGCCGCCCCATCTAACCCTAAACCCACCTAAAACTCTACCCAGCCTACCCCTCCACCTCACCCTGCCCAATCCCCATATACCACCTCATCTCTCCCCTCTTTCCTAGCCACTCCTAGCCTGCCACATGGCCCCTCTCTCTCCTCCCTCCCCACCTGGCCACACACTCCCCACAAACCCCCACCACTCATCTGCCCGGCCCCACCCTCTCACCACCTCACTCACGCCAGCCCACTCAAACACACGCACGCACTACACGCCACACCTGACGGCCTGCCCCGCCTGACCCACCGACGCTGCCACCCCATGTTCTCCTCCCCTGCTCCTCTTCAACCTCCAAGACTCGCCTGCCTCCCTCCGCTGCAACCCTCCGCTCGCCTCCTTCCCCAGATGGACCCTGTGTTCGCCACAAGACGCTGTGCCCAGCTGCCCCTGCCAGCAGGCCTCACTGCAAGCAAGCCCATGAGCACCACCCCGCCTCGAGCTCCGCGTCGCCTCCTCCCGACGCCCTCCGCCATCGCCCTCAGCGCCTCACGACCCCGCCAGCCGCATCCTCCGCCTCCAGCTCGCTGGCCGCTGCCTGCCGCCCGCCTCCGCGCTCACCCGCCGCCACGCCAAGGCCGCCCCAGACCTGCTCCCCGCCAGAGCCGCCGGCTCGAGCTCCTCCCCTCGAAGGCGTCACCGCCGTCGCCGCCGTCAAGCTCCGCCCCAACCACTGCCGCCACCTTCCGCCGTGGCTCCGCCCGAGCAGTTGCCTCCGCTGACGGACCTGCCCCGACTCACGAAGCCCGCATCCACCTCGTCGCCGCCTTCCGCCCACCTCCCTGACTCCACAGCCGCCAGATCCACCGTCGCCCGGCCTTCCCGCCCACCTCCCTGCCCCGGCCACTCACCGTCTGGCCGCCACTCCGCTGCCGTGCCCTGCCGCCCGCGCCCATCACAGCGCCATGACCCCAAAGACTCGCTGCCCTCATCACCATGGCCATGCCGGCCACCTCCGATCGCCCGCGCCGCTTCCGCGCCAGATCTGCGCCCGGTCACCGCCTCCTCTACCGGCGTCCGGCCCAGGTGGCCTGCAACGACCCTCCTGCTGCGTCGGCCCGGCCCCACCTAGACGAACCCCACACGTGTCCTGCCAGTAAGGTGTTCGATCCGGTGTCCGCTTGGGTGATGGACATGGCAACCACAAGATATTCTCGAAGCCGGAGCCCTGAGATCGGCTTCCCGGAACCGGAAACCCCGAAGAGCTCTCGTCAAGATCTTCATCGACCTGAGGAAAACCACACCGAGGAATTGTGGTACCCGAAGACCTTCGACACGGACATCAAGAGCGCCTTCCCGGGTCCCGAGACCAAACCCGAACGCCAAGACCGACTCGATGGCGCGAGCCCGACAAGACCCTCGCAACGGCAAGACCGACCCCATGGGACCCGGCAAACCTTCGCGATGACGAGAATGACACCGACCCGAGTTCTGCCCCCCGGACATCGAGATCTTCCCCCTGAACGCCTGGACCGTCGCCATTACCCCAAGTTCCGCACCCGGATGCGCCAAGACCTACCCCTAGTCTGAGAACGACCCCGGCAGAACCCTGGACCCCGAGACCGACCCCGAACCCCGGAACCCCAAGATCGTCGAGCCCCCTCTGATGTGTGACCCTTTTTCCTCGAACCCTATTTTATAACATAACAACTTGTTGCATGTTTAATTGTCATCTCGCATGCATCTCATTGGTTTGGGGGCCTTATGCCGATCCACCTAATAATTAAATATGGGGCCCATATGCGGGCAAATCTAGTCTCATATTGGCCTCATTTAAACTTGTGAAGCGAACCGGTATCTTATCTTGCCTTGTTATAACAACATTTAAATATGCGGGGGTCTAAACAACTTGAACCTACTAATTAATTGTCGGGACCCCGGTTCCGCTTAATCTTGACCTAATTGCATCGCACCTTTGTCATGCCATGCATCATACATGCATCATGCCGATCTTCTGGCGTTATATTAAATATTGCATCCGGTGTTTCTTCTAGTGTTTTGGTTCTTCGCGGATAAGGCCGTTGAGTTGATGTGAGCTTCGCCCCGATCTTCGGTTGAACCTTCGACAATGTTTTCAAAGAGCATCTCCCTTTCTACCTAGCTTACTTTATAGTATTTATTCCCTCCTGTTGATCTTTTGCTATCTGTGTTGCGATGCTCTAGTTTTCGTACCCGTGATATCCCCCTTGCAGCCATATATAGCCCTGGACACATCCTATTACCTGTTGTTTGGTAGATAGTTGGACCCGTGGTCGAAGTCGCTTGCTCGTTGTTTTGCTTGTCGTCAAGTATCACGCTTGTTGGAGGAATTGCCGCATGTTGATTATGGAGATGATCATGGATTTACTTATTGTTCACTTTAATTCCTGTTTAACAACTAAAATTGAATTAAGCAGAGGCATCGGTGGGTGATAGGTAAGATTTGGTTTCCGACGCCACTTGTGTCCTGAGGACCCGAGTTCTTGACACTGCTCCGAGATCGAGCGCGCTAACCACAGGTGGGGAGATATGGGCCCCCCATTGATAATTTCCTGATTTCAAAGTATTGTACCGGGGGCCACAACTAGTTTGAGGTTTTATTTACTATCCTGTACTTAAGCCATGCTACTTTCTGTATTTAAATTGTGCGAGGTAACGCACATCGCATCGCTTAGGAAGCGGAGTGATTACGCTGATCAGCCGGTCCCGCTTGGGGCATACTGTCACATACCATTGGCGCAACCCTAAGTCCGTCTCGGAGACCGGCCGACTTCGTTGCGGGTGTACTTAGTGGGGTGGCCCCCCGTGCTTGCTTTGGGTCTGGGAACGTCGTGACTTAGGCCCCGCCGACATACCGATGGGTGTATGCAAAAAGGGTCGAAGTGCCTGTGGATACTTTGGTGCACCCCTGCAGGGTTAAATCTTTTCGAGAAGCCGTGTCCGCGGTTATGGACGACTTGGAGCACAGTGCCTGATCATAGACAACTATAACTAAAGTTTACTGTTTTAAATTAACTTGTTTCCGATATGATTAGTAATCAGCTTCACTACAACGGAATGGCTAAGTAAAAGTACCAACAACTGCTGGGTTTTGGGGTTTATCTCATGCTATCTGTACCTGATTAGTAACTGTTGCAACTATAACGGAATGGTTAACTAAAAGTGCCCACTGCTTACTTTATCAGGATGATTATCTAAACCTGACTAGTAAAATGCCGCAACTATAACTGAATAAGTAAAACTGCCAACTGTGTGAGTTCCTCGGTTGACTTCCTCGTTTGGTCTCGAGGGGGAAACCCCAGGATGGGTTTGATTGGTGATAGCTTCAGGTTGGATCCGGTTAGGTCCTTCTTATCCCTCTCTGATATCCGCCAGTTGTATCGAGTCTCTATAGGTTGATTAGTGCATCTTTGCCGCTTGATCCACCATACCTATGTAGGCGAGGACCGCCAATTCTAGCCTCGCCGTGCATCGCCTCGATCGACGCCTCTTTTCCTTTGCCCTTTGTCGGCACCCCTTTTGTTTAAGCAGGTTTTGAGATCGACGTTAAGGTTACCCTTCCGCTTGGCACAAGGGGTTATGGACGCCATTGATATTCTTCGTGGCTCTTAGCCCCATTTGCATCTTGTCCGTAGTCGGACGCCCATCGCTTTCAAGGTGATTTGGATCTTTGTACGTGTATTTGTATTCTTGACTCTTTGAGTTGTTGTATATAAATCATTCGTGGGTCCCATCGAGGACTGTTGTGTAATGTTATTACTTTGTTTTTCCACCCGCACGAAAGTGCCTGGTGGGCACCTTCGAATCGTTTCTATGCGGGTTTGGCGAGTTTCGCTAAAATTTGCATAGGGCCGATTCAGAGGGTGTTACACCCAGACCCCGTTTCCTCGGATCAAGAATCGATCTTGAATCAAAAGAAACTGAAGAAAGAAATCCCAGATCCCACAGGAAAATCCCCGTCCCCCCCCCCCCCCCCCCAAAAAAAAGACTAAGAACCCCCATTAGATCTGCAACCCTAACCCCAAGATCCATCCTCCCCAAATCCCACAAAAAATATCCGCCGGCTACCGCCGGCACAGGGAGCCTCCGCCTGGGCCGTTTGACGGTGACGCACCCACCGTCGAGTGGATGCACGCGCCGGCAAAGGGCCAGGGGCACCGTTGTTTGCTTGCTGCTGCCTCCTCTCTGCCTCTTGTGTAAGGGGAGGTAGGAGGAAGGAGACATGTGGAAAGGAGAGAGGGAGGGGCTCGCTTGGCCGCACGCGGGCGCCGCTCACCTCGCTGAGAGAAGCGCCAGAGAGCGACCGCAAGTAGAGCAGAGTGGCGCGGGGGAGAGAGTGGCTTCTGGCTAGGGTCAGGGTTCTTCAGGTCGTTTGGTCTTTTTTATATCGACCGACCGGCGCGGACAGCCGTCAGATCACATCGGATGGCCAAGATTCGGCCAGGGCGGGCGGCAGCCAGGCCATACGGGCCACGCAGATGGGTCGTGCGCCGAAGTAGGCCGCGCTAGCCGCTGTAGCGAGCGCGCGTGCGTGCCAGAGTGAGAGGGC
Organism: Avena longiglumis; assembly: GCA_030063025.1. Taxonomy (NCBI): domain Eukaryota; kingdom Viridiplantae; phylum Streptophyta; class Magnoliopsida; order Poales; family Poaceae; genus Avena; species Avena longiglumis. The sequence continues at coordinate 94,173,024 of CP125978.1, read as the reverse complement.
AGCGCCTTGCTTCTCGTCCACGCGCGCACGTACGGTACCAGTTTTTTCTTGCCCACGCGCAATACGGTACCAGTTTTTTCTGTTTTTCTATTTACAGAAGCTTTTTTATCAGTATTTTGTAGTTTTTCACACAGTTTTTCTATAGCAAATTATCCAACGAAATTTTGTGTAAAAAATGATAAAGTAACAGTAAAGTTTTAGTAAAATGTAAAATTGATGGTTTTTATTCATGTTTTCCACTGCAAATGGTTAAAAGTAATTGCTTGAATGCAATAAAGTGATGATTTTATTTGATGACCAACGTTGTTAGTAAAATTTTCATCATAAATAGTTAGTTTCATCATTATTAGTTCTATTTCTGCCTAACGATGATGTAGAATTAATATTGAGAAGTTTTATATTTTAGTTTAACCAACATTAAATTAACTCATTTTAATGAAATTTTGCTTTCAGTCAATCCTATGAGTTTCATCTTGGCTATTGAGCCCCTCAATGGAGGGAACTACAGCTCATAGCGAGAGAAGATTGAGATGGGACTTGCTTTGCTTGACCTCGACTTGGCACTCATTGAGACTTGTCCCAGAACATGTCGACCCCGTGAGGGGCCAAAAAGAAAGTGAAGTTGATTTCAACAAAAGGGTCCATGACCATGCACTAAGAATGAAGTACGACCTCGATCGTGCAAAGTGGGACTCGTCCAATAGAAAGTGCTTGATGGGCATTAAGAGCTCCATTACGGAAGCTATAAGGGGAGCAATCTCAGACTGTATCACTGCCAGTGAGTACCTGAAAAAGGTAGATGGTCAGTTTACTGGATCTTCAAAGGCCTATGCAAGCTCTCTCATTAAGAAACTTGTTACTACAAGATATACTGGTGGTGGAGTAAGGGATCACATATTGCGAATGAGCAACATGTCTTGCAAGCTTAAGCCCATGGACATGGAGCTTCCAGATGAGTTTATTATTCATCTGACGTTTGCCTCACTTCCAAATCAATTTGAAGCTTTTGCTGTGAACTACAATGCACGGCCAGAAAAGTGGGGTATTGAGAAGATAATGGCCATGTGCGTACAAGAAGAAGAGAGGCTTACGGGGCAATCTGGTGATTCTGTGAACTACCTGAGCCCAACCAAGAAGAGGAACTTTTTGAGAAACCTCAGGGGCATCCCTCTTCTTCTAGGCCGTATGGAAAGGCTCCTGATCACCAGGCGCGGGAGGTGGACAAGGACACCTGCAAGTGGTGCAAGCAGAAGGGCCACTATATAAGTGACTGTGTGGCTTTTCTGAAGTATTTGTGCAAGAATGGTGAGGATTAATTACTTTTGTTGATGAATCCTTATTTTTAAGTTATGCAAAATATACTTGGTGGATTGACTTAGGTGCAACTGTTTATTTTGCAAATTCATTACAGGGATTCCGTATGAGAAAGACCCTGCAAAGAGGAGAAAGAAGTATTAAAGTTGCAAACGGCATCCAAGCTGAATTCGAAGCCATTGGAGATCTTCCATTAGAGTTATCAAATGGCTTTGTACTTTTACTAGTAGATGTGTTTTATGTACCCTCTTTGCATCGAAACTTAATAAGTGTATCGCGCTTAGATGATTGTGGTTTTGCTTGCCATTTTAGTGATGAACAATGTAAGATCAAGATTAATACTGAGATTGTTGGTCTTGCCTTCAGACAAGACAAGCTTTATTTGTTATCACTTTGTGAGATTGTGAATGCATTAAGCGCTGAGAATGAGAATGCTTCCTCATCCCTGAATGGAAAGAGTAAAGAGGAAAAGAATTGATGATGTCTCATCGAAATTATGGCACCGTCGTTTAGGCCATATTTCGAGGGGGAGAATAAAACGCTTAGTAAAAGAATCAATTCTACCGCCTCTAGAATTTTCAAATTTAGAGCAATGCATCAAAGGAAAGTTTGTAAAGAATATTAAGAAGGGCGCCAAAAGAAGCATAGGCGTTTTAGAAATAATTCATACGGATATATGCGGTCCGTTTCCCGTGACATCTGTGAATGGCTATGACTCTTTCATAACATTTACAGATGATTATTCGCGTTATGGTTATATTTATCCAATTAAAGAGCGTTCAAAAAAATTGGATAAATTCAAGATATTTAAGACTGGAGTTGAAAATCAGCATAGTTTAAAGATTAAAGTAGTTAGGTCTGACCGTGGAGGAGAATACTACGGTCGGCATACCCCATATGGCCAAGTTCCTGGACCCTTTGCAAGGTTTTTACAGGAACATGGTATAGTCGTCTAGTATTCAACACCGGGCGAGCCTCAACAGAATAGAGTAGCTGAAAGAAGAAACCATATCTTGATGGATATGGTGAGAAACATGCTAAGTTACTCCACCTTACCGGTTGGTTTGTGGATGGAGGCGTTAAAAACCGCCATTCACATACTTAATCGAGTTCCTAGTAAATCGGTGTCTAAAACACCATATGAGTTATGGATCAGTCGCGAACCTTCACTCAATTATTTGCGAGTGTGGGGTTGTCTAGCTGAGGCAAAACTCTTCAACCCAAACCTTGGGAAGTTAGATCCTAAGATAGTAAGTTGCCATTTCATTGGCTATCAAGACAAGTCGAAAGGTTATCGTTTCTATTGTCTAGACAGAATTACTAAGTTTGTATAAACGAGACACGCTGTGTTTCTAGAGGATCGGATGATCAGGGGAAGCACGGTATCTCGAGAAATCAACCTTGAGGATAAGCGGGTGCATGCACCCACTCCGATGATTCAGGAACCATTTTTCTCGATACCTGCTGCTGCACCGACACAGGACAATGTCGATGTGACACCTGTTATTAGTTCTCCTGTGGCAACAATGAATGAAAGTGAAGACCCTGTTACCACACATGAGGGAGAGCCGCAACAGCCCCACACAGAGAATGTGCTAGAAGGTGAGACCCTTAGAAGGTCTCAAAGAACTAGAGAGCCAGCTATTCCTAACGATTTTGAGATCTATGTCAGTGAAGAAGTTCAAATGGAGGGTGATCCCACCACATTTGACGAAGCCATTAAAAATATTCACTCATCGAAGTGGCTTGAAGCCATGGAATATGAAATGAGATCCATGAGTAACAACAAAGTCTGGGATTTAAAAGAAATTTCTAAAGGATCCAAAACAGTAGGTTGTAAATGGGTCTACAAAAAAATGGGACTCTAGAGGGAATATTGAAAGAGATAAAGCACAAATTGTTGCTAAAGGCTTCACCCAAAGAGAAGAAATAGATTACAATGAGACATTTTCTCCAGTCTCAAGTAAGAATTCTTTTAGAATCATAATGGCTTTAGTGGCACACTATAGTTTAGAATTGCGTCAGATGGATGTAAAGACGGCATTCCTAAATGGAGTCTTGGAAGAAAATGTTTGCATGGCATAACCTAAGGGTTTTGCCGTGGAAGAAAAAGAACGTAAGGGATATCGTCTGAAGAAATCCATTTATGGATTAAAACAGGCCTCCAGGCAATGGTACTTAAAGTTTCATGAAACAATAAGAAAGTTTGGTGAAAGGATACAGATGTCGCCTAGAGAGGGTGAATAGGCGATTAAAACTTTTCCGAGAGTGGTCGACAAAGGCGAAATTAAACTAGCGTTTACTTTGTCAAGCATAACCTAGAACAACTAGGGTTCACCTATGTGCACCAACAACTTATGATAAGCAATACAAGCAATAATGTGATAGCAAGATATATATTACTTCAAGCACGAAGGCTATCACAATGTAAAGTGCATAAGTAAAGAGCTCGGGTATAGAGATAATCGAGGCACGCGGGGACGACGATATTTTACCGAGTCCCTCCCAACATGGAGTACGTCTCGTTTGGAGAGGGGGTGGTATCAAACCACCAATGCCACAAAAGGCCTCCCTTATTCTCCGGTGAATCTCACCCCAACGGGATCGATCCACGCTTCCACTATCGGTGCACTTGTCGGTGGCAACCGGAACCTCTCACAAGGTTGGGGCACTTCTCCACAACTTAATTGGAGGCTCCCAACAAACGTCACCAAGGCCACAACGCCACCAAGGCCACAAAACCGTATAGGATTCAAAGAACCCAAGAGGGACAAGATCCAATGATTAACACTCACCAAATCCTCTGAGGAGAACTCAAACCGATGCACCGAATGCAAATGGAAAGAACACCACAAAGGTGCTCAAATCCCTCACTCTCAAGTTCCAACAAAGCTACCAAAGCTATTGGGGGAACAAGAGAGGAGGAATCAAAGAGGGACACAAAATCCCCCACAATCTAGATCCCCAAATATACACTCACAAAGAGATGAATCGGTTAGGTCAAAACGTGGATCTATATCTCCTCTCTCTTCCACTCAAATATGGGCAAGAATCATCGGAGGGGAAGAGATTAATCAAGCTTCAAAATCTTAGAGCAGGTGTGGACAAAGCTTAGACAAAAGGAGGAGGAAGAAGCAACCCTAAATGATAATAGACCAAACACCTATATAGGGCTAGGCAAAATATGGCCGTTGGAGTGATTTTCCTGAACGGTCCAGTAGTACCGGAACGGGCCGGTACTACCGGACCCTAACCAGCGAACTCCAGGAAAATGCAACCAGCGAGCAGCAAACAGGAAATCACAGCGGCGAGCGAGGCAAGGGCCAACTAGTAGCCAGAGGCCGCGCAGAGCGAGCCAACGCGGCGTGGGCCCAAGAATGATGCGAGCAGCGAGCCAAAGAAGAAAACAAATACAGGCGGCCATGGCCGCGCGGCACGGGCGAGTGGGTCCAGGCGAGCACACGCGCGGGATTGGCGCAACGGCTCGGGCGAGGGCAAGAACGGCAAAGCAGCAGCGCTGGTCAACGCGGTGGGCTCAAAACGCTACAGCAGCGCGCGACGCGTGGGAATCGCGGCGGGATCGAGGCGAGGCTGGCGCGCGCACATGCGAGAGTGTGAGGAGGAAACTGCTAGAGGATATGGGCCGGCGCGATCACGGAGAGGCCTGGATCTGGGAGTTGGGCAACGCCTGGGCCGGCCGGCACTACCGGCCCACCCGGGCGGTAGTACCAGGCGAGACAGAAGGAATTTGGGGGGCGCACAGGGGCGGGCGGTAGTACCGGCCCGCCCGGGCGGTACTACCGTCTGGCGAAGAAAATATATCTCCTTTTTTTCAATAACAAATAGGCAAACATTCAAACGACTATAACTTTTGTTTGGTGACTCCGATCGACCGATTCCAATTGTGTTGGAAAGAGGACGAGATGAGTTTCCCTATAAAAAGTGAAAATATAGGATACCACCAAGTGAGAATACTTCATGTATTTTATAGTGTTATACCTCACTTGGTGATAATCTAGAAAACCTCCAAGAACAACCTCTCAACAAGATATAAAGGGAAGATCCGATATTGATGGACAAGAGCTTGTTATGGAGATTAACACAAGCTCTATATCCTCACATGGATAAGACCAAATAACAACCAAATACGTTGATGCAAGTATGCAAAGGTTTGAGCTCTCACCGAACGATGTGATCGAGTTACTCATTAGAGAGCCCCTCTTGATAGTACGGTTATCTATCCTAAACCCGGTCTCCCACACACAACATGAGACCGGCAAAAGGGAAAACCTATCAAGATTATACCTTTGCCTTGAGCATTCCACTTGAGCTTGATGTAGACGATCTTTCCCTTCTCAAGATGGAACGCCTTTCTTAATTCCTCATCATCGATCCACGAGCACCGAGGATGGCAAGCATCAAATATGAGATCTTCTATAGATGGCGCATTTTGAGCTTGCACAACATATCTTCTTCTCATTGCATCGACCTTGAAGCCGACACAAGATCCAAGCGATGCCAATGGACAATTCCTACAAGTATAACTTAATACACACATTAGTCCATAAAGATTGTCATCAATTACCAAAACCACACATGGGGGCCCACATGTTCTTTCATTTGGGTTCGATGAGAACGAGGAGGACAATTGCGTATATGCAAAGTTCAAGAATGGGAAATTCATTTTCCTCATCTTGTATGTGGATGACATTCTGCTCGCTGGTAGTGATGTTAGTCTACTATTAGAGACAAAGAAGTTCTTGTCCTCAGACTTTGATATGAAAGATCTTGGAGAAGCTTCATTCGTTCTAGGAATTGAAATTCTCCGAGACAGCGAAAAGGGGATTTTAGGGCTATCGCAGAAGGCATACTTACAGAAGATTCTGAAGAAGTATAGTATGCATGCGAGTAATCCTACGCCTGCTCCTATAGTCAAGGGCGATAAATTTGGGAATTTTTAGTGTCCCAGGAACCAATATGAGATCGATCAAATGAAAGCGGTTCCATATTCTTCTGTTGTCTGAAGCTTGATGTATGCTCAAGTATGCACATGCCCTGACTTAGCTTTTGTTACCGGGGTACTTAGCAGATTTCAAAGTAATCCAGGGATAGATCACTGGATAATGGTAAAGAAGGCATTGCGTTATGCAAAAGGCACAAAAGGCCTCATGCTAATATACAGAAGAACTGATTCCCTTGAGATAGAAGGGTATTCAGATGCAGACTATGCGGGAGATGTAGATGAAAGCAAAACCACGTCGGGATATATATTTACTCTCGCAGGTGGAGCTATATCATGAAAAAGCTCCAAGCAAACCATCACGACATCGTCCATGATGGTAGCTGAGTATGTAGCATGTTATGAGGCCACGGGACAGTCAAACTGGTTAAAGAAGTTTATACTCAGGTTGAGAGTGGTGGACAACATTCAAAGGCCACTCAAAATGTACTACGACAATGAGCCAGCAGTATTCTACGCTCACAATAATAAGTCAAGTGTTGCTGCCAAACACATTAACATTAAGTTTTATACTGTGAAAGAAAGAATCCAGGATTATACCATAAGTTTAGAGCATATAAGTACAAAATAAATGCTCGTGGATCCGCTCACAAAAGTCTTACCACCCAGTGTGTTCAGAGAACACTTAGCCGGCATGGGTTTAAGGGAAAGCCTATGATACCTGGATATTAAGGGCCTAGAACAAGAACCTGTTTCAAAATAGAGAGATGTATAGTGGTTGTTGAATCTATGGTGCATAAGACATGCTCTATATGTTGATCTATGATGAAATGGGTGCTAAAGTATAAGTTTAAATTATAAGTTGAATGAAAGATGAGATCAAGGGGGAGAATGTTAGTTTGATCTCCCCGCGTTCGGCCCAACGGCCCTAACGGTTTGTTCTCGCGCCCTGATCGGGGTGCCCAACGCCGCTATTGTTGGTGGGGCCCCGTCGCGCAGCTCATATAAATAGGTGGGGGCCGGGGGCACAAACGCCAAGGTTCGTCGTTCCCACTCTCCCTACCAAAAACCCTAAACGCAATAGCCACCAATCTGGCTTACGCTGTAGCGGCGGGAACAACCCCCTCACCGCCGCCACCACTCCGTCGAGCTTGATGGCGAGCTCATCGTCAACCCCAAAGGCAGACGGTATGAATCTCTCAAATTCTCTAGATCGACACTTAGCGATTCTAATAGACCTAACAAGAATTTGCATTTCGGTTGTGCCCATGTCTTCCAAATAGTGGTATCCATAGTGGAACAAATAAGACCTTTCAGTTGCATCTTCTAGGACAAGGAGGCGGTGTCCTTCCCATCATTTATGAATTTCCATGTTAGGGAGTCTTTGGTGGCAACATTGAGTTGAATGTTCGATGTAGTTCCCAAAGGGTGACAAATTGTTGAATGTGCTACACGTCAAGGGCTTGTCCCGTATCAGTTTCTTGCACCAAAAAGTTGTTGTGCAGTGCTTTCTTCACCGATTGTTGTTTTTCTATTACTCAAAGATTTACGGGCAATGTCCTTAGGCCTAATGTCAGATAGCCAAGGGGATAGCCAAAAGTTAACCTTTTCTCCATTTCCAGCCTTGATAACGGTTAGCGCGTCAAAGAGCTCTGTATGGCAGTCATTCCATGGGTTTCCAAGTCTAATCCAAACTTTTCATTCGTCAGTCCATTCAAACAAAAGCCAACAAAGCCTTAAGGCGGTTGCAATTTTTTCTAGATTTAGGATCCCAAAGCCTCTAAAGATTGATGGTGGCACACTAAATCTCAATTGACTTTGCACTTATATCTGGAGGCTTTGTCACATCCGGCGCATATACTCCCTCCTTCCTATTTTAGGACGCCTATTAGTTTTGGTCAAAGTCAAATCTCATAAAGTTTGATCTACTATATAGATAAATAGATCAACATCAGCAACATGAAATGCATATAATAAGAAAATATATTTCATAATGGTTCTAATAGCATTGAAGTAATATTGTAAAGATTGATATTTTATTTAATAAACTTGGTCAAAGGTTATAAAGTATTACTTTGATCAAAACTAATAGACATCCTAATTTAGAAACTAGGGAGTATATATATATGCTCGGAGGAGATACATGATTTTGTTAAAGACTTCCTTCGGGTTATCAAGCGTAGTTAATGTGGAGTCGGTGCGGTGCAGTGCCCGGGTGCTCGCCATGGGCAGAATGAACAAAAATAACCCATTTTTAAAAGAATTTTACAAACTGAACTCTCGGTGAAAGAATTTCACAGAACTAACCCTTTTGAGTAGTGTCTAACACAAAGGTGCTATGCTTAATGGTATAGCGTCTTTCTGAAAGGCGCTACACTCTTTGCTAGCGTGGCATGCGGGTCCCATGGGACGGTCTAGTAGCATCTTTGACTGAGACGGTACATAGCATAGCGCATATGTGTAAGGCGCTACACTAGTCTATATATGTAATGTTTGTATTTAGTTGACAAAGAAGTATGGTGGCTGCATTGTTGAAGTCTTTGTTGCCAACTAGTAGGTTGTGTGTTCAACTCCAACTCCCCAAAATCCTACTTTTTATTTTTATTTTTCAAAGACTGCGACGGTTGTACATATGGAAATATATTAGTTCATCTGAAGTTTCAGGGAAACTGCCTTGCATTGCATATCTGACAAATTAGACACTCTTTCCTTGATTTTGTGACACCCACCCAAGGTCGTCAGTCTGCTGAACCACCACGTTACATGACCAAAAACAATTGCTAGTACAAATCAACTGATTTTGCAAGTTTGATCTTATGCTTCGTTGGGCACTGATGCTTCATAGTACCTTGATAAAGGAGCACGAGAACGAACACTGAAGTAACCAATCTTGGCTGTCTCATCTACCTCTGTTTTCAGCTTGTGCCAAACTAAACCGTCCTTGTCATGGCAGTCTGACAGTTAAACTGCTGTACAAATACAAACACTGCAATTCTGCAGGATGCTTTCTTCTATCAGCGACTAGTTTCGTTATAAGAGGAAATAAGACAAACCCAGGACATTTCTTACCAATCCCCTAAAAACGGTTAGAGAAGTAAAAGGTGTCATTTTACTTCTCTAACCATACCTAACTGACGACCAATCGGTGTTAATAGAGTAAAAAAATTAGGAGTCGGGCAGGCCGATTCCTCCCCTCCCACACATTCATACTCGCCTCTTCTCGGCTTCTCCTCCACCTCCGGTGAGCCTTCTCTCTGATTGCTGCCACCCTAGCCACCACCGCAGCCTAAGATGGTTGGATCTTCTCGCTGGCCATCCTAGCAGCCCATTCCCACCGCTCTCTACCATCGCCCCCCCCCCCTCCCTGGCGCAGCCCAGTGTCGCTCCCGCTCCCCGCCACCATACCCCCCCATTGATTGGCGCCACCTTACCGCGGCAGCCCCGCACCACCAAGACTCGACCACCGACCCCAAGAGTCTATGGAGCGCGACAATGACCGAGGCATGGGTCGCCGAAATCACCGACCGCAACACCCACCGGAAGGTATGGATCGATAGCTTCGTGTCGCCGGAGCAGGCGACACTGTTATACGACGTGAAGAACGTCGAGCTTCATGGCTCCGACCGCGGTGAGCTCAACTTCTCGCTAGGGTGATGCACAGTGCCGGACTTGGAGCCGGCCGGCCTCCGACTCATCTCAGACCGCGAGCGGTGGGAGGACAGGGAGGCCCGCTAATGCCTCAAGGCGGAGCGCCGAGACATGGCGATGGCGGCAACGCTCACCGGGCTCAACCCGGAGCTCGTTGAGGAGGAGCGACATCGGCTCGAGGAATTCGCCGAGGCCAAGCGTAAGGCGGACGCGGCGAAGAAGAAGGGGGTCACCGATGTTGCAGGTCAATCGGCAGCTCCGACGTCGCCCAGGGTGAGGGAGGAGGACGTCGGCAGCTCCGCGGGCCCATCGACGACACTGACAGTCATCGACCTCGACACCAACTCCTCCTTCGAGTGGGACGAGGATTAGGTTAGATTTAGTTGAAGACCTGTCGAATTTAGTGAAATTCGGCCGACTATTGGGTGTAATATGTATAAATTAAAGTAAATGAAAAATAGGTTTCAAATTCAGTTTGACTCGACCAAAATCTCGGTCAAATTTGATCAAATTTTGCGGTGATCATATGATTTCCTCCTTTTGTATTTGAGAAAATTCCTTATTTGACACTAGTTTCCAATACGTTTCCTTATTTGACATTAAAAGCTTTTTACTTCCTTATATGACCACTTGTGAAATTTCTTTGCTTTATATGACACTACCGTAACATCTGTTCAAAAGTTCCGTTAATTTTTTTCCGGCTGGACCCAAATACCCCTCATTCAATCATTCGACTCGTACATGTCTAACAGGCATGCGGGGATCAGATTATCAATCGCGCATAAATCTGGCAATAGTTTTTAATTCACCGGGTGAAACAGTTTGGTTCTTTGCTATGGACATAATCGTTTCCGTTTGTTATGGGTCATGTCAACAGTTCAATTGGTTTTGGGCCAAAACGATAAAGTCATCAACACCATACCGCAGGTCGCGCACCGTTGTTGCCCGCGATGGAAAAGTCTGGACACCATATGCCACGCCGGCTCTCACACTCTGGCCGGTAGCATGCCATGCTTAGCAGCGTTCCATCGCCGGTGCAGAGCTATAACTGCGTCAGCATGGCGAGCTCTGCTGCGTAGAGATGGCCGGGCAAGAGATGTCCGTGCATCATTGCATGAGAATATGAGATCGCTACGCTCGAACTATTCAATCTGAGCTAGCTTAATCGATGTAGTCTTGTATAGTCGTAAGTGTATGAACCAACTCAAATTGAAATCATCTGCTGCCATAAAAAATAAAATCATCCTCTTTTTCTTAAAATAGATGGCCGGATATTTTTAATTATTATGGGATTTTTTCTAATTAATTATCTAATTTCTAGTAAACGTATAATGCATTTTTAATAGTATTATAATAGATTTTATATACAAACTATGTCTATGTGCAGGAATATGACATCAAATTACGACTGAGGTTCCATCACATGAGTTGAATTGTTGGTTCCATCACCATACAACAAAATTTCTTGTAATTTTGTCATATTATGTATCAGGGGCAAAAACGTCTTGTAGGTCCCTAGTTAACTCCATTGGCTCTCAAAATACACTAAAGTGTCATATAAGGCAAAGAAATTACACAAATGGCCAAATAAGGAAGTAAAAAAAATTAGTGTCAAATAAGGAATCATATTAGGAAGTAGTGTCAAATAAGGAATTTTCTCTTTGTATTTCAATTAGAAACGGCTATCGGTTAGAGGAGTACTTTTACTCCGGTAAGTTTTCTCCGAAGGTTTACTCCTCTAAACTTTAGGGGATTGGTTGGAGATGCCCTAACCCTAAATGCCTAAATGTAACAATCTTTTTCAGCAAGTTACAACAATGCTGAAGAAGCTAATCAAATTCAAATGAACAACCTGTGTCAGACAAATGGATCGGGCGATTAACCAGTTATACAAACTATCTAAAAGTAAAGAAAATCCTGTCTGGCTGAAGATATTGTGTTATTGTGTTACTCCTCCTTATACTAGACCAGTTGTACAAACGATCTAAATGTACTGCTTTTTTTTCTTACTTTGACAGCAATTTACAGCTTGTCTTGCTGCTAACAGAAGTGTGTTTCAACAGTAGGGTTTCATAACGCTGTCAGATTCTGCTTTATTAAGTAGCCTTGCTATTTTTGCCCGGACCACCAGCACGTTTCAACAGCGATAACTAGGCAATCCGTTTTGAACTACTCCCTCCGTTTTAAAATATAAGATGTTGTAGGTTTGTGAAGAAAATGAATCTAAATTTCTTTTAGTACTCCCTCCGGCCCATATTAATTGACTTTGATTTGTCAAATTTTGGATGAACCTATATACTAAATAGTGTCTAGATTCGTTCAAATTTTGACAAATCCAAGTCAATTAATATGGGTCGGAGGGAGTACGTAGATTTAAGTCTAGATACATTTGCTCCACAAAGCTAAAACATCTTATATTTTGAAACGAAGAAAGTAGTTTCTTCCTCCAAATTCAAGTGAAATTCCTGCGTTTCAAAGGTATCATGACAGGATCTCAGGAATATCAACGAAATTCTAGATTGACAAGACAATAAGTACCACAACAGCGTAATAGTTCTGAAGTTGCAATATGGCATCAAGAACCTTCCTCAGGATCGCATGTATGGTTAACACTGAGACCTCAAAATCCCTAGAACAACACATACACTACCTCTCACACACTGAAATTCCTAGAACTAGAAGGGGTGAAAAAGGAACACCTATTAGTTATGTTCTTACATTCAGCACAAGCTGCTTGCAGTAAGAAAAAAATTACTACTACAAAGCTGCGGGAGGGAACGCCGAAATCCCAAATCCTGCCCTCGCTCCAGCGCCTCTTCTTCGGCATGCCTCTGTATGACTGTATGTACATGGAAATTCCTCCCAGTGCACAGGGGAATGAAAGGCAGATTCTCCAGCGGCGGGCCAAGAAGGGAGGAGCGGATGGCGCCTAGCACTCGGCGGCGGAGGGGTCGGAGGAGAGGCGGACGAGGAGGCGGCGGAAGTCGGCGACGGGGCAGGGGATGCGGAGCGCGCCGGGGTGGCCGTACCCGTACTCCTGGGCAGCGCGCATGAGCAGCGCCGCGAAGGCCGGCCGGCCGAGAAGGTCTGCGCGCACGGCGAACCGCTCCACGGGCCCGCCCTCCTCGCCTACGCACACCGGAACGTGCCCCTGCGGCACCCGCCCGACGCCGCCGCCAGAGGAAGGCGACGACTGCTTCGGCGCCCGGAGCTGGCGGTAGGCCGCCGCAGCGGAGGCGGAGGAGGAGTCTGCCGCTGCGACGAGGGAGAGCCGCCTGAAGACGCGCTTCATGGTGGCTAGAAATGGAGACGGCTGGGAGGAGGTGGAGGGAGCAGAGGAAAAATGGGTTCTTGGGCGTTCGGCGAGGGAGAGCGCAAGGGTCAAAGGTGATCAAGGCGTTGGTTGGGCTAGTGCGCAGTGCGCTCCTGGGTGTTTTTATAATGTGGGGGACTAGTCACTAGTGCGCGTTGCCACTCTTTTCTGCTATTATTGCTAGGCGCACACCAGCTAAATTTTTATCCTGTTATGCTATTTCAAAGGTTCCCAAAGGTTTGGGATTGTAAAATAGGTTATCTAAGAAATGATAGGGACAACAACGCCATCGTTTAATTCTACTAATATTTTAAATTTTCAGTAAAAACATATTTTGTTGATGTGAAGATTTGTGAAATGAAATGATTTTCAGAAGAGCGTGAGTCATGCATAAGAATTGGGCAGTGTTAGGCGTCCTCCGGAGGATTAATTCCCCCGATCCCCCGGGTGGAGAGCCCCTCAACCCGTCAACGACGGAAGGCCCCCGTGTGCACATGTTCTTCCTTCGAAAGAAAATGTCCGCCTTCTTCTTAAAAGAACGAAAACTGCCTACCTTCTGAACCTAACCCGTACCCATCTTCGTCATGCTTCCAACCGTTGTTGGATAAAGGCAGGCACCATCGTCGACTGTCACTGAAGAATCCGTTGTTGCATCGGTAGCAACACCAGCCACCTTTTGTAGCACAGGCTCCCGCCATCGGTAGCAGAGAATCACACCGATTTTAGCAAAGGCGTCGTCGAAGAAGACGATGTCGCCGGTGTTAGAGTATTAGACATATATGTTTGTTATGGTAGTTTAGGATAGTTAGGAGTCTAGTCTAACTTGACTTGTACTCCAAGAAGATCTCCAGTATGTCTATATATACTCGTCAATTAGGCTCAATAATACATCCATCATATTCCGCCAAACTCATACCCTTTCATGGTATCATACTAACCAGTCAAAACCCTAGCCACATGCTTCCGTCGTGCCGCCCCCCGCGGATCGGTATCCACGATCTCCGCCAGTGGGTCGTGCGATTCGTCGCAGGGTTCACCCGCCGATCTGTGAACGGCTTTCCTGGTGAGTCTTTTTCGATCTCTAGATTGGTTTTTCTCTCCACTAGTTGCTTGGCCGGTCTTCTTTTTTGGTTTAGCGATCATAGATCGGATTGAGTCGCCCACCATCGTCGTCATCGCCGCGCCTCTACTCCGACCATCGGCATCGGCGATCTATCTCGACCGGCTGCTACGCCTTCCTTAGTACGCTGCTGCGGCCGCCCCCCTCGGATCGTCTTTGTCTTCATCGCCCGGGACTTCATCGACAACGCCGCCATCGTCTCCGATCTACGTGTCGTCCATGCCATGGCGCATACGACGCACCATCGGTCTGATCAACCGATCTCGCGCCTGTCGACGCCAAGCACGTCCCCAAGCTCATACTTATAGACAAGAAAGTGTCCGACATTAATGGAGTATGTGGGCAAACTCCTTCTAACCGTTCGTGAGGTACAACTGGCTGATGCGGTTGAACAGAACCTCCACGGAACACATGTCGGTCAATCCACCAGGCACACTGGGCACTTACCGTCGACCATCGACGCGAACTTCTAGGGGAGCCGCAACCTGTCCCAGTTCATGCCGTTGTTGATGTTGACGGTGAACTTGAACCCAGAGAGGTCGATGGCACCGGTCTCGGGCGACGAGGGTGGCAACGACCGTGGTGACGGGGTCGGTGGGGGAGAAACTTTTTGGCCTAGACCCCCACATCTCCCTCGCCGACGTTGGACACGCTCCGGGCAAGGGGCCGTCCTAGCCGCCCTCCTCGATTTTATGCCACCGTCCATGGCTGTGCTAGGGAATGGATGCGGTGGTGGAAGATGGGACTATGGAAAAATGGCAACGAGTTGCTTGCTTAAGAAGAACAAGGCATGCATTAAATACCCAATGCGGAGATCTAGGTACCCATTGATGAAGGCCGACGCAGGCATTAGGAGACACGGTTAGCTTTAGCGTCAACGAGGAAGAAGAGAGACCGTAAATAGGAAAATATCATACCCATTGGGTACAGTAGGTACAGGTATGGAATTGTAGAACCCGTACCCACATACCCATCAACCCATCCAAATTTTGATAGGTGGGGCTTCCGTACTTGACACTAGCTAGGTCATATCGTGTTTTTAAGTTCAACGATCGGGATCGCTTCACCTCCTTCCACGTGACTGCCGTAGTCCATATCTTTTTTATGTGATCACAACATAATTCACGAGTGATCAATATTGATCCCGTATATCTCCTACCATCCCAACTTCATGAATGACAGGGTTGCAGCCTGCTGGTGCATCTAATCCAAGTTTGATCGATGTTTGTAAAGTGTCCATGTTCATAATGTGTTACTATTGTTTTCTTGATTTTATGTGTTATAATGACGAGTACTTTTATCGTGTATATCTATTTACCCTGTCAGACGATGGGTATAGAAAATTTTTATATACATGCTGACAGATATAGGTACAGGGTAATGAGTAAAAATTTTATATACATGCTGCCGGATATCCATTTATCCTGGGAACGGCGGATGTAAGGATTCGCCAATCTTGACGCTCTCCCCGTCTCTCTCCCCACGCCGCAACGCCATCATACAGAAGGACAACACCGCCGTCACGCCAATGCCTGCGCTGCCACGGCTTCGCCGAGCTCTGCTTTCACCTCCTCTAACTAGTTGATGCACCCATCCCCGACGCACCGGACTGGCCAAATTAGGACGAAATATGTTGTATTGTTCTTGTATGCGCAACTATATTTCATTTTACGCGAACTATGTTTAGATTTACGCCGAACTAGGCCGAACATTCTTTGTATTCATATTATACCGAACAATACTGATACTTGTCGAATTTGTCCGGATTTGGGCGAAAAAAGCCTACCTGGAAACTCGCATGCCAAAAAATTTGTTTCATCCGGCCAAACTTACCGTATTTCGGCCTGAAAACGGCCAACGAGTGCAAATGCTCTAATATACCTACTTATTTGAGCACGGACCAAAATACAGAGCAATAACTACAGTACTGACTAGTAAGCTCTACTCTATAACGCATTACAAAATTATTAGACACGAGGCGCGCGATCGAGCGTACTAATGCAGAAGGTCATACGAAAAGAAATCCTGTACTAGGAAGTTTGTCACACCACGGAACTGTCACACTCCTTCCCTCTATCGCCGTCGAGACCGCTCCGTACGCGCCGCACAACGGAGGCTGCACTGCACGGCCGCTGCGACCCACCTCGCATTGGTCGGGCTCGGGTCGTGACCAGCCGCCGTGCGTGGGTGGGTGTGGTGAGTTAAAGAGGGCCGGCACGATAGGGGTCCGGCGCACCGGCGTTCTGTCTCCATAGCCGAGGTAGGTCGAGGTGCCTTTCGCGGGCGGAGAAAGAAGACGTACGTCCTTGTACTTGATTGACCTTCATATGGTGGTGGAAATAAACAGAGGCCGGGCTAGCCACGAGGGCAGCATACATATATGGGTGGAGCTTCGTAGGCTGCCACGCGCGTCGGCGTCGTGACGAGGACTGCGCGTTCCATTGGTACGGAGGTCGCTTACGGAGTAAGTTAATTGGCACCGGCGTGATCATCACGAAGCTGGTACGATAGCCTGGATCGACTCCATGAAATTCAAGCATGGTCCGAACAGAAACAAGAAAAAGCCGAATTCGTATATCTGCAGGCACGGCCATCTTCCATGTTTGCTTATAAAAAACTAGGTAGGGACGCGCGGCTTGCCGCGCGCTTGCCCGCTTGCGGCGGGCAGTACGATATGAACAACCGATGAAAACATTCAAATAAATTTTAGATAAATAAGTGTTCAATCTAATCATCCTTTAATGCTTCACAATACATTAGTATAACATAGTATGAGAGAGTAGCACATCGATATTGAAAAGGCAGATGGAAATCCCACCTGTACCAACCATACAGTAATGAGCATTACTGAAATAAAATAGAAGCTTACATACGAATTCATCTACATTGTAAGTGTTCATGAACATTGGATTTACATACTGAATGTTCATATACATGCAGTAATAGACATTGTTGACATCTCCAACGCGGAGCTCCTCCTTCGATGGCAGTAGCGACAGTGAGGAATAGACCCGAAGCTACGTGTGGGCATATATGTCTTATCATACATAGGTTTCTGAGAACAAGAACCAAACTGGGAGGAAACATACCCAAGTCTGAACCCTACACATTATTCGGTAAACTAATAAATACTGGTTGTTTACATAAGCAAAGACATTCTTTCTTCATGATCTGTCAGAATTTATCAATGCTCAAATGATTTGACATGGCGAAAGGAACATCAAGTCTGTAGACCTACTAAACATTAGTGTGGAAGGCGTTCTTCAACCGCGAGTACACCTAAGGAGGTTCATTCCCCTTAGAAATGAGCGATGTTCACCCCTACAAAGAACCTATAGGTAGCATCGACAGCGCCATCTCAGGCAGCGTGTGCAATCTGAGAAGCTGCAACAGCTAGGTTGGCAATTGGCATGTCCCTGATAGTTATTGAGTTTGACCTCCCGAACAAGAACACCAATAAAATCTCGAGCAATCCTTCCCATCATACAAAACTCGGCTTCACCCCATCTCTACCTAGAAGCCGAAGACGACACCTAAACAAGAACATATGTAATCAGATAGCACACACTATCGTTTTGCAACTAAAATACCATAGAACACATCACAGAGAGAACCGACATTTTTCGTACCTGAGGGTTACATCAGTGCAATCACATTCAATGTCTGAACATGTAAATCCGTTAGGTTATGCAGACGTAGGAACATTAGGTATAACCAATATATTTAGATGTAGGAAAGCTTATAAAAAATAGACCACAGCAGTCAAGCGACATCTAATCGTGTCATTTCCGAGTACTCATATTACAGCTATGATTCACATTAAATGACCTGAATTGGAAATATCAAGCAATATCGTTGTTAGGTGTATAAATGTATGTTTCTACCCATCTTCAATTTCAATCCAATTTACGGTTAAAGGAACAGTTTGTACATAATAAGATGCATCGAGAGTATCAATTTGAGAAGTATCAGCGTAGTATACTCACTGCGGACAACACCGGATGTTGCCAGCGCATCCGTGGATGATGGGTAGCCAAAATAGACAGCCTCCAATGTCCTAGAAGCGTTGATTTTTTGTATGATTGAGCTTAAATGGTCCTCCTATTGCAGGTCTGCTAGCAGCACACCTTTTTGGAACATGTGCTTCTTTACATCGAAACAACATGTACAACTGAAAATTAAAAATGCCAAGGTTAAGAGCAACAATAAACTCAATAAGATTGTTTCACATCCAATTTTAGCTACCATGTATAGTTGAAAAGCAACAATGCACAGTTCTATCATTCGAGCTAGGCTGCCATGTACAACTAAAAAGCAACTTACTATCATGCACTTACCATCCATTTTAAACAAAACTTAACCTAATAAGCTATTGGCATTGTAGGATGAATGGTAATTCTACGAAAAGAAGTACCCAGAAAGGACTAAATAAATGAAAAGAGAGAGAGAGAAGTCCAATACAAAACAGAAGTGTCATGGGAAGTCAGGGCGTATATGAGGCGACAAGAGGAAAGCATGCTGGAATTTAAAGCAACACTTACGGCTTTCACTTGATCACATGGCCCCTTTACTTAAATCAACATTCCACTACCAAACTTAGCAAGAAAGAAGGCCCATATGTATTTCATATTTTACGAATGAGTTAACCAAATTAGGGTATGCAAAATCGCAAGAATGTTACTTTCTGTCCCTAAAACATCTCTTATTCAGATAAAATAAAACTAAGAACAATAATTCTTGGATAAGAAGAAGAGGTAGCTACCAGAAATTCTTGGCACCATCTACTTAACCTATATAATCCAAATATGCATAAAAGGGCCACTAACCATTCTTTATATATTTATTATTCAGCAGCAGACCTGCACATAACACACCTAAAAGTAAACAGAAGAGCTCACCTCTTGCGTATGATATCTCGGAATAACAATTTTTTTTAGAAATTAGCTTCATTCCCATGGTTCTTGCAGCTGGAACTATCCATGCAACCATATCAAATAGACTGGAATTTTTGGCATACCATACAAAATAACATATTTTCAGCCATGATCTATCATGGAACTTCTTACAATTGTCTAATATCACACCTTTTGTAATTGCCTCTATAAAATCTGAAGCATACAACTAATATATAACGAAGCAAGCATGCAACACAAACAAATTTCTTTTTAGTTAATATTGGTAGTGCATATATGTTTATGTTTGGGGGTATATATGTCCTATATGTACCGCTCGATGGGTTATTTAGATGATACGATATTTGAAAATGCTACTGAAATAGTATGTATGATGATCCTTTTCTGACGGTATCAGCGGCTAAATAGACTTCTACTGAACGAGAAGCAAAGTTTGAAGCATCGTGTATGCCATGGTAATTATTTTTTAAGACATTTCTTTGAGAACTATCTGTAAGATAAGGGATTCTATGCTTCAAGTGATGTATAACTTGGAAAGAAAGAAATACGGCTAGATAAATAGCAGGGACATTTAGATGCTCATAACCTTGAAAAATAAAATATTGTACATGGCAAAAGTGATAAATAAGGTGGGGAAATACAGTGTACTTATGAAAGAATAAATAGAAACAATTTCTGTAGCAGAAAAATGTAGAAGATTACCTCCTGATCTACAACGATGAAGCCTAACACATATATATTACCTATTGATCTACAACAATGAAGCCTAGCTCATATAAATTCTGTCCCGTTTTCTAGTACCTGTTTTGCCAAGTGTGGACATGGACCACACAGGTCGAGGGTCTTACAAAATGGAGTCGCGGATATGAGAGGGCAATGAACCTAGACCTGGACATGAGTGGGCAGTCAACCTGAACCCGCGGGTGAAAACCTTTGTAGTATTAGCGAATATCTAGAAATGAAAAATTATACACTTCATTGTTTCATTCTCTCTGATTTACAAAACCAACTGAGCATTATCTTATCTGGCATGAATTATTGGAATATCTGCCTGATCAACTCCTAAAATTAGCCTTGTTCTCACTCTCTCTCTCTCAACTCCTCTCTTTCCAATCTGGCGTACCTAGTATACCAATAAAAAAATAAAGAGCGGCCATACCTTGTGGGGAGTAGAGATGGAGCTGCCCGGACCGTCACTTTCTAAAACTTTAAATCCATGCTCAATCTTTCCAGCCCTTTACAGACTGCTTGCACTTCTTCTTCTAACATTTTCAGTTGTATCTGTTCAAACACATCAATTACATCCTAACCAAACTCTGTTCAAAAGCATCAATTAGAATAAAGCGTGTACGAGTGCATCCGAACACCCAACCCTTCAATGTAGCTTCTAAACTAACAAGATCCATGTAACACCCTCAGAATCGGACCTATGCAAGTTTTAGCGAAACCCGCCAAATCCGCATAGAAACGATTCAAAGGTGCCCACCAGTCACTTTCGTGCGGGTGGAAAGCGAAGTAATAACATTACACAACAGTCCTCGATGGGACCCACAGAACAGATATATATACAACACGACTCCATGAGCCAAGAATACAGATATACGGTACAAAGATCCAAATCACCTTGAAAGATGGAGCGTCCGACTACGGACAAGATGCAAATGGGGCTAAGAGCCCTGAAGAATAACCAATGGCGTCCATAACCCTGCCCAGGCCAAGCCGGAAGGGTAACCCTGCTAACGACGTCGAAACCTGCTTAACAAAAGGGGTGCCGACAAAGGGCAAAGGAAAAAGAGGAGCGTCATCGAGGCCAAGACACGAGACTAGAATTCGGCGGTCCTCGCCTACATAGGTATGGTGGACTGAAGCGGCAGCGGTAGCATGCACTAAACAACCTATAGAGACTCAATACAACTGGCGGCAATCAGAGAGGGGTAAGTAAGACCTATTCGGAACCAACCTGATACTATCATCAAACAAACCCATCCTGGCGTTTCCCCCTCGAGACCAACGAGGAAGTCAACCGAGGAACTCACACAGTTGGCAGTTTTACTTATTCAGTTATAGTTGCGGCACTTTACTAGTCATGTTTAGATAATCGTCCTGATAAAGTAAGCAGTGGCCACTTTTAGTTAACCATTCCGTTATAGTTGCAACGATTACTAATCAGATACAGATAGCATGAGGTAACCCAAAACCCAGAAGTTGTTGGTACTTTTATTTAGCCATTCCATTGTAGTTGCAATACTTACTAGTCAGGTACAATGGTCGCAAGCGACACCCAAACAAGCAATTGTGGGCAGTATTATTTAGCCATTCCATTATAGTGAAGCTGATTACTAGTCATTATAAAGTCAAATTTATAGCACTACTTTAGTTATGCTTGTCTATGGTCGAGATACTGTGCTCCAAGTCGTCCATAACATGACACGGCTTAGAAAGTTTTACCCGCCGGGTGCACCAATAGCAATACACGCCGATCAACCTCGAAAACCAAATCAAAACCCAACGAGGCCTTCACGACAAAGCAATCATAGGATTCAGAATATTTCAGGGGCCACCTTGAAGTCTTACCAAGAAGTAAGCTAGCTCGACACGACCCAAGGGTTGGGTGGACGGCTGTGAGCGACTGGGAACCCAAAACTGGGCTTGTCGACACCGCGAAAACGTGTCCCGATCCTAAACAGTACAGGTGCTATCTGTCGCACAATTTAATTAAAGAAATAAACATGGCATAAGTACAGGATAGTAAATAAAACCTCAAACTAGTTTGTGGCCCCAAGAAATAAGACTGAATCAAGCTCTGGCTCAGGGGGGTCCCATATACCTCCCGGATGTGGATAGCGCGATAAATCAAGGAACAGGTATCAAGTACTCGGGGTCCTACGGGACACAAGTGGGCATTCGGAAACCAAATATTTTCTATCACCCACCGATGCCTCTGCTTACTTCAATTTTAGTTGTAAAACAGGAATTAAAGTGAACGATAAGTAAAACCATAATCATCTCCAACAACAAACATGCGGCAAGGCTCCAACAACTGTGGCACTTGACGACACGCAACAGCACTTGAGCAAGCGACTACGACGCGCAAGTCCAACTATCTACCAAACAACAGGTAATAGGATGTGTCCAAGGCAATATAAGGCTGCAAGGGATATCACAGGTACGGAAACTAAAGCATCGCAACACAGATAGCAATAGATCAACAGGAGGGAATAAAGACTATAAAAGTAAGGTAGGTAGAAAGGGGGAGATGCTCGCCTGAAAACATTGTTGAAGGTTCAACCGAAGATCGGGTCGACACTCGCATCAACTCAACGGCCTTATCCGCGAAGAATCAAAACGCTAGAATAAACACCGGATGCAATATTTAATACTACGGCAAAAGATCGGCACGATGCATGGATGATGCATGGCATGGCAAAGGTGCGATGCAATTAGGTCATATTAAGCGGAACCGGGGTCCCGACAATTAATTAAATGGTTCATGTTGTTTAGATACCCCGCAAATTAAAGGTTGTTTAACAAGGCAAAATATATCGGTTTGATGCACAAATTTAAATGAGGCCAATATGAGACTAGATTTGCCCGCATATGGGCCCCATATTTAATTATTAGGTGAATCGGCATAAGGCCCCCAACCCACATGATACGCATGCGAGATGAATGATTTAATGTGCAACAATTTGTTATTACATTTATAAAATAGGGCTCGAGAAAAGGGGTCACACACGTTAGGGTTCGACGATCTTGGGGTTCCGGGGTCCGGGGTTCGGTCTCAGGTTCAGGGTTCGACGGGTTCGTTCTCGGACTCCGGGATTGTTCTCGGATGGCAGAGTCGATCTTGGCGTTCGGTTAGACGGACTTGGCGTGGCGTCGGGGCGCATCGGGCTGGCCCTGGCCGGTGTCGAACTTGTCGGGTCCTCGTGTCGGGTCGGTCTTGTCGTTCGGGATGAAGATCCTGGCGTTTTCGAGGAAGTACTTGTCGCACCGGGATGAAGACCTTGGGGTTCCATCTCGATCATCGGTCAACTCGTTGGAAGTAGAACTTGGCGTGCTATGGTTCGGGTTCGGTCTCGGGGTCTCGGACGCCAGGATCGGTCTTCGGGGGTCAACGAGGTCGGCCTCCACGAGGAAGATCATGACGTGCCGACGGGTTCGATCTCCGTGAGGTCTTGTGGTTCTGGCTTTGCTACCGATGACAGCTTGGGTAGGCACCAACGGTCTTCCTGTGCACTTGTACTTGGTGTAGCGGCCTTGATATCCGTCGATCTTGAGAAGGGCCCGGTCTAGCTTCTGGTCTTGAGTCAGAGGAGTAGCACAACTACATCACCACCAATCCATCTTGACAACCATCGTCGCCACACCATCCGAATATCGGGGGCTCGGCGAGAGAGACGGTGCCACGGGTCGGTGCTACGCAGGTCGATACCGCCGAGGAAGAGGAACTCGCATCGGTATCGCAGAACGCCCGCAGCCGGCCGGCGAGGAGCGCGGACGAGGAAGGCGAGGGACGGCGCGCGGGCCCGCAGCGGAGGAGGCCGGACGCGAGGTCGAGCCGGGCGAGGAACGAGGGCGGCGGAGGAGGGAGATGCCGCGCGCCTTGGCCGAGAGGGAGGCATGGCCCAGGCGGAGCCCGCGGCGACGGGACGGTTGGAGGATCTTCGTGGCCGGCGGGTCGGCCGGAGGAGCGACGCGGCGGCGGCCGGGCGCGGCAACGCACGGAGCTCCGGCGGCGGGCGGGAGGCTGACGAGGTCGCCGGTGGGCGGCGGGTCAGCGCCGAGGAGAGCACTGGACGAGGCCGGGCGCGGAGGCGCGGAGAAGGGAGCGACGGAGGGGGCGCGAAAGGTGAGGAGGCGACGGAGGAGAACGTGGTGGAGGCGACGAGGGAGGAGGAGCAGCCGGGTCGGCTGGCTGGAGTGTAGAGGGCGAGAGGGCGCGTGAGCGGAGGAGCGAGGTGGAGGAGCAGGAGGGCGGGCGGAGCTGCCCGGAGGAGGGGCGGGCGCGGAGAGGTGGTGGGCGCGGCGAGGCGGCATGGCGGGGCGTGGGTGGTGAGAGGGAGTGGCGGAGGCGAGCGACGCGCGGCCGGAGCGCGCGGCGAAGAGGAGAGGGCGGCGAACGGCGGCGCGGTGAGGCAGAGCGGTGGGGAGGGAGCGACGCGGCAAGCGGGGAAGAGGAAGGAGAGGACCAGGGAGAGCAGGTCGGGAGGAGTAAGAAGGACGCGGGGGAAGGAGAAGGGGGGGCGGTCGTGCGTGGGTCGCGTGTGTGGGGGCCAGTGGGGCGGGTCCCGGTGGCGAGAGGCAGCACAAGGTGGCTGTTGGGTGGGGCGTGTGCTGCGTGGTGGTGTGAGTGCGTGTGTGTGTGCGCTGGTACCGGGGGAGTGTGGGGCCAGGGGAAAGAGAGAGGGAGAGAGAGAGGGAGTGGCTGGGTGAGGTGGCAGCTTCCTAGTGGTGGGGATTTTGGGGAGGGGTGAGGTGGCGACATAGGATAGGTTGGGGTGAGGTGGAGGGGGTGTGGGTAGACTAGGTTGGGTAGACTAGGGATTTAGAGGGGCTGATTAGGTGGACCGTTTTGGAACTGGGGTGGTCGTTCGGGTCTATCCGGCCCGTTCGAGTGCCCCACTAAAAATAATTTAATATTTTATATGTTTTAAACGGACCGTTTGCAAACCGATAGCAGTCAAACAAAATATTCCGGCGACCCGGTTTTGGTGTTTGAAATAAGATGGGGCGTTTTAGAAAACAAAACTAGGTTTTTCCGCAATTAGTTTTATGCAAGCAAATGCAAGATGATGACGATGCTCAAATGCAATGTGGCATGATGACATGAGCATGCGGTCATGATGATGCAATGCACAAAAACAACGCGATTTTCTAGTTGTGGTTTTGCGGGATGCCACAATTCAACACCACTAACAATGGATCTCGCCCTCGAGATCCGCCTCATGGTACCGGAAGGAAGGCCGGCGATCCGAATCTTCTCGCGCTTCGTGTGGATCCTCGCGACACCACTAACAAGAGGTCGTTGTCCGTGATCGTCGAGAGAACACTCCGGAAACAAAAGGTCGAAGGGAGAGGTATCAACAAATAAAGCCACCTCTAACTTCCGCGGACGGAGTAAAACTGCTAGATCCACTGATTCGATGTACAAGAGCGAATGATAAGAGTAGTCGGATGGTGATCAGTCCATCGCGCACCCAAACCATTACTCTGCACACGAATAGGCGGATTATGCAACCAACTCTCGGAATTAGACTGGAGATCTCGACAAGCGAGGGCCGGAACAAAGGAGGGATGCGGACTCTGCATCGGATCTGGCGTAGAGGATGTCATCGCGTCGGAAAACACCGGAAGGCACAAACAAGGAACAACGAATGGTACCACAGCAGACGGATTCCTCAGGCATCTTGAACACCGGATGGTAGAACACTGTTATCAAAGAAGGAAGCGAAACCCTGTAGGTACGACGGAACCCAACCACGAGAATTCCTGGACTCGAAGAAAGGGACGAGAGCGGATTCAAAACACGTAGAGGTAAGAGGAGAACAGCAGAGGGGTAAGGAGTAAAATCAGACCTAATCAGAACTATCCAACCGATTTTGCAAAATAGTTTTGACACTCTACTTCGGCCGCTAGCTAGGTTATCCTACAGGCTGGACTTGTGGGGTATCTCAACTGCTGAGCTCTGATACCACTCTGTAGCACCCTCAGAATCGTACCTATGCAAGTTTTAGCGAAACCCGCCAAATCCGCATAGAAACGATTCAAAGGTGCCCACCAGTCACTTTCGCGGTGGAAAGTAATAATATTACACAACAGTCCTCGATGGGACCCACGTAATGTATATATATACAACACGACTCCATGAGCCAAGAATACGATATACGGTACAAAGATCCAAATCACCTTGAAAGATGGAGCGTCCGACTACGACAAGATGCAAATGGGGCTAAGAGCCCCAAGAATAACCAATGGCGTCCATAACCCTGCCCAAAGCCGGAAGGGTAACCCGCTAACGACGCCGAAACACGCTTAACAAAAGGTGCCGACAAAGGGCAAAGGAAAAGAGGAGCGTCAAGATCGAGGCCAAGACACGGCGAGACTAGAATTCGTGGTCCTCGCCTACATAGGTATGGTGGATCAAGCGGCGGAAAGATGCACTAAACAACCAATAGAGACTCGATACAACTGGCGGCAATCAGAGAGGGGTAAGTAAGACCTATTCGGAACCAACCTGATACTATCATCAAACAAACCCATCCTGGCGTTTCCCCCTCGAGACCAACGAGGAAGTCAACCGAGAACTCACGGTTGGCAGTTTTACTTATTCAGTTATAGTTGCGGCACTTTACTAGTCATGTTTAGATAATCGTCCTGATAAAGTAAGCAGTGGCCACTTTTAGTTAACCATTCCGTTATAGTTGCAACGATTACTAATCAGATACAGATAGCATGAGGTAACCCAAACACCCAGAAGTTGTTGGTACTTTTATTTAGCCATTCCGTTGTAGTTGCAATACTTACTAGTCAGGTACAATGGTCGCAAGCGACACCCAAACAAGCAATTGTGGGCAGTATTATTTAGCCATTCCATTATAGTGAAGCTGATTACTAGTCATTATAAAGTCAAATTTATAGCACTACTTTAGTTATGCTTGTCTATGGTCGAGATATGCTCCAAGTCGTCCATAACCGCGGACACGGCTTTAAAAGTTTTACCCGCCGGGTGCACCAATAGCAACACACGCTCGATCAACCTCGGAAAAACCAAATCAAAACCCAACGAGGCCTTCACGACAAAGCAATCACAGGATTCAGAAATATTTCAGGGGGCCACCCCTTGAAGTCTTACCCGCAACGAAGTAAGCTAGCTCCGAGACGGACCCAAGGTTTGGGTGGACGGCTGTGAGCGACTGGGAACCCAAAACTGGGCTTGTCGACACCGCGAAAACGTGTCCCGATCCTAAACAGTACAGGTGCTATCTGTCGCACAATTTAATTAAAGCAATAAACATGGCATAAGTACAGGATAGTAAATAAAACCTCAAACTAGTTTGTGGCCCCAAGAAATAAGACTGAATCAATCAAGCTCGCTCGGGGGTCCCATATACCTCCGGATGTAGATACCACGATAAATCAAGGAACAGGTATCAAGTACTCGGGGTCCTACGGGACACAAGTGGGCGGTCGGAAACCAAATATTATCTATCACCCACCGATGCCTCTGCTTACTTACTTCAATTTTAGTTGTTAAACAGTAATTAAAGTGAACGATAAGTAAAACCATAATCATCTCCAACAACAAACATGCGGCAAGGCTCCAACAACTGTGGCACTTGACGACACGCAACAGCACTTGAGCAAGCGACTACGACGCGCAAGTCCAACTATCTACCAAACAACAGGTAATAGGATGTGTCCAAGGCAATATAAGGCTGCAAGGGATATCACAGGTACGGAAACTAAAGCATCGCAACACAGATAGCAATAGATCAACAGGAAGGAATAAAGACTATAAAAGTAAGGTAGGTAGAAAGGGGGAGATGCTCGCCTGAAAACATTGTTGAAGGTTCAACCGAAGATCGGGTCGACACTCGCATCAACTCAACGGCCTTATCCGCGAAGAATCAAAACGCTAGAATAAACACCGGATGCAATATTTAATACTACGGCAAAAGATCGGCACGATGCATGGATGATGCATGGCATGGCAAAGGTGCGATGCAATTAGGTCATATTAAGCGGAACCGGGGTCCCGACAATTAATTAAATGGTTCATGTTGTTTAGATACCCCGCAAATTAAAGGTTGTTTAACAAGGCAAAATATATCGGTTTGATGCACAAATTTAAATGAGGCCAATATGAGACTAGATTTGCCCGCATATGGGCCCCATATTTAATTATTAGGTGAATCGGCATAAGGCCCCCAACCCACATGATATGCATGCGAGATGAATGATTTAATGTGCAACAATTTGTTATTACATTTATAAAATAGGGCTCGAGAAAAGGGGTCACACGTTCACGGTTCGACGATCTTGGGGTTCCGGGTCCGGGTTCGGTCTCGGTTCGGTTCGACGGTTCGTTCTCGACCGGATTGTTCTCGGATGGCGAGTCGATCTTGGCGCTCGTTAGACGGACTTGGCGTGGGCGTCGGGCGACGGCTCGCCCTGGCCGGTGTCGAACTTGTCGGGTCCTCGTGTCGGGTCGGTCTTGTCGTTCGGGATGAAGATCCTGGCGTTTTTGAGGAAGTACTTGTCGCACCGGGATGAAGACCTTGGGGTTCCATCTCGATCATCGGTCAACTCGTTGGAAGTAGAACTTGGCGTGCTATGGTTCGGGTTCGGTCTCGGGGTCTCGGACGCCAGGATCGGTCTTCGGGGGTCAACGAGGTCAGCCTCCACGAGGAAGATCATGACGTGCCGACGGGTTCGATCTCCGTGAGGTCTTGTGGTTCTGGCTTTGGTACCGATGACAGCTTGGGTAGGCACCAACGGTCTTCCTGTGCACTTGTACTTGGTGTAGCGGCCTTGATATCCGTCGATCTTGAGAAGGGCCCGGTCTAGCTTCTGGTCTTGAGTCAGAGGAGTAGCACAACTACATCACCACCAATCCATCTTGACAACCATCGTCGCCACACCATCTGAATATCGGAGGGGCTCGAGCGAGGAGAGACGGGTGCCACGGTCGGTGCTACGCAGGGTCGGCCACGAGGAAGAGGAACTGCATCGGACGATAAGCGCCGCAGCCGGGCGCACCAGAGGAGCGGCGGGACGAGGAAGGCGAGGGACGGCGCGTGCCGGGCCCGCAGCGGAGGAGGCCGGACGGTGAGGTCGAGCCGGGCGAGGCAGAACGAGGGCGGCGGAGGAGGCCGGACGGTGAGGTCGAGCCGGGCGAGGCGTAACGAGGGCGGCGGAGGAGGAGATGCTGGCCGCCTTGGCGAGAGGGAGGCAGCGCTGGCGGGAGCGGAGCCCGCGGCGACGGACGGCCGGTTGAGGAGCTTGGCCGGGCGGGCCGAGTGAGCCGAGGGCGGCGGTCCGGGCGACGCTGGCCGGAGTGAGCGGCGGGGAGGTTGACGAGGTCGCCGGCGGCGGGGTCGCGGGCGCGGCCGAGGAGAGCACTGGGACAAGGCCGGCGGGAGGCGCAGAGGCGGCGGGCGGGAGCTGGACGGAGAAGGGCGAGGGGTGGAGACGCTGGAGAGAACGGGGTGGAGGCGCACGAGGGAGGAGGGAGAGCGGGTCGGCAGGTCGGCGCTGGAGGCGAGGAGGGCGAGAGGGGCGCGTGAGCGGGCGGAGGAGCGAGTGGAGGAGCAGCGGGAGCGCTGGAGCGGAGGCTGGCCGAGCGGCGGGCAGGTGGTGGGCGGTGGGCGAGGCGGCGTGGCGGCGTGGTGAGAGGGAGTGGCGGCAGCGACGCAAGCCGAGGCGCTAAGAGGAGAGGGCGGCAAGGGCGGGCAAGGCTGTGAGGCTGGAGGGAGGGCGAGGGGGGAAGAGGAAGGAGAGGACCAGGGAGAGCAGGTCGGGAGGAGGAAGAAGGACGCGGGGGAAGGAGAAGGAGGGCGGCCAGGCTGGGTCGCGGTGGGGCCCAGGCGGGTCCCGTGGCGAGGGGGGGAGAGGCAGCTGCACAAGGCGTGGCTGGGGGTGTTGAAGGGCGTGGTGGTGTGAGTGCGTGTGTGTGTGCGCTGGTACCGGGGGAGTGTGGGTCCAGGGGGAAGAGAGAGGAGAGAGAGAGAGGGAGTAGCTGGGTGAGGTGGCAGCTTCCCAGTGGTGGGGATTTTGGGGAGGGGTGAGGTGGCGACATAGGATAGGTTAGGGTGAGGTGGAGGCGGTGTGGGTAGACTAGGTTGGGTAGACTAGGGATTTAGAGGGGCTGATTAGGTGGACCGTTTTGGAACTGGGGTGGTCGTTCGGGTCTATCCGGCCAGTTCGACTGCCCCACTAAAAATAATTTAATATTTTATATGTTTTAAACGGACCGCTTGGTAAACCGATAGCGTAAACAAAATATTCCTGAATTCGGTTTTGGTGTTTGAAATAAGATGGGGCGTTTTAGAAAATAAAACTAGGTTTTTCCGCAATTAGTTTTATGCAAGCAAATGCAAGATGATGACGATGCTCAAATGCAATGTGGCATGATGACATGAGCATGCGGTCATGATGATGCAATGCACAAAAACAACGCGATTTTCTAGTAGTGGTTTTGCGGGATGCCACAATCCACATAGAAGTTCAAAAGATGTAGTGATTTTACAGCAAGCACTTGATATTAATATAATTTTCTGTTAGCAAAAATATAGGGGATAGATACCAATGTGGCAATGTGCAAATCATTTAAGTTAATTATAGTTAATCAGAGCCAGGGCTAGAAGCCACCATATTTAGACAATCAATGTTTAGATTGCTCTGGGATACAAAACAAACACATTGTGCATAGTAAATTGGGTTTGCATATCTTCAAATTTTCACATCATGCATCATGCAAGCCATAAATTACAAAGAAAATACAGTACATCTTTAGAATTGAAAGCATGTTTTCTAGCTGTTTTTTGCAATCTTTTAAAAGAATATATCTCTAGCTTGCACTGTGGTTTCTAGAAAATTGGCGATTCCCTCGACATTGAGAAGATTTTTTTGCGGCGTCGCGAGAATAGGGAACACGTCCATTGCCTGACATAACATCCACTTAATTAAATGGTCATGCAATGCAAAGCGTGTTGTCCTATAGTACAAATGGGAGCTTCAATTACATCAAATTGGTGGTTTAGCATTAAGTATAGCATAGTACCAGCATTGTGTTAAGAAAAGCATACTCTGGCTCCAAGATCCCCAACTGCATCAGAACCAGAAGCTCAATGTGTGTCATCAAGACAAGAAACTCGAGAGGAGAACTCCTGCCAAGTTGAACACCAAAACATCCCTCTTGGAATTCGCACTATTGAATATACAACTAATTCTTGAATGGCTAGGAGGTTATGTACCAATTCCAAATGGCGAAGAGGACCACTATTGGAAGTCACCGTTAAGGATATGTCATTGCTCCAAGACACCGTCGAATAAAAGATGAAACAAACAATAACCTGAGGTTCGTTTGTAAATCAAAATCATGTAAAGACCAAATGCCATGAGAGCAACAATAAAAACGATATGTCACAAGAGAGAAAATACTAAAACATACAATTGAAGAAACAACATGTGTTCGATATAGGCTATACTACAACAATAAATCGAAAATCGTGAGCTAATTCATCTATGAATGGTTTATAGAGTAGAAATGAGTATAAAGAAAATTTAATAAAATCTCTCTCTGAAACCAAGAAAAGAGTTAAAGGCAATGTTCCATATATCCTTACCGCCGCGAGCCAATCGGAATTTAATCTTGGTTGTTATCTATTTAAGCTAGTTCAATATCAAGAACTAATACAAGGAAAATACACTGGTTTTAACTATCTGGATAACATAAAGCTTTTCCACTTTTCATTTTTCTGCTAGTCAGTATCACAAGCGCTATTACCAAAACAAAAAAAACTTTGCTAGAACAAAAGAGAAGCCGTCAACAACTGAACTGAACTGAGTTGAGAATGCATAAGCACGGAACAACCTCAAGACAGAATTATGCATCAATATATACTTACAGATGCATGTAGAACAATTATATACGTATACACATGTAAACTCAGTTAGATTCATGTGGATTCGGACGCTATTTCCACTACCAATGCAACTCCAATGATTGACCAAATTAGGCTGAATGTAGATCGATGTCCTTGTTCCTCCACACCACATCAACCTCCATTAATGGGATTCCTTGTGATTAAGCAGTAAAGAAAGATCAATACTGCCAATTGTTTTGGAATTTTACTTTGAGTTACCCATGACACAGATGATTATGTAAATGGTGTTTGTGAACCCTAGAACAAAGAAAAGAGTGACATACCATAGTTAGATGAAATATCAAGAAGATGAAGTCGAGCGTGTAAAATTAGGTAGTCAATTCTAGAGGAAAACCACTGGAGTCCTCATCTCCCCGCACTTTCAAGTTGCTGCAGGGACAAGGAGATCCGAAGGGGGGGAGACAGACCTTGTGAGAGCAACTCGAGGAGACGGACGGTGACGACCCTGGTAGCTCTCCTCGGAGAAGAGGTACAATGCTAGGCTGCTCTGCCAACAATCAAAGAACTACCCAAGGAAGATGAAAAACGAGACAAAAAGTAAGAAAAGGTAAGCTCTTGGAGCATTCAGCTATGAATCGACTCTCCATCGATCCAATCGCTGCTCATTGGAGGAGGATGTCATCCAGATGCCAAGGTTGCCTCGCCATGGAGTCTGGGACACACCAGCGGGGTCAAGATCCTCAAGGCACCACCTCTGACTGCGCCACCGGCCGCTATGAGACAGGAGATAGAGAGAGCAGATGGGAAAGGAGAGGTCGGCAGGATACTGTGGGGCGAGCGCCACTGCCGTTGCCATGGAGCCGAAGACGCCACTGAGGTCGATCTCCTCGATCCCTCTAGATCATCTCCTCCTCGAAGAGGTCCTGCCTCCGGACGCCAGGCCGATCACGGCGAGACCCTCTAGCCGCTCAAGGTGGCCTCGCATGGTCCAGCCGCCGCCACGAGGCAGACTTGCCCGGACGCCATGAGGCCCTCGACGCCCGCACGACGCCGTGTTTGGGCTCAGGTTTCGAGAGAGGCTGCCGCCACCGTGCTCCTCCGAAATGCCCATGAACCCATCCCGCCTCCTTACAGGTAAGGAGGCTAGGTTTCTCGCTGAAATCCCCGCCTCTTCTCTCGCCTCGGCAGTCGCCTCCCCTACCTCCTCTTCCGGCGGGTCCTCTACAAAGACATCGCCTCACTCTTCCATGGTCGGTACCGCCGCTTTTTTAGTGCGCCCATGGGAGAGACGAGGAGAGGAGAAAGAGAAGAGGAACAGGGAGTAGAGGGTTTCAGGTAACCAGTAAAAATCCGATTTTGCCCTTGATGCACTAGCTAAACCACGGGTGGTGCCACCACGCCACTCGCCTCTGCCGCTCACATGGCGCCCACGCACGCTTCATCGACCACCGACCTGCGAGAAGGTGCCCTATCGCCGTGGGACGGAGCGCCGATCGGGATGTAGGAGCTCAGTCTCACAGCCACTTACACGGACGGCCACGATTCCTCGTATCGGACGGTTCGGACCACCTCCTCTCAATCGGACGGCAGCAGCTTGTTTGGACGCCCAATCCAACGGCTGAGAAGGCAGGTGGCCTCTATATTGCCGGGAGGGGGGTAGAAATATTCTCTTTAGATGGCGCGGGTAAAGCCAAAGGTGGATAGGAGTAGAGTGGTTTGTCATACACGACGGGTGGAGTCCGTGACCGTGATTCCGGACTGTACGGTATGGGGCCCCGCGTCCGCGTGGAGGAGCCGCTGACATTTTTTGCGGCCATGGAGCTACGGTAGCAGGTGGCCCAGATAGAGCGGTTTGTTTAAGCAGCTGCTATACGGCGGTGCACTGAAATTTGAAGCTATACACTAAAAAATGTCTAGATACATTTTCTTCACAAACCTAAAACATCTTGTATTTCTAAATAAAGGGAGTATTTCCTCGGATCTAATAAGTGTCGTTTAATCAGAATCAGCGTGGAAGACACTACAGGAATGGGAAGCTACGCCGACGGCCCCGACGTTCGGGGCCGTCGGCGTAGCCATCGTCCAGGCCAGCCTCGCCAAGCAGTCGTCGGTATAAAATTTATTGCCCTCGGCATAATCTATGCTACGCCGACAGCTGCCCTCGGCGTAGCATACGCCGATGGCTGCCCTCGGCGTAGCTATTTTTTATTTTATCTCATTAAACTTTGAAAAATCATAAATAAATCATTCTAATTTGGAAAAATACAAATAATATATCAAAATTTGCAGAAAAATAAGACCTATCTATCTACACTCAAATATTACACATTTATAAATAAAAATTAAGTAAAACATAAAACATTATATATAGTTTAAAACGGGTATAAAAAAATTCAAAAACGATCGAAACAATGCGAAACCTTCGCGTGGTGTTATATTATGTGACATAGTTAGAAGGAAAAATATCAAACTTGGTATATTGATTATGTCTCAAAGAAACCTTCATAAAATGACCTATCTCATTCGAGGTTTCGTCACTTTCGGGTCAAATGACCAATTTTATGGCTAGAATCAAGGCATAGTTTGTGATAATGTGCCCATATTGTGCATACACATGCATCATGGGATGGCGAACAATATTGCAGAAGAAAGTTTTCCTTTTCTTCGCACCAAAAAGCCATTTCCCATTTTCCGAGCATAAAAAACGGCCGGTTTGTGAAGCAACCACCAAATGGCTAATTCAAAATACTACCACCACATTTTAAAAAAAATACTATACCACCTTATACGGACAATGTACCAACAGGGGGATCCGAAACCTTTCCGTCCACCTTTGGTGAAAAAGACAAATTTCTGCCGAATCGGTAGGAAGTGGGTCAGATATGAACTACAGGTATATGATCCGATGCTCATGTTTTTTTACAAAAATCATTTTTAGGTTCACAATATGCTATTTTATCAAAGATCTAATGAAAATTTAGCGAGGCTCTGCCCCGAGCTAAGAATTCCGTCGTTCGACAAAGTTTGACGATAGTTTAAAACGGGCATAAAAAAATAAAAAACGATCAAAACAATGCGAAACCTTCGCGTGGTGTCATATTATGTGACATGTTTATAAGGAAAAATAGCAAACTTGATATATTGATTATGTCTCAAAAAACCCTTCACAAAATGACCTATCTCATTTAAGGTTTCTTGGCTTTCGGGTCAAATAACCAATATTATGGCTACAATCAAGGCATAGTTTGTGATAATGTGCCCATATTGTGCATACACATGCATCATGGGATGGCGAACAATGTTGCAGGATAAAGTTTTCTTTTTCTTCGCACCAAAAAGCCATTTCCCATTTTCCGAGCATAAAAAACGACCGGTTTGTGAAGCAACCACCAAATGGCTAATTCAAAATACTACCACCACATTTTAAAAAAAATACTATACCACCTTATACGGACAATGTACCAACAGGGGGATCCGAAACCTTTCCGTCCACCTTTGGTGAAAAAGACAAATTTCTGCCGAATCGGGAAGGGTCGATATGAACTACAGGTACATGATCCGATGCTCATGTTTTTTTACAAAAATCATTTTTAGGTTCACAATATACTATTGTATCAAAGATCTAATGAAATTTTAGCGAGGTTCTGCCCCGAGCTTAGAATCTTTATGTCCGTCGTTCGACAAAGTTTGACGATAGTTTAAAACGGGCATAAAAAATTCAAAAACGATCGAAACAATGCGAAACCTTCGCGTTTTGTCATATTATGTGACATATTTATAAGAAAAAATAGCAAAGTTGATATATTGATTATGTCTTAAAAAACCCTTCACAAAATGACCTATCTCATTTGAGGTTTCTTGGCTTTCGGGTCAAATGACCAATGTTATGGCTAGAATCAAGGCATAGTTTGTGATAATGTGCCCATATTATGCATACATATGCATCATGGGATGAAGAACAATGTTACAGCAGGAAGTTTTCCTTTTCGTCGCACCAAAAAGTCATTTTCTATTTTTCGAGCAATAAAAACGGACGGTTTTGTGAAGCAACCACCAAATGGCTAATTCAAAATACTACCACCACATTTTACAAAAATACTATACCACCTTATATGTACAATGTCCCAACATGGGGATCCGAAACCTTTCCATCCACCTTAGGTGAAAAAGACAAATTCCTGCTGAATCGGTAGGAAGTGGGTCAGATATGAACTACAGATACATGATCCGATGCTCATGTTTTTTTATAAAAATCATTTTTAGGTTCACAATATGCTATTTTATCAAAGATCTAATGAAAGTTTAGCGAGGCTCTGCCCCGAGGTAAGAATCTTTATGTCCGTCGTTCGACAAAGTTTGACGATAGTTTAAAACGGGCATAAAAAAATCAAAAACGATCGAAACAATTCGAAACCTTCGCGTGGTGTCATATTATGTGACATATTTATAAGGAAAAATAGCAAACTTCATATATTGATTATGTCTCAAAAAAACCTTCACAAAATGACCTATCTCATTTGAGGTTTCTTGGCTTTCGGGTCAAATGACCAATGTTATGGCTAGAATCAAGGCATAGTTTGTGATAATATGTCCATATTATGCATACACATGCATCATGGTATGGCGAACAATGTTGCAGGAGGAAGTTTTCCTTTTCGTCGCACTAAAAAGCCATTTTCTATTTTTCGAGCATAAAAAACTGACGGTTTTGTGAAGCAACCACCAAATGGCTAATTCAAAATACTACCACCATATTTTACAAAAATACTATACCACCTTATATGGACAATGTCCCAACAGGGGGATCCGAAACCTTTCCATCAACCTTTGGTGAAAAAGACAAATTCTTGCCGAATCGGCTGGAAGTGGGTCAGATATGAACTACAGGTACATGATCTGATGCTCAAGTTTTTTTACAAAAATAATTTTTAGGTTCACAATATGCTATTTTATCAAAGATCCAATGCAAGTTTTCCTTTTCATTGCACCAAAAAGGCATTTTTCATTATCCGAGCGCAAAAAAGAGATTTTCTAAAGCAACCACCAAATAGCTAATTCAAAAACTGAGGGTTTGTGATTAGTTGATATGGATATCATATTTGGATTCCTCTCAGTTTTTGATCAAATTAAACATATTATTTGTTGAATTTCGATTTACAGATTTAAAGATATTAATTATTCTATATTAAATAGAAAAATACAAAAAAATAAAATTATTATATTTTTATTTGAATTCAATAATATTTTTACTTATTCATTAATATTTACTTAAATAATTGTTTGTAATTTCAAAAAATACAAACATGTGACATGATGATATAAGAGTTAATAAGATTGATATCATATTATTGACACCAATGTATGAATTACTTTGCGGAAACGGATTCTGAAGGAACGAGGAAGTTCAGCGTGCTGAAGCTGGAGTAGTATTAGGATGGGTGACCTGCTGGGAAGTTTGATTAAGACTGGAATTTAATCAAATAGTAAGTATAATTAGTGTTAAAAATGTTCAAAGTAGGAGATTAACAAGTGAAACAATTCAAAGAATAAAAAAATTGAGAAAAAAATAATAAAATTATTATTTTTCAAAAATCAAAAAAAAATATTTTTGCTACCGGTCGACAGGCTATGCCGACGGCCGCTACGCCGACGCCGACGACATTTTAATACGCCGACGACTTGACTGTGCTCCGCCGAGGGAAATCTTTGCCGAGGAGGCTACGTCGAGGGCGAGGACATTTTGGCCTACGCCGACGGCCTTTTGCCCTCGGCGTAGCGCGCGCGTCCCGTAGTGAGATCTACAGAAAACTGGAGAAAGAAAAAGAGAGGGAAACAAACTATCACGTTTGTTTTGACGAGTCAGGCAGACCGGTCGTCGATACTGAAGAGAGGCCCGTCGCAGCTGCCGTATGCTGCACACCTAGCTCGACCGTGACTACTCCTAGCTTTCATTTCTTCGACGGTCGTTTGGATAGAATAATCATAGAGATTATTATTATACTCCTTCCGATCCTATTACTTATCGTTGAAATGGATGTATCTAGCACTAAAACATGTCTAGATATATCCATTTTAGTCATAAGTAATATGAATCGGAGGGAGTATTATATACCGCCTCTGGTAGACTCTCTCGATCAGGGTTGGAAGGAAAATTTAAACGATCCATTTCGTTCACGTACACTTCACTAGCTAGATCGGAGCAAGAAAGATGCGTGTCCGTATCTATTCGTATCTTTGCTCTGAAGATACTATGCACTTGATGCTGCACCGCTGAAGAGAAAAAGATCTGCGCCTCACACCGTTCCTCTATCCTCTCCTTTTCTGTCAAAAGCCGAGCTGTTCCGTCCGTCCATCCATGCCGGTACGATACAGCATTTCCTGGGGTTCGGGTTTGCGCTGATGATGACGGAGCCACTTGCGACGAACATTTTTTTTTTTAACCAAGATAGGTCCCGAAGGACTGAATGCTGCAATAGATTAAGCGGTGGGTACAACAAACATACATGACCAAAAAAGGAAAGAAAATTACAACGGGCCCTCAACTTTGCACATAGCACCCTGCAGGAAAGCGTCAAACGCAATCAAGTCCCTGCACACCGCAACACGCTCGCCTCCAACCACGGCCGCCGGAGTCGGCACCGGGGACGAACCACTTGGGCCGACAACGGCGAAGGAAGCCGTGGGAAGGGGGAAGAACAGGCCGCCGAAGGCGGTTAGAAAGCTCAGGCACAGAGGCCTCTCGAGCGCGGCGAGGCCATCGTCTTGGCCAAAGGTAGCGGGTGGCGTAAAGCTTCCGCTTGGAGATCGCCGGGGAAATCGCAGCATCGCCGCCTGGACACACCAGGCAGCCCTTTCCTTCGCCAGCATCCACAGGTTCCGATTCTCCTCCCATCCTTCCCTCGCCACCACGGCAGGCCGAGATCTGGACGGAGCACCAGTCGCAGTAGACGCCACGAAGAAGTTCTTGAGCTTTATGGCCGAGCCGCCCAAGCTTCTCCTCCCACCGACAGCTGCAACCGCTGCAGCTCCAGAGAAAAGGAAGCCCGACGACCTCCCGGCCCGCCAACAAAGACAGAGAGTAGCTGAGACGCCATGCCGCCGCAGCCACCAGATCCGCCAACTCCCGCCACGGCCGGACAGAGAGGGCCCTAGATCTGGAAGCTGCAGCCAAGCACCAGCGTCCGGCACAGCTTTATTAAGGAGCACAGGAGTCACCGCCGCCGCCTCCCACCCACCATGGACGAGGAGGATCCCGACGAACAACCCTAGAAGGCATGGGATCTAGCTGCTCAGATCCAACGCCCAGACTCCAAACACGGGCATGAAGCCCAGACTTGGCATGAAGCCAACAAACCTACCACTACATTCAGATAACGGCGGCTTCTCCTCACCCACTCCAGCCAGAGCCGGAGCAGAAGGGGAGGGGAGCCGGCAGCCCAGAGGCGACTCTCAAGGAAGTAGGAAGGGGGGGAGAGAAGGGGGAGGAGAGAAGAGACCCAACGTCCGACTCCCCACACGCACTATAAGCTTACTTGCGACGAACATGCGGAAGGATTTTGGAAGTCGCACGTTGCTTTCGACAAGGGACGACTTATTTTTGGAGTAGTTGTACATGCCGTGGTACGGGAAGAGAGCACGGCAACGAACATGATAAGCTTGTTTTCTTGGCTGATCATGTAGGTTTAGGGCATGTTTGGTAGCCATGCTCAACTCAGAATTTCCCACCTCAGCTCGTTTTCAGATGTTTGGTAGGTTGGTTCCGGGATCTGGCACCGCCCACTCATACTTAAAACGGCCTGGCAAAGGCCTGCCATGGTGCCGGAAACGAAGCAGACCTCACCGCCACCTCCATCCCGAAACCGTTCCGCCTGGCCCGCACCCCGCCTCCACCCACCCCGAGCCCCCCACACATTCCTTCTCCTCTATCCTCAAAACGCATCGCCCGCTCCGACCCCGATCATCCCGTCCCTAGATTCCACCGTTGTTGAGCGTCCCCGCCGCTCAGCCCCTATCACTCTCTGGCAGCAGCTCCTCCGCCCCTCATCTCGCCGCCGCCTCCGGTCGCCGGGCGCAGATCACCGCCATGGACAACGGGCCGGGGACCACCACCAGCCTCACAGAGCATAGACCCAAGACGGGAGGAGGACAAGACCACCGCCTTCCTCAGAGCCGCCGCCGCCGACGCTGACGAGCGGTTTCGCCATCGGCCGGCCGTCTGGAACGCGCCGATGTGACATCCTCCTCGCTTGATTCTCTCATCGGTGACAATGAAGGCCTACTCGCTTGCTCCTCTCACCGGCGCCCAAGATGGCCTCCTTGGTTGCTCCTCTCACCGGCGCCCACTCACCCCAACACCACCAGATGCACAGCCTCACCAACGCATAGCCCCATGAGGACCTGATTGCTTTTTATTTTCATTTTTTAGGTTCTGTGACTCGTTTGCATTTTTAATTTCTGATTTAGTGGATTCTATAAAAACATCTCAGCTGAGCCATATCTAAACAGACACGCTCTACCAAACAACATCTCAACTCAACATATGTCAACACATGCAGGCTGCCAAACACATGACAAAATCTCAGTCCAACTAAGATAAGGTCAGCATGTATGAGTAGAGATAGACAATCTGGATTGAGCCGGCCTACCAAACACACCCTTAGCTTTATTACCCAGAAAGTCGTTGAAAGTTTAAACGAAATTCTTCATCGTGGACGGCCGGAACAGAGAGAGACCGAACAGGAAACGTCGAAAGGCCGGCGGAACTTGAGCGGCCCAAAGAGAGAGACACGGGACACACTCAAACAACCTGGCTGTACGGAAGTGGCCTTGGTGGACTCGGTCATAGCACCATGTCATGTCATCACTACAGGACGCGCGCGCGCTACGCCGATGGCAAAACGCCGTCGGCGTAGGCTAAAATGCCCTCGGCGTATGGTACGCCGACGGCTGCCCTCGACGTAGCCTCCTCGGCAAAGGGTTCCCTCGGCGGAGCACATAGAGGCCGTCGGCGTAGCAAAATGTCGTCGGCATAATGCCCCCAGCGTAGCGGCCGTTGGCATAGCTTGTCGACAGGTTGCAAAAATATTTTTTTCAAATAAATAAATAAATAAAAATATTTTTATTTTTTTTCTCAATTTTTGAATCTTTGAATTGTTTGACTCGTTAATCTCTCACTTTGAACACTTTTAACACTAATTACACTTAATATTTAATTAAATTGCAGTCTTGGTCGAACTTCCCGGCCGGTCAACCATCATAATACTACTCCAGCTCCAGCACGCTTAACTTTCTCGTTCCTTCAGAATCTGTTTCCGTAAAGTAATTCATATATTGTTGTCAATACTATGATATTAATCCTATTAACCCTTATATCAACATGTCACATGTTTGTATTTTTTGAAATTGCAAACAATTAATTAAGTAAACATTAATTAATAAGTAAAAATATTATTGAATTCAAATAAAAATATAATAATTTTACTTTTTTGTATTTTTCTATTTAATATGGAATAATTAATATCTTTAAATCTATAAATCGGAATTTAACAAATAATAAGTCTAAATTGATCAGAAAAATGAGAGGAATCCAAATATGATATCCATATCAACTAATCACAAACCCTCCGTTTTTAAATTATTTGTTTGGTGGTTGCTTTAAAAATTCTTTATGCTTCTGGATAATGAAAAATGGCTTTTTGGTGCGATGAAAAGGAAAACTTGCAGTGAATCTTTGATAAAATAGCATATTGTGAACCTAAAAATGATTTTTCTAAAAAAACATGAGCATCGGATCATGTACATGTAGTTCATATCTGACCCACTTCCTACCGATTCGGCAGGAATTTGTCTTTTTCACCAGAGGTGGACGGAAAGGTTTCGAATCCCCCTTTTGGGACATTGTCCATATAAGGTTTCGAATCCCCCTTTTAAATCGTCCGTTTTTTGTGCTCAGAAAATGGGAAATGGCTTTTTGGTACGACGAAAAGAAAAACTTCCTCCTACAACATTTTTCGCCATCCCATGATGCATGTGTATGCACAATATGGGCACATTATCACAAACTATACCTTGATTCTAGATATAACATTGGTCATTTGACCCGAAAGCCAAGAAACCTCGAATGAGATAGGTCATTTTGTGAAGGTTTTTTTGAGACATAATCAATATATCAAGTTTAATATTTTTACTTATAACTATGTCACATAATATGACACCACGCGAAGGTTTCACATTGTTTTGATCGTTTTTGAATTTTTTGTGCCAGTTTTAAACTATCGTCAAACTTTGTCAAACGGCGGGCATGAAGATTCTTAGCTCGGGGCCGAGCCTCGCTAAACTTGCATTGGATCTCTGATAAAATAGCATATTATGAAACTAAAAATGATTTTTGTAAAAAAACATGAGCATCGGATCATGTACCTGTAGTTCATATCTGACCCACTTCCTACCGATTCGGCAGAAATTTGTCCTTTTCACCAGAGGTGGACGAAAAGGTTTCGGATCCCCTTTTGGGACATTGTCCATATAAGGTGGTATAGTATTTTTTTAAATGTGGTGGTAGCATTTTGAATTGGCCATTTGGTGGTTGCTTCACAAAATCGTTCGTTTTTTGTGATCGGAAAATGGGAAATGGCTTTTCGGTACAACGAAAAGAAAAACTTCCTCCTGCAATATTGTTCGCCATCCTATGATGCATGTGTATGCATAATATGGGCATATTATCAGAAACTATGCCTTGATTCTAGCCATAACATTGGTCATTTGACCCAAAAGCCAAGAAACCTCGAATGAGATAGGTCATTTTGTGAAGGTTTTTTTGAGACATGATCAATATATCAAGTTTAATATTTTTACTTATAACCATGTCACATAATATGACACCACGCGAAGGTTTCACATTGTTTCGATCGTTTTTGAATTTTTTATGCCCGTTTTAAACTATCGTCAAACTTTGTCGAACGGCGGGCATGAAGATTCTTAGCTCGGGGCCGAGCCTCGCTAAACTTGCATTGGATCTTTGATAAAATAGA
Organism: Avena longiglumis; assembly: GCA_030063025.1. Lineage (NCBI taxonomy): Eukaryota > Viridiplantae > Streptophyta > Magnoliopsida > Poales > Poaceae > Avena > Avena longiglumis. The sequence goes on along the minus strand of CP125978.1, from coordinate 94,130,115 downwards.
ATATTGTAAACCTAAAAATGATTTTTGTAAAAAAACATGATCATCGAATCATGTACCTGTAGTTCATATCTGACCCACTTCGTGCCGATTCGGCAGGAATTTGTCCTTTTCACCAAAGGTGGACGGAAAGGTTTCGGATCCCCCTGTTGGGACATTGTCATATAAGGTGGTATAGTATTTTTGTAAAATGTGGTGGTAGCATTTTGAATTAGCCATTTGGTGGTTGCTTTACAAAATCGTCGGTTTTTGTGCTCGGAAAATGGGAAATGGCTTTTTGGTGCGACGAAAAGGAAAACTTCCTGCTGCAACATTGTTCGCCATCCTATGATGCATGTGTATGCACAATATGGGCACATTATCACAAACTATGCCTTGATTCTAGCCATAACATTGGTGATTTGACCCGAAAGCCAAGAAACCTCGAATGAGATAGGTCATTTTGTGAAGGTTTTCTATGACATAATCAATATATCAAGTTTAATATTTTTACTTATAACCATGTCACATAATATGACACCACGCGAAGGTTTCGCATTGTTTCGATCTTTTTTGAATTTTTTATGTCCGTTTTAAACTATATATAATGTTTTATGTTTTACTTAATTTTTATTCACAAATGTGTAATATTTGAGTGTAGATAGATAGGTCTTATTTTTCTATAAATATTGATATATTATTTGTATTTTTACGAATTAGAATGATTTAGTTATGATTTTTCAAAGTTTAATGAGATAAAATAAAAAATAGCTACGCAGAGGGCAGCCGTCGGCGTATGCTAGGATATGCCGAGGGAAATTCTACGCCGAGGGCTTCTTGGCGGAGCTGGCCTAGACGATGGCTACGTCGACGGCCCCGACGGCGTAGCGACCAGCCATCGGCGTAACTTCCCATTCGTGTAGTGCATTTCTTTATCCCTTTAATTTTTTAGTCAGGAGGATGTTTTAATTTTGTTTCTGTATACTCACTCACTCGTACTACGCGGCATCCACTGTAGTAGGGCTTCAAGCGGGCCGGGTTGCGACACAATTTTTTTACTAATCCTTCTCTAATTTTATTAATTTTTAGGATCTTTTTATAATTTATTTTGCAGGTCGTTATTCGGGTGTCGCTTGCTACCCTACACTGCAGCGTATGTTCTTTTTTCTCTGTAGAAAGATTAAAAAGAAAGAAAGTAAATGCGGCTCCCGAAGCCCTCGATGAAGTAGACGCTGTCCGTACATGATAGGTGCGCCGAGACAGTGATGCAGCGACATTTACCAACAGCACACTAGGTAGTCCTCCTCCGCATAGTATGCTCCAGCTAGATTGGACGGAAGCGCGTACTCCTGACGAACGGAACTGTTAGGCGACACAACTCATCATGACTACAACTTGATATGGCTAGCGAGTTAGTGCGGGCCTTCGATCGAGCATACGTAGGAGTGTGTAGAAGTAGAAGGCTATAAGAAAGAGCTACTCTCCGTAAGTCTGGTTCTAGTGGGAGTATTATAATACTAGTATCTAGTGTATGATAGTATATCTTTAGTGCATTGTATCATGTAGTAGTATCATAGTAGTGGTATATTTATAGATTTGTAGAATCTCTATAAATGTGTGTACAAGATTTATTTGTCATTATGATTTGTAGTTTTACGTGTTATGATACGGTATCTATCTATGATACTCTAACCATCTCTCTCTTCGTTAATTGTGATGCCACATCAGTTTTTTGCCAAGTTGGTATGTATGATACACCTTATGATACTAGCACTAGAACCAGCCTAAGAATGGATAACAACACTTATACTGGACACAACCAGATAACAATTGCACATGTACTTACTGGGATAATTTAGGTGATAACAGTAGCTAGTTCCTAGATACTCCTAGATTACATATGAGCCAAAGTCACATTACAGAGATGCATGTCATCTAGTGGTTCTAATGTTGTTACTGATATGTAGAGGTAGCAGGTTGTAACACCCTCAGAATCGGACCTATGCAAGTTTTAGCGAAACCCGCCAAACCCGCATAGAAACGATTCAAAGGTGCCCACCAGCACTTTATGCGGGTGGAAAACTAAGTAATAACATTACACAACAGTCTTGATGGGACCCACGTAACAGATATATACAACACGACTCCATTAGTCAAGATTACGATATAATATACAAAGATCCAAATCACCTTAAAAGTAGAGGCCCATCTACGGACAAGATGCAAATGGGGCTAAGAGCCCAAGAATAACCAATGATGCTCATAACCCTACCCAGGCCAAGCCGGAAGGGTAACCCTGCTAACGACGTCGATCTCGAAACCTGCTTAAACAAAGGGGTGCCGACATAGGGCAAAGGAAAAAGAGGAGCGCCAAGATCGAGGCCAAGACACCATGAAGTCAGAATTCGGCGGTTCTCGCCACATAGGTATGGTGGATCAAGCGGCACACAAAGATGCACTAAACAATCTATAGAGACTCGACATAACTGGCGGCTATCAGAGAGGGATAAGAAAGACCTATTCGGAACCAACCTGATGCTACCACCAAACAAACCCATCCTGGTGTTTCCCCCTCGAGACCTGATGCTACTCACACAATTGGCAGTTTTATTTATTCAGTGATCGTTGCAGCAATTACTAGTCAGGTGTAGACAATCATTCTGATAATATAAGCAGTGGACAGTTTTAGTTAAACATTCCGTTGTAGTTGCAACACTTACTAGTCAGATACAATTAGCATGAGATAACTCAAAACCCAGCAGTTGTTGGTACTTTTATTCAGCCATTCCGTTGTAGTTGCAATACTTACTAGTCAGGTACAATGGTCGCAAGCGACACTCCAACAATTGTGGTCAGTATTATTTAGCCATTCCATTATAGTGAAGCTGATTACTAGTCATTATAAAGTCAAATTTATAGCACTACTTTAGTTGTAGTTGTCTATGATCGAGATATCTCTAAGTCGCCCATAACCGTGGACACGGCTTTGAAGTTTTACCCGCCGGGTGCACAAATAGCAACACACACACGATCAACCTCGAAAACCAAATCAAAACCCAACGAGGCCTTCACGACAAAGCAATCACAGATTCCGAAATATTTCAGGGGCCACCCTTGAGTACACCCGAACGGTTAATGACTCGAGACGGACCCGAGGTTTGGGTGGACGGTTGTGAACGATCGGGAACCCAAAATGGGCTTGTCGACACCGCGAAACGTGTCGATCCTAAATAGACAGTGCTCCTCGCACAATCGTAATAAAGCAGTAAAGCATGGCATAGGTACAAGATAGTAAATAAAACCTCAAACTAGTTTGTGGCCCCAAGAAATAAGAATGAATCAAGCTCTGGCTAAGGGGGGTCCCATAATTCCCCGTATGTGGATAGTGCGAATATTCAACGAACAGGTATCAAGTACTCGGTGTCCTACGGGACACAAGTGGGCGGTCGGAAACCAAATATTATCTATCACCCACCGATGCCTCTGCTTACTTACTTCAATTTTAGTTGTTAAACAGGAATTAAAGTGAACGATAGGTAAAGCCATGATCATCTCCAACATCAACATGCGGCAATACACCAACAACTGTGGCACTGGACGCCACGCAACAGCCCTTGAGCAAGCGACTACGACGCACAAGTCCAACTATCTACCAAACAACAGTTAATAGGGTGTGTCCAAGGCAATATAAGGCTGCAAGGGATATCACGGGTACGAAAACTAGAGCATCGTAGCACAGATAGCAATAGAACAACAGGAGGGAATAAAGACTATAAAAGTAAGATAGGTAGAAAGGGGGGAGATGCTCGCCTGAAAACATTGTCGAAGGTTCAACCGAAGATCGGGGCGAAACTCACATCAACTCAACGGCCTTATCCGCGAAGAAGCAAAACACTAGAAGAAACACCGGATGCACTATTTAATACTACGACAGGAGATCGGCATGATGCATGTATGATGTATGACATGGCAAAGGTGCGATGCAATTAGGCAATATTAAGCGGAACCGGGGTCCCGACATTTAATTAAACGGTTCAAGTTATTTAACTACCCCGCAATTTAAATGTTGTCTTAACAAGGCAAGATATGACAACGGTTCGATGCACAAATTTAAATGAGGCCAATGTAGGACTAGATTTGCCCGCATATGGGCCCCATATTTAATTATTAGGTGAATCGGCATAAAGCCCCAAACCACACGACAAGTATGCATGCATGAACAAATTAATATGCAACAGGTAATGTTATATTTATAAAATAGGGCTCGAGAAAGGGGTCACACATTAGGGTTCGACGGGGTTCGGGGTCGGGTCTCGGGGTCCGATCCGGGTTCGGTTCGACGGGATCGTTCGACTCCGGGGTTAGGGTCTTCGGATCGGGGTAGTAGATCTTGTCGCTTGGTATCCGTGAAGGAGAACTCGAGGTCGATGGCGAACTTGTTTGATGCCAGGGTCTTCAGGAGATCTTGGGTCGGGGGTCTCGGCAACGGTATTCGAGGTTGACTTGTTTGGTGTCGGCGGTCCATCGAATTCCATCGGGTCGTTGTAACTTGGTGAATCCTCAGTTCGGGCCTGCGGGCGATTCCGTGTCTTCATCCCGTCGACATTGTAACCCTTCCGTCCTAGTTGGACTTGGTCGAGTGATCGCTCTTGTGTTTGGAATTTCGCAGAATACCATGTGATGCCATCAACTTGGCAACAAAGGAGCGCGATGTCGAGGATGGGGTCGGCCGGTCGGAGGTCGAGCGGGAGAACAGGGCACGACAAGAGAGGACGAGGGCCGCAGGGGTGACACTGCTCGGAGGCGCGAGGTGCTGCAGAGGCGAGGCCAGGAGGCGCTGGTGAGCGGGTTGAGACGGAGCTGAAAGGCGCGGGCGGCCTGAGGCGATGGAGAGCAAGGCCGCGGACTAGGGAGAAGAGGAGGCGGCGTGGCGAGCTCGAGGTGACAGCATGGTGCGGTGTCGTGGCTCGACGGCCGAGCTGCAGCAGCGGGAGGCGATGAGGAGGTCCGGGCGGGCGGGGGGGAATGGCCCGGGCGACGCGAGGGTCGCCAGGCGGAGGAAGGAGGAGACGGCGGGTCTGTGGCGGCGCTGCCGGGTGGCTCGAGGACAGGAAGCTTGACGGGCGTCGGCGCGGATCAGCGGTGGCGCTGGAGGAAGGAGGAGCGGCGGAGGAGGCGGAGGCTGGCACGCCGAGGCGAGGCGCGGCCAGGCAAGGGGAGGAGGTGGGTGGAGAGGAGCGGGCGCAAGGGTCGGGTTGGGGAGGAAGACGGGCGCTGGTGGGGCTCATGGGAGAGGAGGGGGCTGGGTGAGAAAGAGTGAGAGGGGGGAAAGTCTAGGATTGATGAGGTGGCGGGGTGGGTAGGAATTGGGAAGAGGGGTGAGGTGGCGAGCTGTGAGTGGTGGGTAGATTAGGTTTGGGTGGGACTAGGAATTAGGGGGGGGCTGGTTTAGGTGGACCGTTTTAATTACTGGGGTGGTCGACTGGGTTGAATCGGCCCGTTCGACTGCCCCACTAGAAATAATTGAATGTTTTATTTATTTTAAACAGACTTTTGCAAACCGATAGGAAACAAAACCAAATAATCCGGTGACCCAGGGTTTGCGTTTGAATAAAGACAGGGCGTTTAGAAAACACAAACAGGTTTTTCCGCAAATAGTTTTATGCAAGCAAATGCAAGATGATGACGCTCAAATGCAATGTGGCATGATGACATGAGCATGCGGTCATGATGATGCGATGCACACAAAAATAACGCGATTTTCTAGTAGTAGTTTTGCGGGATGCCACAATTCGACACCATTAACAAGGGATCTCGCCCTCGAGATCCGCCTCATGGTACCGGAAGGAAGGTCGGCGATCTGCATCTTCTCGCTTCGTGTAGATCCTCGCGACACCACTAACAAGAGGTCGTTGTCCGTGATCGTCGAGAGAACACTCCGGGAACAAAAGGTCGAAGGTAGAGGTATCAACAAATAAAGCCACCTCTAGCTTCGATGGAAAGAGGGAACCGATGCATTCTCATCCACTGCAATGTACAAAAGCGAATAGAAGGGGTAGTCGGCATGGGGGCCAATCCATCACGCACCCAAATTATTACTCCGCACAATCAGTGGAAAAGCATGCAACCATTCTCGAATCGATCAAGATCTCGACAACCGAGGTTCGGAACAAAGGAGTGATGCGCATCGCATCGGATCTGGCGCAGATGACGTCGTCGCGTCGGAAAACACCGGAAGGCACAAACAAGGAACAAAGAATGGTAACACCGTAGACGGATTCATCAGGCAGCTTGAACACCGGATGGTAGAACACCGTTAACAGAGGAGGAAGCGAACACCTGAAGGTACGACGGAAAGCCCAACCACGAGAAATCCTGGACTCGAAGACAAGAGAAGAGGTGGATTCAAAACGCGTAGAGGTAAGGGGAGAATAGCAGAGGGTAAGGAGTAAAATCAGACCTAATCAGAACTATCCAACCGATTTTGCAAAAATAGTTTTGACACTCTACTTCGGCCGTTAGCTAGGTTATCCTGATGTGCGGACTTCAGGGGTATCGCAACCGCGAGCTCGATACCATCAGAACACCTCGATCGGACCTATGCAAGTTTTAGCGAAACCCGCCAAACCCGCATAGAAACGATTCAAAGGTGTCGCACCGGCACTTGCAAGGGTGGAAAACGGTAATAACATTACACAACAGTCCTCGATGGGACCCACGTAACATATATATATACAACACGACTCCATCACCAAGATTAGATATAATATACAAAGATCCAAATCACCTTGAAAACGAGAGCGCCCATCTACGGACAAGATGCAAATGGGGCTAAGAGCCTCAAGAATAACCAATGGCGTCCATAACCCTACCCAGGCCAAGCCGGAAGGGTAACCCTGCTAACGACGTCGATCTCGAAACCTGCTTAAACAAAGGGGTGCCGACATAGGGCAAAGGAAAAAGAGGAGCGTCAGTACTGAGGCCAGTACACGGCGAGTCAGGAATTCGGCGGTTCTCGCCTACATAGGTATGGTGGATCAAGCGGCAATGCAAGCATGCACTAAACAATCTATAGAGACTCATAATCAAGCGGCTATCGGGAGAGAGATAAGAAAGACCTATTCGAACCAACCTCGATGCTACCACCAAACAAACCCATCTCGGTGTTTCTCGAGACCGAACGAGGAAGTCAACCGAGGAACTCACACAGTTGGCAGTTTTATTTATTCAGTGATCGTTGCAGCAATTACTAGTCAGGTGTAGACAATCATTCTGATAATATAAGCAGTGGGAAGTTTTAGTTAAACATTCCGTTGTAGTTGCAACACTTACTAGTCAGATACAATTAGCATGAGATAACCCAAAACCCAGCAGTTGTTGGTACTTTTATTCAGCCATTCCGTTGTAGTTGCAATACTTACTAGTCAGGTACAATGGTCGCAAGCGACACTCCAAACAATTGTGGTCAGTATTATTTAGCCATTCCATTATAGTGAAGCTGATTACTAGTCATTATAAATTCAAATTTATAGCACTACTTTAGTTGTAGTTGTCTATGATCGAGATACTGTGCTCCAAGTCGTCCATAACCGCGGACACGGCTTTCAGAAAGTTTTACCGGCCGGGGTGCACAAATAGCAACACACACACGATCAACCTCGGAAAAACCAAATCAAAACCCAACGAGGCCTTCACGACAAAGCAATCACAGGATTCAGAAATATTTCAGGGGGGCACCTGTAACACCCTCAGAATCGGACCTATGCAAGTTTAGGCAAAATTCACCAAACCCGCATAGAAACGATTCAAAGGTGCCCACCAGGCACTTTCGTGCGGGTGGAAAACGGTAATAACATTACACAACAGTCCTCGATGGGACCCAATAAGAGATATATACAACAAATAATTCAAAGGGTCAAGAATACGAATATAATATACAAAGATCCAAATCACCTTGAAAATGATCGAGCGTCCGACTACGGACAAGAAGCAAATGGGGCTAAGAGCCCCAAGAATAACCAATGGCGTGTATAACTCACCAAAGCCAAGCCGAAGGGTAACCCTGCTAACGCCGATCTCAAAACCTGCTAAACAAAAGGTGCCGACAAAGGGCAAAGGAAAAGAAGGAGCGTCAAGATCGAGGCCAAGACAGCGAGACTAGAATCAGCGGTCCTCGCCTACATAGGTATGGTGGATCGAGCAGCGAAAGATGCACTAAACAACCTATAGAGACTCGATACAACCGGGCGGTTATCGAGAGGGGTGAGAATGACCTATCCGGATCCAACTGAAGCTAACACCAAAACAAACCCATCCCGGTGTTTCTCGAGACCAACGAGGAAGTCAACCGAGGAACTCACACGGCGGTTTTACTTATTCGTTATAGTGGTGGCACTTTACTAGTCGATTTAGATAATCGCCCCGATAAAGTAAGCAAGGCACTTTAGTTAACCATTCCGTTATAGTGGCAACACTTACTAGTCGATACAAGTAGCATGAGATAACCCAAACCCAGCAGCTTGTTGGTACTTTTATTCAGCCATTTCGTTAGAAGGTGCAATACTTACTAGTCGATACAATTGTCGCAAGCGACAACCAAACAAGCAATTGTGGGCAGTATTAATTAGCCATTCCATTATAGTGAAGCTGATTACTAGTCATTATAAGTCAAATTTATAGCAGTAAACTTTAGTTATGCTTGTCTATGATCAAGAAAGCGTGCTCCAAGTCGTCCATATCCGGACACGGCTTTCGTAAAGTTTTACCCGCCGGGTGCACCAATAGCAACACACGCTCGATCAACCTCTAAAACCAAATCAAAACCCAACGAGGCTTTCACGACCGAACAATCACAGGATTGAAATATTTCAGGGGCCACCTTGAGTACACCCAACGGTAAGTTAGCTCGACGGACGACCCCAAAGTTTGTGGGGCGGGCAGAACGCAGGTCCCCAAACGGGATCGCCGATACCACGTAAACGGGTCACAAATCCTAACAAGACACAGGCTCCTCGCACAATTCAAATACGTAAAGTAGCATGGCATAAGTACAGGATAGTAAAAAACCTCAAACTAGTTTGTGGCCCCAAGAAATAAGAATGAATCAAGCTCGCTCTGGGGTCCCATATACCTCGGATGTGGATAGCGATAAAACAAGGAACAGGAATCAAGTACTCGGGTCTTACGGACACAAGTGGGCGATTCGAAACCAAATATTATCTATCACCCACCGATGCCTCTGCTTATTTCAATTTTAGTTGTTAAACAGAAATTAAAGTGACGATAAGTAAAACTAGAATCATCTCCAACATCAACATGCGGCAATTCATCAGCAACTGTGGCATTTGACGACACACATCAGCACTTGAGCAAGCAGCTACGACGCGCGAGTCCAACTATCTACCAAACAACAGGTAATAGGGTGTGTCCAAGGCGATATAGGGCTGCAAAGGATTTCACGGGTACGATAACTAAAGCATCGCGACACAGATAGCAATAGATCAACAGGAGGGAAGTAAATACTATAAAAGTAAGATAGGTAGAAAGAGGGAGATGCTCGCCTGAAAACATTGCCGAAAGGTTCATCCGAAGATCGGGGCGAAGCTCACATCAACTCAACGGCCTTATCCGCGAAGAAGCAAAACACTAGAATAAACACCGGATGCAATATTTAATACACGGCAGAAGATCGGCATGATGCATGTATGATGTGTGACATGGCAAAGGTGCAATGCAATTAGGCCAGATTAAGCGGAACCGGGGTCCCGACATTTGATTATATGGTTCAAGTTGTTTAGCTACCCCGCAATTTTAATTGTTGTTTAACAAGCCCGAATATACCACCGGTTCGCTACACAAGTTTTAAATGAGGCCAATATAAGACTAGATTTGCCCGCATATGGGCCCCATATTTAATTATTAGGTGAATCGGCGTAAGGCCCCCAGACCACATGAATGTATGCATGCGATATGAATGTCAATTTAATATGCGACAAGGTTATATTTCATTTATAAAATAGGGTATCGAGGAAAAGGGGCACACATTAGGGGTCTCGACGATCTTGGGGTTGCCGGGGTTCGGGGTCGGTCTCGGGTCCGAGTTCGTGGTCAAGGTTCGACTCGGATCGTTCTCGAAAACGGGGTAGGTCTTGTTGGCGTCCGGTGGCAGACTTGGTTAGGTGTCGGGCGCTGGGTCCACCCCGGTCGGTGCCGTTTGTCGCATTCGCGTCTTCGGTCATGTTGACGATCCCGGGCGTTGAGGTGGAGAACTTGGCGCTTCGCCGATGTCCGTCTCCGTCCGTGTTCTCGAGCATCGCATCCGAGGAGTACTTGTCGCATATGTGGTCTTCGGTTCGTGGTCTTGGCGTCCGTGACGAAGATCATGGCATCCGTGAACGAGGTCTTGGTGTTCCATGTCTGAGTTCTCGGGTGTGTCGATCTTGGTTATGGCGCCGGTGGCTCTTGTCGATTCCATGGCGGTTCTTGTCGATCCGCGTAAGCACTTCGGTCCACGGTCCGCCGCGGGTTGAGAACTTTATGCAGGCGGCGATCTCCGGGTCCTTTCAAAGGCATAGCGTTGGCGACGGACTCGGATCACCGTCACGGCTGGTTCGTCGGGTTACTCGACGGAGATCTCGGGGTTTCGTGAAGGAGGACTCGTGGTCTCGACCGGAAAACTCGGCGCTTTTGTGAAGCGGTTGGGACGCCCCGGTCGAAGGTCTTGTTGGTGGCTCTTTGGGTGGTGCCGGATCCGGCATGGTCCCTTGGCGACACCATGTTCTTTCTCCGGGGGGGGGAAACCTTGCCGACGAAGAGGGTGTCGCACCCTCGCATTGTGGAGACCATGCATCACGGCAAAACTTGGGCCCGCGACTGGTGCGTCTGGGCGCATCGAGCAGTTGCGCGGCGGAGAGGTGGCGGCCGCTCGCGGCCTGCGGGGCTCGCAGGGTCGCCGCAGAGAGGGCCCGGGCCTGGCGGCGCGGCGCTTGCGAGGACGGCCGGACGCGAGCGAGGCAGAGGCGTTGGGACTCCGGCTGGCGCTTGCGCCCAAGGCCGGACAGGCGCTACGGCAGAGAGGCCAACGGCGGCGCTTTGGGGACGGGACGGCGATGCAGGGGCGGCCGGCCGCGACGATGCGATGGAGCTTTCGGGCGAGGCAGTGCGGTGGGCTCGGGGATGAGGCCGGAGAGGGCTGTGCGGAAGGCCGGCGGCGCGAGAGACCGTGGCCGGGCGGGCAGAAAGGCCGAGGAGGCGGCGGGACCGCCGGGCGGCGTGGCGGGCTGAAGAGGCGCCGGACGACAGCAGCGTGAAGCGGAAGGAGGTTGAGGCGCGGAGGCGGGCGAGGCAGGCGGAGGGGAGGAAAGGCGAGACGGGAGGCCGACGGAGGCGCGCGGTCGGTTTCGCCGGCCGGGCGGCGAAGCTGCGAGGGGACGACCGCGGCGGTATGTGCGGGTCGGTGGAGCACGCCACGGTACCGGCCAGCAGGGCAGGTGGGCGGGGCAGAGGAAGGAGGCGGGCCGACTGGGGAGGCCCTCGCGGGCGCAGGGCGGGTAGCTGGGATGGGCGGACGGGCCAGCATGGAGGTTGACCGGGAGTGGGGCCGCTACGTGGCGGTTAGGGAGTGGGGAGGAGAGGGAGAGGGGTGAGGTGGTGATGGGGATAGGCTGAGGTGATGTGGCTGGGAAGGTTGGGTAGATTTTTAGGTGGATGTAGGATTTGGGTGGCAGGTCTGATTGGACCGATTAAAAACTGGGGCGGTCGTTCGAGTCGGGTTGGCCCGTTCGACTGCCCCTACTAAAATAAATAAAACTTTTATTTAATTTAATCGGGCCGTTTGCAACCCGACAAAGAACAAAACAAAATCCCGAGACCCGGTTTGGCGTTTGAATAAAAATGGGGCTTTGAAAACAAATCGGGTTTGCAAAATAGTTTTATGCAAACTATGCATGATGATGACGATGCAATGCACAAATTCAACGCGATTTTCTAGTAGTGGTTTTATGGGATGCCACAATTCGACACCACTAACAATGGATCTCGCCTCGAGATCCGCCTCATGGTACCGGAAGGAAGGTCGGCGATGTCTTCTCACTGTAGATCTTCACGACACTAACGAGGGTTCATCCGTCGTCTTGAAATCGGCGGCACCACCAACAAAGGGTCGTTGTTCACGATCGTCGAGAGAACACTCGAGAAACAAAGGACGAAGGTAGAGGTATCAAGCGATAAGGCCACCTAACTTCCATGGACGGAGTAAACTGCCGGATCCACGATTGACGTACAAGAGCGAATGATAAGAGCAGTGGTAGGTAGCTACTCCATCCCACACTCAAACCATTACTCGCACACGAATAAGCGGATTAAGCATCCAACTCGAATTAGATCAAGATCCTCTTAGATGGTATCCGGAACAAAGGAATGTTGCCGGAAATCGTATGAAAGACACAACGATTAGGTTTCGCGATGGTTCCATTGGCATGAACAACACATGCTCAAGGTATACTCCAACTTCACCAAAGCTCGTCCTTCTCATATGTTTTTCAACGACAACGATATCCAAAGAAGGAACACACATAGACAAAGAGCTCAAGAACAAAAGCTTGGAGGAAGGGTACAATGCAAATTGCAGATTGATGATCGTAGCACCTCCGTTAAAAAGGAGACAACAAAACCTCAAGGTACGACGGAAACCCAACCACGAAATCACGGACTCAAGAGAGAAGAGAGTGGATTCAAAACACGTCGAGGTAAGAGGAGAATAGCAGAGGGTAAGGAGTAAAATCGACCTAACCGGAACTATCCAACCGATTTTGCAAAATAGTTTTGACACTCTACAATGACGTTAGCTAGGTTATCCTACAGGCTAGACTTGTGGGGTATCGCAACCGAGCTCGATACCACTCAGTAACACCCTCGAGAATCGGGACCTATGCAAGTTTAGGCAAAATTCACCAAACCCGCATAGAAACGATTCAAAGGTGCTCACCAGCACTTTCGTATGGTGGAAAAAGTAATAACATTACACAACAGTCCTCGATGGGACCTGAGCAGAAGTATATATACAACAAATGACTCAAAGGGTCAAGAATACGAATATAATATACAAAGATCCAAATCACCTTGAAAATGATCGAGTCCGATCACGGACAAGAAGCAAATGGGGCTAAGAGCCACAAGAATAACCAATGGCGTGCATAACCACTGCCCCAAGCGGAAGGGTAACCCGCTAACGGCGTCGATCTCAAAACCCGCTTAAACAAAGGGTGCCGACAAAGGGCAAAGGAAAGAAGGAGCGCCAAGATCGAGGCCAAGACAGCGAGACTAGAATCGGTCCTCGCCTACATAGGTATGGTGGATGGAGCGGCGGCATGCACTAAACAACCTATAGAGACTCGATACAACCGGCGGTTATCGAGAGGGGTGAGAATGACCTATCCGATCCAACTGAAGCTAACACCAAAACAAACCCATCCCGGTGTTTCCTCGAGACCAACGAGGAAGTCAACCGAGGAACTCACACGGTTGGCGTTTTACTTATTCGATTATAGTGGTGGCACTTTACTAGTCGATTTAGATAATCGTCACGATAAAGTAAGCGATGGGCACTTTTAGTTAACCATTCCGCTATAGTGGCAACACTTACTAGTCGACACAAGTAGCATGAGATAACCCAAAACCAGTAGCAAATTGTTGGTACTTTTATTCAGCCATTTCGTTAGTTGCAATACTTACTAGTCGATACAATTATGCAAGCGACAACCAAACAAGCAATTGTGGGCAGATTAATTAGCCATTCCATTATAGTGGCGATTACTAGTCATTATAAGTCAAATTTATAGCAAGAAACTTTAGTTATGCTTGTCTATGATCAAGAAACGTGCTCTAAGTCGCCCATATCCGCGACACGGCTTTAAAGTTTTACCCGCCGGGTGCACCAATAGCAACACACGCCGATCAACCTCGGAAAAACCAAATCAAACCCAACGAGGCTTTCACGTTCGAACAATCTGAGATTGAGTAAATATTTCAGGGGCCACCCTTGAGTACACATTAAGTAAGCTAGCTCGAGAGCGGACCCCAAAGTTTGTGGGGCCGGTACAACGACGGGTCCCCAAGCGGGACTGCCGATACCACGTAAACGGGTCACAAATCCTAAATAAGACAAAGGTGCTCGCACAATTCAAATACGTAAAGTAGCATGGCATAAGCAGATAGTAAAACACCTCAAACTAGTTTGTGGCCCCGGGAAATAAGAATGAATCAAGCTCGCCTGGGGTCCCATATACCTCCCGGATGTGGATAGCGATAAAACAAGGAATGAATCAAGTACTAAAGGGGTCTTACGGACACAAGTGGGCGTCGAAACCAAATATTATCTATCACCCACCGATGCCTCTCTCGCTATTTCAATTTTAGTTGTTAAACAGAAATTAAAGTGACGATAAGTAAAACTAGAATCATCTCCAACATCAACATGCGGCAATTCAAAGAATCGTGGCATTTGACGACACACATCAAGATTTGAGCAAGCAGCTACGACGCCACGAGTCCAACTATCTACCAAACAATGTATTAGGTGTGTCCAAGGCGATATAGGGCTGCAAAGGATTTCACGGGTACGATAACTAAAGCATCGCGACACAGATAGCAATAGATCAACATGAGGGAAGTAAATACTATAAAAGTAAGATAGGTAGAAAGAGGGAGATGCTCGCCTGAAAACATTGCCGAAAGGTTCATCCGAAGATAGGGGCGAAGCTCACATCAACTCAACGGCCTTATCCGCGAAGAAGCAAAACACTAGAATAAACACCGGATGCAATATTTAATACAGCTAAGATCGGCATGATGCATGTATGATGTGTGACATGGCAAAGGTGCAATGCAATTAGAGCGATTAAGCAACTGGGTCCCGGCATTTGATTATATGGTTCAAGTTGTTTAGCTACCCACAATTTTAATTGTTGTTTAACAAGTCTGAATATACCACTTGGGTTCGCTACACAAGTTTTAAATGAGGCCAATATAAGACTAGATTTGCCCGCATATGGGCCCCATATTTAATTATTAGGTGAATCGCGAAGGCCCCGGACACATGAATGTATGCATGCGATATGAATGTCAATTTAATATGCGACAAGGTTATATTTCATTTATAAAATAGGGTATCGAGGAAAAGGGGCACACATTAGCGGTCTCGACATCTTGGGGTTGCTGGGTTCGGTCGGTCTCGGGGTCCGTGGTTCGAAGGGTCGGTTTGTCTGCAACCCGGGGATCCGCCGCTATTGTCCGGACGGGTTACCTGGTTTCGAGTGCCTTTGGCCGACCCGGTGCTGACCAGAAGTGACTTTTAAGGTTCTATGTCGTCGGGCGACCGATTTCCTGCAAACGCTTTTGGTCGGGGTTCGTAGACCCATCGGTCCTTTGTCTGAACCACGAGCGTCTTGAGTCATGCGTCAGCACTCCAATCGCATCGGGGCCTTGCTTTGCGGAAGTCCCGCTCTGGTAGAAGTTGCCAGACTGTTTCAGTCGAATTGCCGTTCCAGCGTTAACTGGTCGGTTCCACGACGGAGTGATCTAAGAGTGAGAAAGAGTAGATTCGACATCCGCTGACCGTGACGCAGATCCTTCTCGTGCCGTCTCCGAAGAAATCTTCGGAGAATTCGTGGTCTTGGGGCTGCGAGGGAGTCCTCAGCTGCGAGATCCTTGCCAAGATCGGCATCCTGCTATGTGCAGATATTCTGTATCTTGGCCCGCGCCATGAAGTTCGGCGAATAAGCGTTTTGGTTCGCTTGTCAATGCCCCCATGAACGGTGCCGATCGGCCGCAGTGCCAATCAAAGGAGTTTCCATGGTTCTAATTCGGAACAAGATGGTGCTATCTTGTTGCCGATTCCATATGGTGCACGACGAAGTTGTCGTCTTATGCATTCATGAAGTGGCCAAGGGGCTGATGGGCAAAACTTGGCCATTGATAACGATTCCTTCGTGAGACGGGCTACCAGGAGCTCTTTTTGTGACTTCGAGAGAAATTCCTTCAAGATGGACGACTCTGGCAGGATACCAGCGATTTGTAATAACGCTGGACGGCCTGAATCATTGAGGTTAGTTCCGTTCGCACCAAGGCATACGTTCGTGAATCACCCCGTGGTACATGGATGACGACCTGTGAACGCGTTGTGATGGTCCATGATGTCAGCTGCCGGGGTGTAATCTGGCACCTCTGGTAGGGGCGAGAGATCATGGGGGCCGGTTGTTAGGCGAGGGAACTTATCGGGCCGCTGGATTCGGGTCCCGCCCCAGACCGGACGTGAAGCGTTGACGCCCCGGGTCGGCGTTGGTGGTTTTGGGGCGCGGATCAAGATGGTCGGCGACACCCATGCTTTCTCCGCGTGGGAAACGCCAACGAAGAGGGGGCGCACCGCAGGGAGACTACGATCACGGCGAGGGCCCGTGACGGAGCGGCCGAGCGCGCGGCCGAGAGGCGGGCGCGCGGCAGGGGCTGAGGGCGAGCGGAGGCGCGCGGAGGGCCGAGGCGCGGCGAGGCGAGGCGGGGCGCTGCGCGCAAGGCGGGCGAGGCGACCGGGCGCGGGGACGGGCGGCGGCGGAGGGGGCGCCGGGCGACGCAGCGAGAGGCGGCGAGCGCGCGCGGCGGGAGGCCGGGAGAGGGCGGGGAGGCGGTCGGCGACGCAGGGCTGGCCGGGCGCGGCGGGCGGAAGGAGCGGACCGGGCGGGCAGAGGCGCTACACGAGCGGGCGGGAGGCGGCGCGAGGCGGGAAGGCGGCGGAGGAGGGCGAGCGCAGCGCAAAGGAGAGCAGAGGGCAAGGCGACGCGGAGGGGAGAGCGGGGAGGGTGGCCGCGTGGCGGCGAGCAGAGGAAGGAGGCGGGCCGACTGTCGTGAGGCCTGCGGCCAGCAGGGGTCAGCGCGGGAGTGAAGCAGCGGGAGGAGGGAGAGAGAGCCGACAGCGGGGCCGCTGGGCCGGGTGGGAAGCATGGGCAGAGAGAAAGGGGCAGGGGCGGTAGCTGGTCCGCGCGTAGGGGCGACGGGCCGTATGGGGCCAGGCGAAGGAGGGCCGACTGGGGAACAATGCCACGTGGCTGCGAGTTAGGGATGGGGAGAGAGGGAGAGGGGTGAGGTGGCTGATGGGGATAGGGCCGAGGTGATGTGGGAAGGTTGGGTAGATTTTAGGTGGATGTAGGATTTAGGTGGCAGTCTGACCGATTAAAAATCACGGTTGCTCGGGTCGGGTTGGCCCGCTCGATCGCCCTACTAAAATAAATAAAACTTTATTTAATTTAATCGGGCCGCTTAAACCGACAAAAACAAAATAATCCGAGACCCGGTTTCATGCTTGAATAAAAATGGGGCGTTTGGAAAACAAATCGGGGTTTGCAAAATAGTTTTATGCAAACTATGCATGATGATGACGATGCAATGCACAAATTCAACGCGATTTTCTAGTAGTGGTTTTGCGGGATGCCACAGCACTCTTGGAGTACACCCGCAACGAAGTTAGCTGACTCCGAGACGGACCCGAGGTTTGGGTGGACGGCTGTGAACGACTGGGAACCCAAAACTGGGCTTGTCGACACCGCGAAAACGTGTCCCGATCCTAAATAGTACAAAGGTGCCTCGCACAATCGTAATAAAGCAAGAAGCATGGCATAGGCACAGATAGTAAATAAAACCTCAAACTAGTTTGTGGCCCCAAGAAATAAGAATGAATCAAGCTCTAAGGGGTCCCATAATTCCCCGTATGTGGATAGTGCGTAATGTTCATGGTACATAAAGTACTCGGGTCCCACGGGACACAAGTGGGCGATCGAGCAAATATTATCTATCACCCGATGCCTCTTATTTACTTCAATTTTAGTTGTTAAACAGGAATTAAAGTGAGCGATAGGTAAAAGCCATGATCATCTCCAACATCAACATGCGGCAATACACCAACAACTGTGGCACTGGACGCCACGCAACAACACTTGAGCAAGCGACTACGATGCGCAAGTCCAACTATCTACCAAACAATAGTTAATAGGGTGTGTCCAAGGCAATATAAGGCTGCAAGGGATATCACGGGTACGAAAACTAGAGCATCGTAGCACAGATAGCAATAGAACAACAGGAGGGAATAAAGACTATAAAAGTAAGATAGGTAGAAAGGGGGGAGATGCTCGCCTGAAAACATTGTCGAAGGTTCAACCGAAGATCGGGGCGAAACTCACATCAACTCATCGGCCTTATCCGCGAAGAAGCAAAACACTAGAAGAAACACCGGATTCACTATTTAATACTACGACAGGAGATCGGCATGATGCATGTATGATGTATGACATGGAAAAGGTGCGATGCAATTAGGCAATATTAAGCGGAACCGGGGTCCCGACATTTAATTAAACGGTTCAAGTTATTTAACTACCCCGCAATTTAAATGTTGTCTTAACAAGGCAAGATATGACAACGGTTCGATGCACACATTTAAATGAGGCCAATGTCGGACTAGATTTGCCCATATGGGCCCCATATTTAATTATTAGGTGAATCGGCATAAAGCCCCAAACCACACGACAAGTATGCATGCATGAACAAATAAATATGTAAAAGATAATATTACATTTATAAAATAGGGCTCGAGAAAGGGTCACACATTAGGGTTCGACGGGTTGGAGTCGGTCTCGGTCCGGATCAGGGTTCGGGTTCGGGATCGGTCTCGACCAGGATCGTTCTCGGACTCGGGTTAGGGTCTTCGGATCGGGGTAGTAGATCTTGTCGCTTGGTATCCGTGAAGGAGAACTTCGAGGTCGATGGCGAACTTGTTTGATGCGGGTCTTGAGAGATCTTGGGTGGGGGTCTCAAGAAGTATTCGAGGTTGACTTGTTTGGTGTCGGCGTCCATCGAATTCCAGATGGTCGTTGTCGAACTTGGTGAATCCTCGGGTTCGATCGTGGCGATTCGTGTCTTCATCCTCGACATTGTAACCCTCTGGTCCTAGTTGGACTTGGTCGAGTGATCGCTCTTGTGTTTGGAATTCTGCAATACCATGTGTGACAGCTTTACTGGCTGAACAGCAGAGGTGCGAGGTCGAGGATGGGGTCGGCCGTCGGAGGTCAGGGAGAAACGAGCACCTGAGAGAGGATGAGGGCCGCAGGTGGCCTGCCGAGGCGCGAGGTGCCGCAGAGGCGAGGCCGGAGGCGGGTGAGCGGGTTGAGACGGAGCGAAGGCGGACGGCGGGAGGCGATGGGAGGCCATGGCCAACCTAGGAGGAAGAGGAGGCGGCGCGGCTCGGAGGTGACAAATGCGGTGGTCGTGTGGCTCGGCACGGTCGAAGCCGCAGCGGCCACGGAGGCGGCAGAGGTCCGCGGCCATGTGGAGAATGGCGGCCGGGGCGGGCGGATGGCGACGCGAGGGTCGCCGGATAAGGCGAGGCGGGTCTGTGGCGGCGGCTGCTGGTGGCTCGAGGGCAGGAAGCTTGACGGGCGCGGGCGTGGGGCAGCAGGTGGGAGGAAGCGCGGGAGGAGGCGGAGGCGCGGAGCCGGAGGCGGAGGCGAGGTCGCCATGGGCTGAGGCGAGGGGGAGAAGGAGGTGGAGGCTGCTGGTCGGGTTAGGGAGGAGGAAGACGGGGCGCTGGTGGCGGTGGGGCCTGCGGGAGAGGGGTAGGAGGGGGCTGGGTGAGAAAGAGTGAGAGGGGGGGAGTCTAGGATTGATGAGGTGGCGGGGTGGGTAGGAATTGGGGAGAGGGGTGAGGTGGCGAGCTGTGAGTGGTGGGTAGATTAGGTTTGGGTGGGACTAGGAATTAGGGGGGTGCTGGTTTAGGTGGACCATTTTAATTACTGGGGTGGTCGACTGGGTCGAATCGGCCCGTTCGACTGCCCCACTAAAAATAATTGAATGTTTTATTTATTTCAAACAGACTTTTGCAAACCGATAGGAAACAAAACCAAATAATCCGGTGACCCGGGGTTTGCGTTTGAATAAAGACGGGGCGTTTAGAAAACACAAACAGGTTTTTCCGCAAATAGTTTTATGCAAGCAAATGCAATATGATGACGATGCTCAAATGCAATGTGGCATGATGACATGAGCATGCGGTCATGATGATGCGATGCACACAAAAATAACGCGATTTTCTAGTAGTAGTTTTGCGGGATGCCACACAGGTTGTGTGCTTGTCAATAGTATCCGTTGAGGAAGAGAGGGATGCCAATGAATTCCTTCTTTGGCACCGCGAGTGCAAGAACTGGTCTGGCAACGGTCTTTGGCATCAGGAGAACATTGTTTCTATCGATTCATCCCTTATGCTTTTTGATCCCTGCTAGTCTGTTTCATATGGATGATTCCCAACATGCCAGAGATGTGCTCTGGCAGCACAACATCCCTGCAAGGTATTCAACATCGTATCAATGAATGCAATTAGTAATTTCGTGAATGGTGTGTTATTGTATGAACATAATATTACACCTGAGTAGTAGCAACAGCCATGCACATAAATAACATCACAACAATATCTTTAGAGGAATTTTTATGGAAGGAACCCGTGTCAAAGTTTTCTGCATGCTCTCCCTATAAAGTAACAATATCAAGGTTGTCACTTGAAGAAAAATCTTGCTGATACCATACGTGCAATATTAACGCACACTTGCAATATTAGAAATGGTGAAGCTACTAATAAATGAATTATAAATTGTACTCTCCATCTTTAATGTGATTATTTCTTCACGAAATTTGGCTTGTCTTGGATGGAATTATTTAGGTTAGTCCTGTCACCAAGCCGATACCGTCTTCCATTTCGTCTTCCATTTCATAAAAAATGGTGACATTAGTGTAAGACACATAAGGACAGTAAAAGACAGTCGGCGCAAGCAGAATTTAGTGTGAATAGCCGACGAAAGTGTATTGTCTCCTGCTGGTGCCTCTAAGATGTTAAAAGGCTTTGCATTATATTCAAACCGTGGAATGTTCTGAATGTGTACTTCGTGCACCTTTGTGCGTTGAGTACTCTTGATCCTATATTGTTGACCGATGTCCTATATCTTTTGCGTGCATCTGTAACTATGAAGCTTTATAGGGTATAGAGTGAACCTTCTTTTATATACAGTTGCCCGGTATGAATCCTTCCACTGTATATCCCTATGTTCAAAACAAATTCTAGTATTAACTGTCTGAAAAGAGAAAACAACATTCAGGGCTTACAGAATATTCAAGAACCTTGTCTACTCTGATTAATATAAAAAATAACAAAAACATGGTTTAGGAGATTTCCATGCTGGCTACTAGAATGCGTACGCAAATTATAATTCAGGAGATTACGTATATTCAGGAAATAGCATGGATTAAAATATTCATTGGTGATAGCGAGATAAAATAACTTATACAATGTAAAAAACACAAATTTAAAGGTGCTAGCATGAGAAAAAAAATCATACGACAGGTAGAAGTTCAAACACAGGAGCATCTATTAATCTTTACCAAATAAGACAATATTATTAAGTTATCGATGACAAAGAACGGAAAAATTACATGGAAGACAGTGCATATGATATAAGTGAGTGCAATATACCGATGAATATATAAATAATCAAAGACACTCCTTGGTGGGATCATCCAGTGTGACTTGTAGGCAGTGTATGCAAAACAAAATCCAGGAGGTCTCCATACTGGTTAATAGGAAGTGTATGCAAAATATATGTCCAAATATTAGACAGTCCGTGCATTTATTACATATGAATAAGAAAATAAATTATACAAAAGAGGAAACATGAGTTTAAGCTTAATGCCATGAAAAATATTTTTGATATGCAAGGAGTTCAGATATAAAATCACCAATTTATCCGTGTCCATGAAGGAAACATTTTAAGATAGCAGGGGGCAAAAAAAGAAGAGAACATGAGATGGTGTAAGTAATGTAAAACGGTGCAATATACGGATGAATAGATAAGTACAGAAAATTTAACTCTTGTAAAACAACACCTCATGGCCATAGACATTCTGCCTTGTTTGTTGATCCTTGCCCTCCTAGATTTGACCACTGCTCACAAGAACCTTCTAGTTGAATCCTCAGGGCGATAAAAAATTTAGCATTAAGATTTGCATGTTTAACGTTCTTCAATCATCATTTAAGCGAGAATGTTCAGCAGAGAATCGTGGGTGGCACACCAAGGACTGAAGATCTGACAAAACAATATGCAAGGAGATCTGATTTCTTCTGAAAATGTGGGGATAAATAAGCACGAATAGAAAAGTGAAGGGAAGAAAAGAAGAGGAAGATGTATGGCACATGTAAGAAGAATACCTCACCGGTTCAGATATCCTTGAAGCAGAAGCAAGCACAACACCATAACCGGAGAGGGAAAGCTGATGCATCTCCTTGTCACTCTCCACCCCTGAAGCACAAGGCGCACAAGCGTGCATTATGACATTAGCACTCGTATTCTAGCTCAAATTAACCTGCGAAATAATAGAAACGAATATTTGGACTTCAGATTTTGTCTGCAAATCTGGAGTACGTGTAAATAGGATGAATGAGATTGATCATTAGCTAGATGAGACATCCCAATTGCTCTCGATATAAAAGGGCACTTCTTAAGGTGATAACTTGGGGATGGACAACAGATGAACAGACACACCTAAAGAACATAAGAATATAATAGCATCCGCAAAAGAACGTAGGAACGCACACGCTATAAGAATATCGGAAGAAAAGTAAAAAAGAATTAGAAGCCTGCAATATCTAGTTCCACATTATGGGATTTAGGCATTTAGCCCTTCTCCAAAAATAGATGAGCCAATCTACGGTGCAACAAATATGACTAAGATGAGCATGCATAGTGCAACAAATGTGTGGAACTAATCAACAAACACCTAGAGTGCAAGAACTGAACAAAAGCAGTTCTACAATAATCATAATAAATCACCAAAACCTCAACTTAGCATGGTATGTGGACCAATTAACCCGCCCCGAGGAGTAATCTAATAATACAATTGAAGCTCTCACATTCTATGGTCATGTATACAAACTATTGGATAATAATTGGATTAGAGTTAACTAAAGATTAAGAAAAGTAAGCGTGCTGCTCCGCAGGCGGAGCAGATCTCAATTAGATTGATTTCTGGCAGAGGAGCGGTTTTATCCCCATGGACAACGAAGAGTGCTGCTTCCGCAGCCGGAGCAGATCTCTCCTCTACCTCGCCGAGACCACCTCCCCACAACGCCTCCTAGTGGTTGGACGAAGAGGATGTCCACACAGCCTCATCTTGCACCGACGGTGACGACCCAACATTCCGAGACACCAAAGGCGAAGGAGTGGACCAAAGAGTGGTGGAGACAGAGCACCTAGCGAGGAGGAACTGGGTCAGCACTCGCCTTACCCACTCCCGCGGCGGCCGACTCATCCCTACAACCGCCACCGCATCCACCGACGTCGTTGATGCTATAGGACATGCGAGGGCTAAACCCAACAAACAAGAAACAGGAAACCTAACACACCCTAATCAACCGAAACTTGTGAATTAGAATCTGAGAGGATGAACGAAAATCTAAAGATCAGCGGCAAAAAATCGCTAGAAAGTATGGAGAATATGTTCGGGAGGAAGGAGAAATTTGGGAGACGAACATGCCACCTGGACAACGGATGGCCGGAGTTCTCCATGCTCGGACTGGCCGCACCATCATGCTTGACATTCCCTTCGTACTGGAGTCACCATGAAGTTTGTGTGACTGGACCGGTGTTGAGCCGTCGTCGACGCCCCGACGCTGCTCCTCCTGGCACAAGATAGCAGGGTGATCAGAGAGGGAGAGGAGGACGTTCGAAAGGATGTGGGCGGCGGCGTTGGGAATGAGACGGAAGAGATCAGATGAGAAAAAATTGGGGGTAAATTGAACCCTCGGTTCGCGGCCTGAAGCTACTCGATGGTTCCATCGTAGAACATGAGCACCGCTTTGACCATATGGACAGACTCGTACGCAAAGAAAAAAACAACCGAAAATATAGTCAATGACAAACCGGGTCCGTGGAGAACGGACCACCACAGCATTTAAGTAATCCTCAGGCAGCGTGACAAAAGACGGTAAAAAAAGACACGCCGATCAAACACAGCAGCCCACCTACAGCGATAGTCAAATAAAAGATCCATAACAGAGACATAACACCCTGCATCCCACGCTTAAGCATTTAACTAATGTTTTAATTTCGTTCTGTAGACTCACTCACTCCGTACTACGCGGCATCCACTACAGCGTGTGTTCTTTTTTCTCTGTGCAAAGGTAGTAAAAAGAAAGAAAGTAAATACGGCTCCTGTAGCTGTCGATGAGTATTTTAGGAGTGCGGTAGACGCTGTCCGTACATGATAGGTGGGTTGTGACAGTGATGCAGCGACATCTATGTATAAGGTGAACTTTAGCTATAAGGCGGGGCCCATCTATCTTGTAAAATCTTGTAATATGTATAAGGTGAACTTTAACTATAAGCTGGGACCAACATGTCTCATCCTATATACTCATGCATGAGAAGGAAGAGAGAGTAAATTATTTTCTATTGCTTGTGGACAACCCATAAGCTTAAGGTCACCTATAAGTTTTTGGACAACTCTTATTTCTTTAACTATATATAAAATAAACTACAAACATTATCATATAGGACTTAAGATGTGGTTTTTTGCATATAATAGATGCCCTTACAAACAGCACACTAGATTGGACGGAAGCCCGTACTTCTAACGTACGAAACGGTTGGGCGACACAACTCATCATGACTACAACATGATATGGCTAGCGAGTTAGCGCGGGCCTCTGATCGAGCATAGGTAGGAGTGTGTAGAAGTAAAGAGGTAGTATTAAATATAAGATGTTTTAGTTTTGTGTAAAAAATATACTATTCTCTTCAACCCATATTAGTTAACTTAAATTTGTCTAGATTTAAATGAATTTAGACATTATTTAATATATAAATTTATTCAAATTTTGACAAATCTAAAGGATAGAAGGGAATGGATTTTTTAATTATAAATCTAAAATGAATCTATACATTAAAAAAATATAGATACATTCACTTTAGAATGCTAAAACATCTTATAGTATTTTAAAATGGAGAAAGTTTTTTTTTGAAACGGAGGCAAAAGATTTGCCCCGATCTATTAATTAAGAAGAAGAGAATTGCTAGTTAATTGACGGAAAACTTGGCAAATACCGTTACAACCAACACCAACCCACAACCAATAAAACAACATCTAGATAACACAACCTCAAGAACCAATAACCACACACAACCTGGTCAGCCGTGGTCCTTTTTAGTCGTACAGTACAGTCCGGTTTATCTGGTCAGCCGGCCGGTTTATGCGCGGGCATGCATCAAAAGCAGTAGAATCTCACATACCGCCAGAAAATACGTGTGAGATCGTTTCGTTTCACGGCCACGTCGTTCGAACTTCGACGTGCCTCTGGTAGAATCAAAAGGAGGGCGAACTGTTCCATCCATCCATCGATCGAGCCTATATTTCCTTGGGTTTTCTCGCTGCTGATGATGACGGAGCCACGCGCGACGACCGTGCCGTGCCGAGACTGAGAGGTTGCTTTCGATGATGCGGGACGACTCAACTTTGCACTAGCACGGGAGTTAAGTACATGCCGTGGTATGGAAAGATCTTTTGTTGGGAGTTAACGTACTCCCTCGGTCCGCGAATGAGCAGTGTACATCTACCTTTTGTCTAAGTCGAAGATAATAAAATTTGATCAACATTATAGGAAAGTATAAAAACATATATTATATCAAATTGACATACTATTATAAAACTAGATCTAATGTTATCAATTTAGTGTCATAAATGTTGGTACGTTGTCCTAAAAAATTAGTCAAACATTGTAAAGTTTGATTTAAGACAAGGCTAGAAGTACCACGTATTTGCGAACCGATGGAGTAGATGAACTTGATAAGCTTCTCTTTTTTTAGTAATGCTATATCTACAGGCAGGTCTCTACGGAATTTTTTTTTCGGACTGACGTGTGGGTTTCTGAATTTGTGCGGGAGATTTTTTTGGTGACCACCTCCTCAAAGCATCTCCACTCTTTAGTAAGAAGTTCGGCAGGCTTGGAAATTTAAACATCTTGGCCACGAAGGTGCCGAGAGCTACAAAAGTCGCCCGTCGCTTTTCTTCTATGACTCGGTTTTCCCACTCCGTACATGCCGTGGTACGGAAAGAGAGCACAAGAAGATCTTGAGTTTTCATGGTTGTTTTGTTTAGGTAGCTTAGCTTTACGCGTCAAGGCGCACCGTCGCGGGCCCCAGTGTTGCCGGGCTGTACGAAAGGGCCCCTGGTGGACTCGGTCACAGCACCATGTCATGTCTTTTTCCTTTTTTTTTTAGTCAGGAGGAGGATGTTTTTAATTTGGTTTTGTAGCTAGACTCACTGTACGTACGCGGCATCCACTACATTTCTTTATCTGAAAAGAAGAAAATGCGGCTCCAGTAGCTGTCGATGAGTATATTTTGGGAGTGCAGTACACGATGTGTCCGTACGTGATAAGTGCGCCGTGACAGTGATGCAGAGCAGCACACCACTAGCGTACTCCTCCATCAATCATCTTTAGGACAGAAGCATGTAGTACTCCTGACGTACGGAACGGTTGGCAGACACAATTCATCATGACGACTACAACTTGATATGGCTAGCGAGCTTCGCGGGCCTCCAAGTCGGGAGGGATATATCGACGGTACAGAGAAGCGTACTACGGCCCGGCAGCAGACCCATGTCATTAACTCCAAACCTGGTAGTAGCTACTGTAGATAATAAGTGGCTAAAAGGCTCTCTGAGGAACAAGATCGATATTGCACCACCCTCACCGTCCTGTCCGAGGATCTTTGAATCAGAGTACAACAATCTGCCAACTATAGGTGTGATCATATTTCCATGAGCTGGTATACTCGGTGACTAAATGTTACCATAGTTTTGGATAGAAAAAAATATACTTACTGCTACATCTTGTACTACTACAATTTTTCCTCTGGCCACAATGACAATGAATGTATAACTATCTGCAACTATTTTTTTACTGCTACATCTCTTCCACTGCTTTAATTTCTTTAGTACATGTAACAATACTCTAGATGTACCCAAAAACTCCTAATACATTACTCTGGATGTTCGTACTGAAAAGATTACAGCAATGTCATGACTCCTTCCTATGGGGATGTGCTAGATAGATCTTACATGTGGTAGTTCTTCAGGCTAAATAGATCCAAATACAAGCTAAGGCGGGCGGGCGGGAAGACATGCGTCAAAAGCAGTATCTATCTCCATGCAATGTTAGAAATAATGGGGCTAATCCATTTAGGCTCATGAGTATTTCAGATTTTCCCTAAATCTCAAAGCCTAAATTTTTGTGGCAACCCATATGTGTTTGGGCCCATGTTTGTGGCAGCTCACATGGGAGTGGAGTGGGAGCTAAAGTTTAGTCCCACATGGAAAGTTGGAGGAGAGTTGCACCACCTTATAAGGTGGAGTGTTGCACCACTTTGTAAGTGAGTGGGAATAAGAGAGATACACACGCTCCTCCTCAGACGCCGCTCACTTGCTTACGACCGTCACAGCCTGCTGTATCTCACGTATCTCGCCGAGCTTTATTTTGCTCAGAAAAGTGAGGCGTGTCAAGCTAAGCTTATTTACCGTATGGCTACAATACCACGAAAACCAATCTAGGGTTTGCCATCCTCTCTACTTGCGTCGTCACGTAGTCTATGCGGCGTGCACCGCGGCGGGAGAGCAGGTCTCGGAACCACTCGCCCTTGTGATCTGCACGGAGAGGCGAATAAGGTTTTGGAGCGTTACTGCGTGATCGCCGAGTTCTCCATCACGGGTTGTCTTCCATTCAAGTCGGGCGGTCGCCACGCCGTCTTCGCCGCCATCTGCTGCAATCACTCTTCCCAAAGTTTCTACCACGACAACCGCAGTCGTGCTCGTGATCTGTTTGGTTATTCATCATCATTTCTTGAGTACATGTTAGGCTTGTTTGTTCCGATCATCCTGTTGTTTAGTACATCTAGTATGTTCGAGTTACATGAGCTAGTAGCTGGTTTTGTCATGATTTATATTCTGGAATTAATCGTGTAAATTATGCCTAATAATCCAACAATCCAAAAACCTTATTGTAGGCAATTTCCTGAATTAACAATGGCTGGTTTTACCGATGCATTGAGGCCGGATAAGTTTACCGGTGTGCACTTTAAGAGGTGGCAGTACAAGGCTGAGTTTTGGCTGACCACGATGAAAGTGTTCCACATCAGTAAAGGCAAACCTGAGGGAACTATATCTGACGAGGATCAGAAGAAGTTCGAGGATGCTAATACTGTCTTTGTGGGATGTATTCTGAGCATTCTTGTTGATCGTCTGTGTAGCATCCCAGTTGTCTAACCCCTGTAATGCTACATGTTATAATAATAAAATGGGCCACTTCCAACATATAATTGTTGCATCATCATCATATCATGCTCATGTCATCATGTCACCTTGCATTTGAGCATCATATAAAACCCTTTCTTGTTTGGTTCTTATCTCATGTGCATGATTAATTGTATTTGCCTCTTGATATTGTATTTGGCTCTTGATATATTGTTAAATGCCCAAGTTGAGTTGAGGGCATCTCTCTTATTGACTCCACCACCTTTTCTTTCACCACCTTATATTCCACCATCCAATTAATATGAGCTTGGCATTTTAATTTGGGTTATCTCTAGCTCATGTTGGTTGGTTGGATTCCACACATAGTCTTTGCTTGGCCTTGCCACCTTTTGGGAATGCATATGAATAATGCCATGTTAATATTATTGTTTTCACAAGGATAAGTTGGCATTAATTATGTTGCATGGGCCATGCAAGTGCCACCTTTTCTAGTATTTGGTTTTTACTTGAAATTCTAAGTGGATCATCTTTCCTTTGTTCATATCTTTGTTGGCTTGTAGTTTCCTTCACCATATCTTCTATCTTTTTCCCCTTTAGATTAACCTCTTGTCCCCATGCTCCATGCACACACATGTGCTCATGGGGCATGCACAACCCTAAAACCCTCCTTGTCTCTTGGATCTTGCTTGGTCATGTTGGAGCATGCATGGATCATAGAGCACCCTTCATCACATGGCCATCTCTCTCTCCCTCTCCCTCTTTTCTTGCTTGATCTTGCTTAGGGCTTGTTTGGAGTTTGCTTGATCAACTTAAGTGCCACCTCCCTCTTTCTTACCCCCACCTCTTAGCCAAACCCAACAATCTACCCCAAACCCCATACTAGCTAAACCTAAACCCTAAGCCACCCTTCCCCTAATCTACATCTCCCCTAGAAAAAACCCTAAGTGTCCCTCCTCCTTTCTAGCTTCTAGCATGTTTGCCATGCCCTACCCTAGCCCCACCTCCTCGACCTCCCTCTCCTCGCATGAGGACCCCACCTCTACCAGCTACTCCTACCCCCACGTCCTGGGACCCCAACCCTAGCCCTAGCCCGAGCGGCCCCTCCTCCCTCTTTTCTCACCCTCTGCCTCGCCCACGCCCCAGGCCCACTGCCGCCTCCCCGGCCTCGCCCACCCCTGCCAAGACCTCTAGTGCCCACGCCTGCCTTGCCTGCCCGTGCCGTCTGCACGTGAGCAAAGGTGGTACCGGCGAGCTCCCCTCACGCTAGCCCTCCTCGCCTCCGTTCTTATCCTCTCCTCCTCTCTCTCCCAGATCCCATCGAGGCGCCTCGCTTCCTCCTGCCTCCTCCTCCTCGCAGACGCCGCCCACCGTCGGACTCTCTGGCGTGCACGATCCAGGGCAGCGGGCGAGCCGAGGATGCCGAGGTAGCTCGGGAGGTCCCGGCGTCGCCCGGTACACGAGCAAGGAGGAGAAGGACCAGCCCGTAACTCGCCGAGCCCGAGTCGAAAACCCTAGTCGGCCATCCGCCTGCTTCACCGACGATCTCCCGCCCCTCTGCTCGATCTGACCACGCCAACGCCACCGCGGTGAGTCCCTGGTCCTCCTAGACACCGTCCTCCTTGATCGCTTCACGGTTGGCGGGGCACGGACGAGCACCCTTTGCCGCGGTGTATCGTCGTCTGCGCTACGCTTCCGGCGTGCACAAACCCTATCTAGCCGCCTACCCTCCTCACATCAACTACCCCACCGGTGCCGTTCCAGGCGCTGCAAAGCACGCCATGCGCGTTCGATCCCCACCACCGGCCTGCAGCCACCAGCTCTGTTCGGTGCGGAGAAAACACGATGCCAGCGTGGCACTTTGCACAAACCCCCCTCTTTTGCTTTTGCAACCCGCGGTCCCTAGAGCCCACTTATGTCTATGAAGTTTTGCAAAAAGGCTCCGCACTTTTTCTTTAATAAACCCACGGTCCCGTTTGTTCCCAGACGCTGGCGTGTGGGTCAACACACGCCTGGCCCCACCTGTCTGCGACCCAGGCTGGATTAGGCTGTGTATAAAATGATCAGAGACTGTTTTAAAATTCAAATCCTGTTTAAATAATTTCAAAATTCAATTCAATTCAATTTTCAATAATTTTTCCATAGTTTTTCCAAATCAAACAAATGATATATGTTTGGATATCAGAAAAAGGAGAGGATTCCAAATATGCCAACCATTTTGCCTTTTGAACAAGTAAAATTCCAAGTTGATTTAAATTACACTAATTGCCACTAGAATTTAAATAATTCATAACTTTTGTTTCCTAAATCCAAATTTAGCAAATGATATGTCTAAAATGATCAGCTCGACGAGACCTTTCTGTTTATGCTATCCTTGACTTCAATTGCAGCATGCATCATATAAAAATATAGTGAACAGCAACTGTTATGGCAACAAAAGTGATCCAAATCCACATTAAAATGTTATTTTCTTGTCCTCCACACCTCACCCATGCCATGCTACTTATTGCCATGCAACTTGTGCATCATTCATCATGGCATGATTGTTTGCTTGACGCATCTTATTCATATGCTTGTGCTCTATATTCATGTTGGCCTTGTTTGTTTGGTTTTCTCGGATAGACCGGCGGGGTTGTATCAAGAGAACCAGAGCACTACCAGATCCGTCCCTCGCTTCAACAGAGTTACTGGCAAGCACTTCCACATGCTTGCATACATACTGATACCTATTGCCTCTATCTTATTCTTGCATCATCGAGTCGCGAATGCATTAAATTGAATCCCAAGTATGCATAGCCTTTACTTTCAAACCCACCAAGCTTGTTCCTCCATCCTATGAGCCATTACTATAGGAGTTGGTTGAGCCATGCGAGTCGTGACGACATGTGTAGGGTATGTGAGTGTTTGTTGGATAACGAGGTACCTAAACAACTTAACCCGAGTAGTTGGGATAACTAAAGAAAGTGGCACGGTGAGCAACATGCTATTTGGTTTTCCCGCTCACTTGTGTCCCGTAAGACCCGAGTACTTGATTCCTGCTCCTTGATTTATCGCTATCCACATCCGGGAGGTATATGGGACCCCCGGCGAGCTTGATTACATCTTATTTCTTGGGGCCACAAACTAGTTTGAGGTTTTATTTACTATCTGTACTTATGCCATGCTACTTTATGTATTTAAATTGTGCGAGGAGCACATCGTATTTAGGAAAGCGGAGTGATTACGCGGTCGACAATCCCAGCCACACTTTCGGGTTCCCGCCGCTTCACCATCGACGCAAACCTTGAGTCCGTCTCGAGCTTGCTTACTTCGTTATGGTCTACTCAATGGGTGGCCCCTGAAATATTTCTGAATTGTGATTGTTCAGTCGTGAAAGCCTCGTTGGGTTTTGATTTGGTTTTTCCGAGGTTGATCGAGCGTGTGTTGCTATTGGTGCACCCCGGCCGGGTAAAACTTTCTGAAAGCCGTGTCCGCAGATATGGACGACTTGGAGCACAGTTTCTTGATCATAGACAAGCATAACTAAAGTACCGCTTTAATCTGACTAAGTAATTTGACTAGTAAACAGCGCAACATTCATGGAATGGTTAATAAAATTGCCAACGGATGGGGGGTTGTTCGTCCGCTTCCTTGTTGGTAAGCAGGGAGGAGGATGGATCGGATGAGATTACCATTATAACTGTTGTACTTAATTCAGGACATCCGTCTATCATTGGTTAGGCGGATGGTTAACGTTTATCTGTAGAACTGTTAGGGTTTATCTTTCGCTGCAATTGCGTCACCCCAGGTTGTGTCCCCTTTAGAGGCATTAAGACTTGCTGAGTACCCTTAGGGTCTCACACGATAAATTCTTGATTCAGATGAACAGGTACCTTCGGGACGGATCTTTGGGTGGAAGAAGCCGAAGATGTGGGCAACGATCGTTCAGTGTAGAGATTCCGGGGACGGGGATCCGTGAGACCTGTAGTTGGGATGTGCTTATTTCTATGACATCTTATGCCGATTTGCTTCTTATCCGTACTCGGATTTTGTTTGCCTTCGCATGATACTCTGATGTGTGTTGTATGAGGAAGTATCCTAAAATATAGATCTATCTAGGTCATTTGAATCTTGCCGTATGGCGTTGCTATATTTCCTTTCTTTCTAGATGGTATGGCTCTGATGTACTCTTGTATGGTGGCTTGCGTACATACCCACTTGTGTACGTAGTTGATCCCTTCGCGCCGACCACGCCGTCTGAGGTCCCGTTGAGAGGGTAGTGGTTGGGACGTCTGAAAGGACTACCGGTGAGTGGCTTTTGGGCCCCACTGCACTATTTCAACCACTACCACTCATCCAGGCTTGTATCTAGGAGCGTAGTTCACCGAGGTAGTTACAATTGGTATCAGAGCCATCCCGACCTTCAGGGTTTCAGCCAAACGGTCGTTGTCAGTCTAGCAAATATTTTGGTAGTTATGTATATTAGGGAAAAACAAAACGCGAGAGTAGGACTGCTTCCACTTTTCTTCTTACCCTCCCACCCACCCTTTTCTGGTAAGGAAGTGCAACGTTTTCAATCCTCTTCTCAAAGTTCAAACTAGGATTCACGTGTTCTGGGTTTCCGTAGTACCATAGGTTGTGTGTGTGTGTGTGTGTGTGTAATCCCTTGTCTATCTGTTGCATCCAAGTTGTTATCTTATCTGCCTTTGGTTATCAACTGTTGGTACATGCCATACCGACAGGCTTTTGCAAACTGACGCAATCTATCTTCCTCTTTGTTTCTGACGCTATCTTGTTGGGGTGTTCGTTTCCGTAGTTACCAATCTTTAGGTTTCGTCGTGAGAAGAAGGGGTTAGGATATGTGTTCCACTTGTTCATGTGCGGAGTAATGATTTGAGTGCGGGATGGAGTCGCGACCATACCACTACTTGTATCATTCGCTTTTGTATATTGAATCGGTAGAGTCACTAATCTTGATTCGTTAAGTAATTTTGCGCATCTATTGGTATTTTAATGCCGAAATTTGTGGAAAATTTTTCTTTGATATATTTGTGTACCACACTCCTTTTCAGTCGTGTGCGATATGCTTAATATCTTTAGGTGCTATGAACTTTGTTGATATTTTAATATCATCTCAGTAAATTGTATCCTTTAATCTTGGTTAATTCCATCTTGGTACTATTTTGGATTATTATCATTCTCCATTATAGTACTGACTTGAGTTTTATCAATGACAGGATGGCTCCCCACGCCGATGAGGAGGACATACCTCCGAATCGGGCTCACACAAACATTGCTAATGCTTTGGCAGCATGCAAGAGAACCAGCAGCTTTGAGGAGGCGTCGGAAGAAATGAGTTTGCTCCACTTCCTCCACCTCCCAAGCGTGGTGACATCAAGAGCTTCCTCAAGTTCAACCCTCGCCGCTTTGATGTGTCCGACCTCTTGACGCGGATGATTGGCTGCGCGAGATCTCAAGGTTGCTAGAGACTGCTGATGTTCCAGAACAGGAGTGGGTCAAGTGTGCGACTCACCTTCTCAAGGGAGATGCGGCTCTTTGGTGGGAGAACTACTTGAAGGCAAGCTGCACTGGGTTCCAGCCTACTTGGGAGAGGTTCACTGGAGCGTTCAAAGAGCAGTTTCTCTCAGAGATTGTGATGGAAAGGATGAAGGAGGCTTTCCTCAACCTGAAGCAGGGAAATGATAACGTCAACACCTATATCAGAACTTCATGAATCTATCCCTATGGTGGTGATGAGGTATCGATGACAAGAAGAAGCGTAAAAGGTTCGCAAGGGCTCAATGCGTCGATCAAGTATGCAATCACACATGCAAGACCGGCAACCTTCTGGAACTACAGACACAAACGCAAGAGGAGGCAAGCAAATGTTTGAGGAGTCCAAGAAACACAACAGGGATGCATCAAGCTCTGCGGTTATGGCAGCTCCTTCTAAGCGGCGTGTCGGGTTCCTAACACCCCACCGTCGCTCCGGCTCCACTAAGACACGCAAGCTTCGCCAAGGCCACCAAACTTCACCACTGCGGCTCCTGGGGCTACAACAACCACTACCTGGGCGCTGGCGGAGTCCCAGCTACTCGCTCCACGTCCTCACGGTGCTTGTTTCACATGTGGAGATCATGGACATCGGTGAATCGCCCAATGAAGAACAAAGCTCTCCTCCACCCCGCCAAGATGCAACAAGCTCTCCTTCGTTCGTGCACCACCGCCTCGGGCTCTCAACATCAACACTAAGCCGGTCTGCGGTTGTTCGCGGCTAACGTCAACGCCTCTCAAGAGCTACTGAGTTGTGATGGGTATGCTTTACATTAACTCGGTCCACCGCACGAGTTCTCTTTGATTCGTGCATCGCATTCTTTTGTCTCTGTAAAGTTTGCAAGTGAGAATGAGTTAGTCATGGATCCTCTTCCAAAGAAGTTAATGGTTCTTTCTCCCGGAGCAACAATGGCGACTTCTAAAATCAGTCATGGCAATCAAGTTGAGATTGGTGGTTCTTCATTCTTGGCTTCTTTAATTGTTCAGGCAACTCGACATTGATGTCATCTTGGGCATGGATTGGTTGACAGCAAATGCATTGTGATGATTGTCTTTGAGCTCGTGTCTCGAAGATCCTCAAGGCCATAGTCTTTTCTCCAAGTCGACTCTGTTGTCCAGCTCTATTCCTTGGCTGCTCGAATGATGATGCTATGGAAGCTATTCGGAGGGTACCCGAGGTCTGTGAGTTCCGGATGTCTTTCTGAAGAGTTGCGGTATGCCTCTGGATCGCGAGGTTGAATTCGTGATTGAGCTTGAACACAGAGCGGCTCCTATCTCCAAGAGGCCATACAAAATGGGTCCTTCGAGTTGGTGAACTCAAACGACAACTTGATGAACAAGAGAAATTGGGTTTCATTCAACACAAGACTTCTTCTTGGGGTAGCCCAACAATCTTTGTGAAGAAGCGTGGAGAACCGATAGGCTATGTGTTGACTACGGGCTCTAAATGCTAAAACCATCAAGAACAAATATCCTCTCCCACGGATAAATGATCTTTTGACCAGCTAGCGTGAGGCGTGGTGTTCTCTAAGCTGGATTTGAGAAGTGGTTATCACCAAATCAAAATTCGCAAAGAAGATGTGCCCAAACAGCTTTCACCACCCGCTATGGCCTGTATGAGTACGGTCATGTCTTTCGGCCTCACCAACGCACTGCTACCTTCTCGAGGCTGATGAACTCCGTTTATGGAGTACCGGACAAGTTTGTGGTGGTATATCCGGATGACATTGGTTTATTCCAAGTCCAAGGAGGAGCATGAAGAACACTGCGGTGTGTCTGAACAAGCTTCGTGAGAACTTGTATGCAAAGTTCTCAAAGTGTGAGTTTTGGCTCAAGTAACATACTTGGGTCATGTTATCTCGCCAAGGGCATTGCATCAACCGGAAACCGTGAAGACAATAGTTGAATGGCTTCCTCCTGCTAATGTCAAGGAAGTGCGGAGTTTTCTCGGCTTGGCAAGCTATTGCCGTCGTTTTGTTCAGAACTTCTCAAAGATAGCAAAGCCTCTTACCGACCTCCTCAAGAAAGGCAAGAAGTACCTGTGGACTCCTGCTTGCTAAGAAAGTTTTGAGACACTCAAAGAGAAGCTCACTTCCACACCAGTCTTGGTTCCTCCGGATACATCGAAGCCTTTCGGATATTCTCGCGCCTCTTTGCAAGGATTGGGTGCGGTCCTTATGCAAGAGAGACAGTGGTTGCTTATGCTTCGTCGATTGAAGGCATGAGATCAACTATCCCACACATGACCTTGAGCTAGCAGCAGTTGTCTTTGCTTTGAAGCTATGGAGGCACTACTTGCTTGGTAACCGTTGTGAGATCTTCTCGGACCACAAGAGTTTGAAGTATATCTTCACTCAACCGGATCTCAACCTTCGGCAGAGGAGATGGATCGAAGCAATCAATGACTTTGATGTGACCATCAACTACACCCCGGGCAAAGCAAACGTCATGGCAGATGCGCTTAGCCGAAAAGCTTATGTCAACAACCTCATGGTAGAAGAGCAACAACCTCTCTTGTGCGAGGAATTCCGTCAGCTCAACCTGGAAATTGTGGAAAAAGGGCATCTCCTGAACCTTCTGGCTACTCCTCTCTTGGAAGAACATATTCGCTCTCGTCAGCTTGGTGATCCGCACACCAAAAAGCTCATCGCTAAGCTTGACCTTCCGAAGTATGAGTCCTTTCATGTTGATGATCAAGGCACGCTCTTCTTTGAACATCGGATGTTTGTTCCAAACTACCCGGGTCTGAGAGACCAAGTTCTCAAGGAGGCACATGATTCGGTCCTTTCTATCCATCCTGGCAGCACAAAGATGTACATGGACTTGAAAACACAGTACTAGTGGCCTGGGTTGAAACGGTATTGTGCTAAGTACGTCTCAGAATGTGATGTCTGTCGCAGAGTCAAGGCTGTCCATCAGAAACCATTTGGTCTTCTACAACCATTGAAACCTCCAGAATGGAAATGGGAGAAAGTAGAGATGGACTTCATCACTGGCTTTCCAAGGTCGCAGAAGGGCAACAATGCAATTTTTGTTGTCATCGACAGGCTTTCTAAAGTGGCTCATTTCTTCCCAGTCAAAGAAACAATTTCTGGAATTCAGTTGGCTGAGCTCTATATCAACAGAATTGTCTCTCTGTATGGGGTTCCACTTGAAATCAGTTCAGACCGTGGGAGCATCTTCACCTCAAAGTTCTGGGAGAGTTTCCAAAAAGCTTTGGGAACAAAGTTGAACTTCAGCACTGCTTACCACCCTCAGTCGCAAGGACAAGTGGAGAGGATCAATCAGATTCTGGAGGATATGCTTCGGGCTTGCGTCATCTCGTTTGGCATGAAGTGGGAGGAATGCCTTCCATATGCTGAATTCTCCTACAACAACAGCTTCCAGAAGAGTCTGAAGATGGCACCATTCGAGGCTCTCTATGGTCGCAATGCAACTCCGATTGGTTGGTCGTGCGGGAGAAAGAATCTGGTTTGGCCTCGACATTGTAACCAAGCGGAGGAGAAGGTGCATATCATTCTGGAGAACCTAAAGATTGCTCAGAGTCGTCAGAAGAGCAACTATGACAGGAAGCACACAGATATGGTATATGCCCCTGGTGATCTCGTCTACCTTCATGTCACTCCCATGAGAGGAACACACCGCTTCGGTATCAAAGGAAAGTTGGCTCCTAGATACATCGGTCCTTTCAAGATACGTGGTAGAAGAGGAGAAGTTTATGCACTTGAGCTTCGGAAAAACTCAAAGTCCATGATGTTTTCCACATCTCTCACCTCAAGAAGTGCTTCAAAGATCCCGGCAGACTGGACCATGAGCTAATCGACCTCAAAGAAGATCTCTTATCAAGAACACCCCACCAAAATCCTCGAGATCAGAAGCAAGGACTGCAACAAGTCCATCATGTTTTGCAAGGTGCGGTCACACCATTCTGCTGATGAAGCCACATGGGAGCGTGAAGATGAACTCCGTGCCAACCATCCTTCTCTCTTGTATCTTCTTCTTCCTAGAATCTCGGGCGAGATTCTGTTTAGTGGGGAGAGTTGTAGCATCCCAGTTGTCTAACCCTGTAATGCTACATGTTATAATAATAAATGGGCCACTTCCAACATATAATTGTTGCATCATCATCATATCATGCTCATGTCATCATGTCACCTTGCATTTGAGCATCATATAAAACCCTTTCTTATTTGGTTCTTATCTCATGTGCATGATTAATTGTATTTGCCTCTTGATATTGTATTTGGCTCTTGATATATTGTTAAATGCCCAAGTTGAGTTGAGGGCATCTCTCTTATTGACTCCACCACCTTTTCTTTCACCACCTTATATTCCACCATCCAATTAATATGAGCTTGGCATTTTAATTTGGGTTATCTCTAGCTCATGTTGGTTGGTTGGATTCCACCCATAGTCTTTGCTTGGCCTTGCCACCTTTTGGGAATGCATATGAATAATGCCATGTTAATATTATTGTTTTCACAAGGATAAGTTGGCATTAATTATGTTGCATGGGCCATGCAAGTGCCACCTTTTCTAGTATTTGGTTTTTACTTGAAATTCTAAGTGGATCATCTTTCCTTTGTTCATATCTTTGTTGGCTTGTAGTTTCCTTCACCATATCTTCTATCTTTTTCCCCTTTAGCTTAACCTCTTGTCCCCATTCTCCATGCACACATGTGCTCATGGGGCATGCACAACCCTAAACCCCTCCTTGTCTCTTGGATCTTGCTTGGTCATGTTGGAGCATGCATGGATCATAGAGCACCCTTCATCACATGGCCATCTCTCTCTCCCTCTCCCTCTTTTCTTGCTTGATCTTGCTTAGGGCTTGTTTGGAGTTTGCTTGATCAACTTAAGTGCCACCTCCCTCTTTCTTACCCCCACCTCTTAGCCAAACCCAACAATCTACCCCAAACCCCATACTAGC
The DNA here is from genome assembly GCA_030063025.1 of Avena longiglumis. NCBI lineage: Eukaryota > Viridiplantae > Streptophyta > Magnoliopsida > Poales > Poaceae > Avena > Avena longiglumis. Next base: position 94,091,294 of record CP125978.1, on the reverse strand, counting down.
TAAACCTAAACCCTAAGCCACCCTTCCCCTAATCTACATCTCCCCTAGAAAAAACCCTAAGTGTCCCTCCTCCTTTCTAGCTTCTAGCATGTTTGCCATGCCCTACCCTAGCTGCCCCACCTCCCTCGACCTCCCCTCTCCCTGCATGAGGACCCCAGCACCCTCTACCAGCTACCCTACCACCCCACACGTCCTAGGACCCCAACCCTAGCCCTAGCCCGAGCCGGCCCCTCTCCCTCCTCTTTTCTCACCCTCTGCCTCACCCACCCTGTGCCCACCTGCCTCCCTGGCCTCGCCTACCCCACCTGCCAGCACCCTCTAGTGCCCACGCATGCCGCTTTGCCTCGGCTGCTGCACGTGAGCAAAGGGTGGTACCGCCAGCTGCCTCCCCACGCTAGCCCTCGCCTCGTTCTTATCCTCTCCTCACCTCTCTGGTCTCCCCAGATCCCATCCCAGGCCCTCGCTCCCGCCCCTCCTCCTCCGCAGACTCGACGCCGCCACCGTCGGACTCGGTGTGAGCGCACGATCCAGAGGCAAGCGAGCCGAGGATGCCGAGGTAGCTCAGAGGTCCCCGGCCGCCACGGTACACGGAGCAAGGAGGAGAAGGACCAGCTCGCTGAACCTGCCGAGCCCGAGCCGAAACCCTAGCCGCCGTCCGCCGCTTCACCGACGATCTACCGCCCCGCCGATCGACCACGCCAACGCCACCGGTGAGTCCGGTCCTAGACACCGCCCCTCCCTTGATCGCTTCCACGGTTGAGCGGGGCGCGACGAGCACCTCGCACGTGTGACGCTGCCGCTGCCGCTTCTGCCGCGTGCACAAACCCTATCTAGCCGCCTACCTCCTCCCGCTAACTACCCAACCCCATCAGAAGCCGCCACGCTGGCGCTGCCAGCGGTCGCTCGATCCCCACCCCGCCTGGCGCTGCACTGCCTGCTCGGTGCAGAGAAGAAACACAAGGTGCGCGGCACTTTGCACAAACCCCTCTTTGCTTTTTGCAACCCGCGGTCCCTAGGGAGCCCACTTGTCTGTGTTCATGAAGTTTTGCAAAAGGCTCGCACTTTTCTTTAATAAACCCATGGTCCCGCTTTGTTCCCGAAGGCAGGCGCACACGCCTGCTCCTGCCCTCTGCGACCCAGGCTGGATTAGGCTGTGTATAAAACGATCAGAGACTGTTTTAAAATTCAAATCCTGTTTAAATAATTTCAAAATTCAATTCAATTCAGTTTTCAATAATTTTTCCATAGTTTTTCCAAATCAAACAAATGATATATGTTTGGATATCAGAAAAAGGAGAGGATTCCAAATATGCCAACCATTTTGCCTTTTGCACAAGTAAAATTCCAAGTTGATTTAAATTACACTAATTGCCACTAGAATTTAAATAATTCATAACTTTTGTTTCCTAAATCCAAATTTAGCAAATGATATGTCTAAAATGATCAGCTCGACGAGACCTTTCTGTTTATGCTATCCTTGACTTCAATTGCAGCATGCATCATATAAAAATATAGTGAACAGCAACTGTTATGGCAACAAAAGTGATCCAAATCCACATTAAAATGTTATTTTCTTGTCCTCCACACCTCACCCATGCCATGCTACTTATTGCCATGCAACTTGTGCATCATTCATCATGGCATGATTGTTTGCTTGACGCATCTTATTCATATGCTTGTGCTCTATATTCATGTTGGCCTTGTTTGTTTGGTTTTTCTCGGATAGACACTGAGCAGGGGTTGTATCAAGAGAACCAGGAGCACTACCGGATCCGCCCTCGCTTCAACAGAGTTGTGCAAGCACTTCCACATGCTTGCATACATACAGTACCTATTGCCTCTATCTTATTCTTGCATCATCGAGTCACGAATGCATTAAATTGAATCCCAAGTATGCATAGCCTTTACTTTCAAACCCCACCAAGCTTGTTCCTCCATCCTATGAGCCATTACTATAGGAGTTGTTTGAGCCATGCGAGTCGTAGAACAGCATGTGTAGGGTATGTGAGTGTCTGTTGGATAACGAGGTACCTAAACAACTTAACCTGAGTAGTTCTGGGATAACTAAAGAAAGTGGCACCGGTGAGCAACATCTGCTATTTGGTTTTTCCTGCTCACTTGTGTCCCGTAAGACCCGAGTACTTGATTCCTGCTCCTTGATTTATCGCGCTATCCACATCCGGAGGTATATGGGACCCCCGCCGAGCTTGATTCCTTATTTCTTGGGGCCACAAACTAGTTTGAGGTTTTATTTACTATCCTGTACTTATGCCATGCTACTTCAGATTTAAATTGCGAGGAGCACACTATCGCTTAGGAAAGCGGAGTGATTACGCAGTATCGACAAGCCCAGCCACACTTTCGGGTTCCCGATCGCATGACCATTGACGAAACCTTGAGTCCGTCTCGAGCTTGCTTACTTCGTTGGGGTCTACTCAATGGGTGGCCCCAAATATTTCTCAATTGTGATTGTTCACCGTGAAAGCGTTGGGTTTTGATTTGGTTTTTCCGAGGTTGATCGAGCGTGTGTTGCTATTGGTGCACCCCGGCCGGGTAAAACTTTCTGAAAGCCGTGTCCGCGGATATGGACGACTTGGAGCACAGTTTCTTGATCATAGACAAGCATAACTAAAGTACCGCTTTAATCTGACTAAGTAATTTGACTAGTAAACAGCGCAACATTCATGGAATGGTTAATAAAATTGCCAACGGATGGGGGGTTGTTCGTCCGCTTCCTTGTTGGTAAGCAGGGAGGAGGATGGATCGGATGAGATTACCATTATAACTGTTGTACTTAATTCACGGACATCCGTCTATCATTGGTTAGGCGGATGGTTAGCGTTATCTCAGAGAACTGTTAGGGTTTATCTTCGCTGCAATTCGTCACCCAGTTGTGTCCCTTTAGAGGCATTAAGACTTGCCGAAAATTCTTTAGGGTCTCACACGATAAATTCTTGATTCGGATGAACAGTACCTTCACGGAGATACATCGGTGGAAGAAGCCAAGATGTGGGCAACGATCGTTCGGTGTAGAGATTCCGGGAACGGGGATCCGTGAGACCTGTAGTTGGGATGTGCTTATTTCTATGGCATCTTATGCCGATTTGCTTCTTATCCGTACTGGATTTTGTTTGCCGCCTGCATGATACTGATGTGTGTTGTATGAGGAAGTATCCTAAAATATAGATCTATCTAGGTCATTTGAATCTTGCCGTATGTTGCTATATTTCCTTTCTTTCTAGATGGTATGGCTCGATGTACTCTTGTATGGTGGCTTGCGTACATACCCACTTGTGTACGTAGTTGATCCTTCGCTGCCGACACGCCACCGTCAGGTCCCGTTGAGAGGGTAGTGGTTGGGACGTCTGAAAGGACTACCAGTGAGTGGCTTTTGGGGCCCCACCGTACTATTTCAACCACTACCACTCATCCAGGCTTGTATCTAGGAGCGTAGTTCACCGAGGTAGTTACAGTCTGTGTGATGTGTTTATGCACATAAAAGACAGAAAGGATCTCTGGGATGCACTGATGCCAAGTTTGGTGCTGCAGATGCTGGCAGTGAACTGTATATCATGGAGAGCTTTCATGATTTTAAGATGACTAAGGATCTTCCTGTGGTTCAACAAGCTCATGAGATACAGTGCATTGCCAAGGAGCTCGAACTCCTTAAGTGTACCTTACCCGACAAGTTTGTGGCGGGATGCATTATTGCTAAGTTACCCCCTTCATGGAGGAACTTTGCCACAACTCTCAAACACAAGAGACAGGAGATATCAGTTGAAATTCTGATAGCGTCCCTTGATGTTGAGGAGAAGGCTCAGGCTAAGGACACTACTAAGAAAGGAGAGGGTCTTGCTACTGCTAACTTTGTGCAGAAAGGCAAATCCGTAGGCAAGAACAAAGGGAACTTCAAACCCTCCTTTAACAAGCACAGAAGACTACAACCTTCAAGAAGAAGAAGACGACAGGACAAGAGTGAACTGTCTTGTTACACTTGTGGAGAGCCCGCCATTTTTCCAAGGATCGCCGCAACGCCATGAGAGGGAAAAAGGCCAAGACTGCCAACGTCGTGACCGCTAGCATCTTGATGGGTATGGTAATTTATTTATCGTTCTTTCAGATTTCAATCACCGTGTTGGTGGCTTGATACGGTGCTAATGTTCATGTGTGTTGACATCTCTATGTTCACTTCTTATCAGTCGCCGGATTCATCCGTCCTAATAGGGAATGGATCACATGCTTCGCTCGTGGTGTTGTACGGTGGATCCAAGTTTACTTCCGGAAAGATCGTGCAGCTGAGGAACGTGCAGCATGTCCCTACTATGAACAAGAATCTTGTTAGTGGCTCCCTTCTTTGCAGAGATGGGTTTAAGGTTGTCTTAGAGTCTAATAAAGTCGTTGTTTCGAAACATGGACAATTTATTGGTAAAGGTTATGAGTTCGGAGGCTTGTTCCGGTTTTCACTTTCAGAGTTTTGTAATAAATCCGTGAATCATATTTGTGGTGGTGTTAATGATGATACCAGTGTTTGGCATTCTCGTTTATGTCACATTAATTTTGGTTTGATGTCTCGGATGTCCAGCATGAGTTTAATTCCAAATTTCACTATTGCCAAAGGTTCTAAGTGCCATAGTTGTGCATCAAAGCAACCTCGAAAGCCTCACAAGGCCGAGGAGAGAAACTTGGCACCTCTAGAACTCATACATTCGATCTATGTGAGATGAATGGTTTGTTGACAAAAGGTGAAAAGAGATATTTCATGACGTTGATAGATGATGCTACTAAATTCTGCTATGTTTACTTGTTGCAAACTAAAGATGAGGCTTTAGACTACTTTAAAATCTATAAGGCCGAGGTTGAAAATCAACTAGAGAGAAAGATCAAGCGTCTTAGGTCGGATCGTGGTGGTGAGTATTTTCCCAAAATATTTGATGAATTCATCAGAACACGAATTATTCATGAGAGGACGCCTCCTACTCGCCCCAACCAAACGGGTTGCCGAGAGGAAAACCGACGACCGACTTGGTGAATTACATGTTAGCCACGCTGGTTTATCAAAGGCATGGTGGGGAGGCTTTGTTGACTTCATGTCATGTCTGAATAGAGTTCCTAACAAGAATAAAGAAAAGACCCTTATGAGGAGTGGGTTGGGAGAAAACCATTACTTTCGATTCACGTGCATTTGGGGTGTTTGGCGAAGGTCAACATACCGATTCCCAAGAAACGCAAGCTCGGACCCAAGACAGTGGATTGTATCTTTTTAGGATATGCTCCACGGAGTGTAGGCTATAGATTTCTAGTGGTTAAATCTGAGGTACCTGATATGCATGTTGATACTATAATGGAATCTCGTGATGCAACATTCTTTGAGAACATTTTTCCTATGAAATATATGCATAGCATTGATAGGATTTCTTCTAAAATACTTCCTGAATCTAGTGCATCTATTGATAATTCTGAACAACCACATGAGGAATTTCTTGAGAAGGATGACGATGAACCTCTCACGAGGAGTAAGAGACAGAGGGTTGCAAAATCCTTTGGCAATGATTTCATCGTGAACCTTGTGGATGATACTCCATCCATTCTCGAGGCATATGCATCTCCCGATGCAGATGATTGGAAAGAAGTCCAAAATGAGATGGACTCGATTCTTTCTAATGGAACTTGGGAATTATCGACCCTATGGTTGTAAAACCTGGGATGTAAGTGGGTGTTCAAGAAGAAGCTAAGGCTGATGGTACTATTGAGAAGTACAAGGCACGGCTTGTAGCTAAGGGCTACACACAGTAAAGAAGGCGAAGATTACTTTGACACCTATTCACCGTCGCTAGAGTGACCACCATTCGAGTACTACATCCTCGGTCGCTCTTATGGTCTTCTCTCATCAAATGGACGTGAAGATGCCTTTCCTTAATGGAGAGTTGGAAGAGGAGATCTATATGGATCAGCCGGATGGGTTTGTGGTAAAAGGTGAAGAGACAAAGGTGTGTAAGTTATTGAAATCTTTATATGGCCTGAAACAAGCACCTAAGCAATGGCATGAGAAGTTTAACGGAACTCTACTTTCTGCTGGCTTTGTCATTAATGAGGCTGATAGGTGTGTTTACTATCGCCATGGTGGGGGCGATAGCGTTATATTATGTTTGTACGTGGATGACATTCTGATCTTTGGTACAAACATGAAAGTGATAAATGAAGTCAAGTCTTTCATGTCAAAGAGTTTTGATATGAAATATCTGGGAGAGGCTGATGTCATTCTGAATATCAAGATTATTAAGAACGAGAATGGGATTACTTTAACGCAATCTCATTATGTTGAGAAGGTCTTGAGCCGATTTGGCTTTAATGATGGCAAGACTTCTCCAACACCTTATGATCCCAGTTTGACATTACGAAAGAATAAGAAGGAACCAACAGATCAGCTGAAATATTCACAAGTTGTTGGTTCTCTCATGTACTTAGCAAGCGCTACAAGACCCGATATCTCTTTTGCTGTGAGCAAGTTGAGTAGGTTCATGTCTACCCCGGGTATTGATCATTGGCATGCACTTGAAAGGGTCATGCGATATCTATGTGGTACAATGAGCTATGGGATTTACTATTCAGGGAATCCTGCTATGCTTGAAGGATATAGTGATTCGAATTGGATCTCTGACGTTGATGAAATCTACGCCACGAGCGGGTATGTGTTTACCCTTGGAGGTGGCGCAGTGTCATGGAGGTCTCGTAGACAAACCATATTGACGAGGTCAACTATGGAAGCAAAACTTACTGCTTTAGACACAACCATTGTTGAGTCAGAATGTCTGCGTGAGCTCTTGATGGACTTGCCTGTGGTTGAGAAACCTGTGCCGGCAATCCTTCTGAATTGTGACAACCAAACTATTATTGTCAAAGTGAACAATTCTAAGGATAACGCGAAGTCATCAAGACACGTGAAGAGACGTTTGAAATCTGTCAGGAAATTGAGAAACTCCGGAGTAATAATCGTACGTATATTCAAGCAGACAAAAACCTGGCAGATCCCTTTACAAAGGGACTATCACGAAATGTGATAGAAAGTGCATCGAGGGAGATGGGGTTGAGACCCATGGATGTCACACCTTAGTGGTAACCCAACCTATGTCATCGGAGATCCCGTGAATTAGGACACAAGAACAAGCTAGTGGTTTGAGGAGAGATTTTTGTAACCCTCTCTATGTGAAGATACAGACTCTCATAATCAGAAGGCAGGTTGGCAACATGCCTTAATGTGTTTCTGCTGGCTTTAATTAGCAAAGATGCCTGCCCTGGGCATTCTTGAAAGAACACACCTATATGAGCTCGATCAGAACGTCATGGTCTATGAGATCTGGGTGATCTCTAGTAAACTCATGAAGAGACCAAGGAGTATGACGATATGCTCCAACCTGCTGGTAGGCTCTTGTGACCAAGTACTAGTTATGATTTTGAGCGAAATCTATTGGCACCAAACTTGCAATTCAAGGTCCGTCCATTGTTCAAGTTGTTGATAGACGTAGTTCAAGATTCTAGGCGGAAGTTAAACTTAACAGTCTCTGCTGAAACACTGGTATATAAACAAGTAGCAAGGATTGGCAAATTTTCAAATGGACATTTGAGATCTGGTGGGAGACTGTTAGAAATAATGGGGCTAATCCATTTAGGCCCATGAGTATTTCAGATTTTCCCTAAATCTCAAAGCCCAAATTTGTGGCAGCCCATATGTGTTTGGGCCCATGTTTATGGCAGCTCACATGGGAGTGGAGTGGGAGCTAAAGTTTAGTCCCACATGGAAAGTTGGAGGAGAGTTGCACCACCTTATAAGGTGGAGTGTTGCACCACTTTGTAAGTGAGTGGGAATAAGAGAGATACACACGCGCGCTCCTCCTCCGACGACGACGCCGCCGCTTGCACGCACGCTCGCCTCGTCTCGTCTCGTCTCGTCACGACGCGCGCGGATCGTGGGCTACTGTAACCGACCCGAATGTGCGTAACGTGGACTCGGCCCATGTTCGCCTTCGTTAGGATTTCTTGAGCCGCTCTATATAAAGTCCTGCGCGGCTACCGCCACAATACCACCGAAAACCAATCTAGGGTTTTGCCATCCTCTCTACTTGCGCTGTCACCGTAGTCTACTTCATCCCGCTTGCCGGCGTGCACCGGCGGACGGGACAGCAGGTCTCCGGAACCACTCGCCCTTGTGATCCTGTACGGGAGAGGGCGAATAAGGTTTTTGGGAAGCGCTCACGATCGCCGAGTTCTCCATCACGGATCGCCTCTTCCATCCAAGTCAGCGGTGCGCCTACCGCCGCCTTTCACGCCATCTGCTGCAATCACTCTTCCCAAAGTTTCTACTACGACAACCGAATGGTACGTGCGTGATCCTGTTTGGTTATTCATCATGTTCATGAGTACATGTTAGGCTTTCATTTGTTTCCGATCATCCTGTTGTTTAGTACATCTAGTATGTTCGAGTTACATGAGCTAGTAGCTGGTTTTGTCATGATTTATATTCTGGAATTAATCGTGGAAATTATGCCTAATAATCCAACATGGAAAACAAGCATAGTCCGGAGTCCGAACAGAAACAAGAAAAGCCGAATTCGTGAAGAAATATTCGTTATATCTGCATTCACGGCCATATTCCATGTTTGCTTATAAAAAATGGCGCGGGTAAAGCCAAAGGTGGCTAGGAATAGAGTGGTTTGGTCATACACGACGCAGCCGTGACCGTGATTCCGGACTGTACGGTATGGGGGCCCACGTCCGCGTGGAGTTGCTGACATTTTATGCCGCCTTTGAGCTAGAGGCATCGACCTACGGTTGAGGTATTTTTTGTCAAATCTGTCAACTTTAATCGAGTCTGACTTCTCCATAAAACTAATTCGAAATCTGACCTCTGAGATCGGCGTCATATTAAATGGCGCCGAACTTATACAGGTCAGCTCCAAGTCGTAGCAGCTGGGAAGCATGCCAGAGGTTCGGCGCCGAGGTGAGTTCATTCGGCATGTATTTGACAAGTCCAGTCGAAACTGAAGCGAGAGACCAAGTCCTCCTGGCCGCTACAGCTGCTGTACGCTGCACACAAGGAATATTCCACACGTACGTACATAGTCATACATGTATTGCGAACTATGCATTTAGATGACATGACAAGCAATTAAATGATGAGAGAGGCTTATCACAAAGTACATATTTGGACAAAGTTCTAAATAGGTTTGGAATGGAAGATAGCAAGAAAGGGTTCGTGCCCATGTTGCCCAATACGACCTTGAGTAAAACTCAAAGTCCGGCAACGGCAGAAGATAGAGAAAAGATGAGTAAGACTCCCTATGCCTCAGCCATAGGATCTCTAATATATGCCATGTTATGTACTAGACCCGATATTGCATATGTTGTTAGTTTAACTAGCAGATATCAAAGTGATCGAGGAGTGAATCATTGGACAGCGGTCAAAAACATCCTTAAGTACTTGAGAAGAACGAAGGATATGGTTCTTTCTTATGGAGGTGATGAACAGCTCGTTGCTAATGGTTACACCGATGCTAGTTGGAACACCGATCCGGATGATTCTAAATCACAATTTGGATACGTATTTACTTTGAATGGTGCAAAGATTATGGAGGAGTGCAAAGCAAAGCGTTGTGGCGAGATCTTCAACCGAATCGGAATACATGGTTGCTTGAGGCTTCACAAGAAGCGATATGGATGAAAGAGTTCATTATAGAGCTGGTGTGTTCCTAGTGCGCCGACCCAATGTCTACCTCTTGATAACATGGGCGCCATAGCCAATGCGCAAGAACCAAGGTCACACAAGAAGTCACATCAAGCTACGTTTTCACGCTATTCGAGAACATGTCCAAGATGGGGACATAAAGATTTGCAAAGTACACACAGATCTGAATGTGGCGGATCCGTTGACTAAACCTCTCCCGAGGGCAAAACATGACCAGCACCAAACTGCCATGGGTGTTCGGTAAATTACCATGTAATCTAGATTAGATGACTCTAGTGCAAGTGGGAGACTGTTGGAGATATACCCTAGAGGCAATAATAAATGTAGTTATTATTATATCTTTGTGTTTATGATAAATGTTTACATTCATGCTATAATAGTATTAACAAGGAAACATTAATACTTGTGTGATTTGTAAACTTAATTCAAGTCCCTAGTAAAGCCTCTTCATAATACTAGCTTGTTGTTTAATAAATGATTGTGGTTTCCCTATCATGAACATTGAGATGTTATTAACAACAAGATCATATCATTAGGAGAATGATATGGTGGACATACTCCTATAGATAAGCGTAGCATAAAGATCAAGTCATTTTAATAGTTCAATTGCTATATGCTTTCTCATACATAGTAACCTAATTCCTTCGACCATGAGATCATGCATATCACCTTTACCGGATGGATGCTTTGATGACATCAAACACCACACCGATCGGGTGGCTATAAAGGTGGCAGTGAGTGTTCGGAAAGGATTGGTTGAGACACATGGATCAAGAGTGGGATTTGTCCATCCATATGACGGATAGATATACTCTGGGCCCTCTCGGTGAAATTTCATCCAATTAGCTTGCAACCATGTGGTGGCTCACAAGGGATCACATATCAGGAACGAAAAGAGTACTTATCGATGCGAGGTTGAACTAGGTATGCAGAGAAGCGATCATAACCTCGGATAAGTAAACTATCGTGGGACAAAGGGAAATTGGTATCGTATGTAAGTGGTTCATTAGATCGCAAAGTAATCGTAGAAATATGTGGGAGCCATATGAATTTCAGATTCCTCTATTGGTTATTGTTTGGAGAAGTGTCTCGATCATGTCGCATAATTCACGAACCGTGGAGACACACTTAAGGATCTGACGTTGTTTGAGTAGTTATGGAATGATGAGTGAGAGACGAATGTTGTTGAGTCTCGGATGGGATCCGGGACATCACGAGGAGATCGGAATGGTCCGGAGAATAAGATTCATATAAGCAAAGTCCTGTTCGGTTGGAGAATGGTTCCGGTGTTTTCATCGGAATGTTCTAGAAGGTTCGGAATGTCCGGCACTCGGAGGGGAAGGGTACATGAATGTGTCATACCAAGTTGGAATGATTGCATCATGTACTAGGTGTCATCGCTGAACAAAATAAAGGGTTTAATCAAATCCTACATTGAAAAGTCAAACGCCAATTTGAAAAGTCAAACGGCTATTTTGGAAGGTGGAGGGGAAGTAGGAAACCTACTTGGGGAGGAGTTCCTCCCCTCCACCGCCGGCCCCCTTGGGAAACCGATTTGGGGAGGGACTCCCCTCCCCAGGCGCGCCCCCTGCACCTATATAAGGAGGGGCAGGGCTGCCCCTCCTAGCACCCAACACCTCCACCCCGTAAACCCTAGCCCCGGCGCCGCCACCTCCTGCTGCCGCCGACGCCGCCTAGGGCAAGCCGCCGCCGCCTAGCTAACCCTAGCCACCGGCCAAGACTCCTCCTTGGTGTGTCTAAACCCTAGATCACCGAGGGCTCTCTCATAGTCCACCATACTCGCTCCGGCTTAAGGCGAAGCCCTGCGAGATCTCCCCTCTACTTCCGGTACCACGCCGTTGTGCTGCCGGAATCGCGAGGAGAGTGCTACAACCTCCGCTTCCTGCTGGAACAAGGGAGAGGAAGGTCTTCGTCGAGTACCGATGTGTGACCGATGGGGCGAGCTTAGGAGCAGCGCCGGAAGGATCGTCTACGCGATCTTGAGATCGGGAAGAGTACGACTACATCACCCACGAGAATCCGCTCTCGTTAAACACTTTGGAATCTTAGAGGGTGAGTTATTCCATGGACTCGTTGCTACAATCTAGTAGATAGATCTTGGCTTGTTTGTTTGTATTCGATAGAAATTTTTTGTTTTCCATGCTACGAAACCATACAGTGGTATCAGAGTCGTGTCTATATGTAGATCTGTTGCACGAGTAGAACACAATGGTCATTGTGGGCGTTGATGCTTTTATTGTCGATTGCTTCTTGTGTACTTTGCATCTTGCGGGATGTTGGGATGAAGCGGCCCGGTCTAACCTTACATGGCATCGTTCATGAGACTTGCTCCACGCTTGAAATGCAACTTGTATTGCATAAGTGGCTTTGCGGGTGCCTGTTTCTCCCAGCATAGTTAAGATTCAATTTACAACGGGTGATTGTCAATACTAGTATCAATGTTGTGGTTCATGTTCGTAAGTTAGAACGACACTTATTGAAAGCCCCAAACCACGTAAAACATGCAAAGAAAGTAGAGGCGTCTAACTTTGTTTTGCGGTGTGTGATGATGTGATATGGCCATGATTGTGATTATATTTGATGTATGCAATGTTCCTTATTGTAAGTTGGCAACCGGCAGGAGCCATATGGTTGTCTTTAATTTTGTTAAGACCCGCGTGTCTATTCAAAGTAGTTGTAATAGTTGAAGCCGGTGGACGACAACCATGGAGAAGCGTCATTGACCTTGATGCAATGCCTGTGATGATGGAGATCATGTTCGTGCTTGAAGATGGAGATCGGAAGCACAAAGAAGAAAGGCCATATCACACACATATTTTGAATTGCATGTGATGTTAATCCTTTATGCATCTTGTATTGCTTAGTTAACAACGGTAGCATTATAAGATGATCCCTCATGCACATGAATTTCAAGTCATAAAGTGTTCACCCTTAGTTAGCACCGTTGCTAAAGCTTGTTGTTTCGAAGCACCAAGTGATGATCGGGTGTGTTAGATTCCGCAAGTGTATACAACGTGAGTAAGCCAGATTTGCTCATGCGGAAGCTAAGGTTTGATCTTGACGAGCCTAGCATGTACAGACATGGTCTCGGAACACGGATCACCGAAAGGTAAAGCATGAATCATATAGTAGATATGATGAACATGTCGATTGTTCGCCATTGAAACTATATCAACTCGCGTGATGATCGGTGTTGATGTGGTGGATTTGGTTCTTGTGGTCACTAAAACAATGTGAGGGATATTGTTTTGAGTGGGAGTTCACCTAGATTAATTTAACTATTAATTAGAACTCAATTTGTCATAAACTTAGTCTAAACTATTGCAAATATGTTGTAGATCAATGGCGGCCCCTACCATCAATTTTAATGTGTTCCTAGAGAAAGAAAAGTTGAAAAACAAAGGAAGCAACTTCGCGGATTGGTTCCGCAATTTGAGGATTGTCCTCACAGCTAGTAATTTGACCTATGTCCGGATGAACATTGGTGACCACTAGCCATCGCTACCGATGAAGTAAAGAATGTTTACCTCGCTCGGAAGACTCAAGACTCCATGTTCAGTGTGCTATCTAGTATGGCATAGAATCGGAGCTTGAGAAAGGTTTGAGAATTCAGACCCACATGATATTGTCCGTGATCTCAAATTGATCTTTGAGACTCACGCGCAATTGAGAGCTATGAGGCTTCGAAAAGTTCTTTAAGCGCAAGATGGAAGAGGGCAGCTCCGTCGGTGAGCATGTGCTTAAGATGTGGGCATAAAACAAACTTCAAAGCTTGGGTATAGTGATTCCTAATGCTTTGGGGATTTACCGTGTCCTCCAATCACTACCACCAAGTTACAAGAACTTTGTGATGAACTACAATATGCAAAACATGAACAAGCAGTTGCCAGAACTCTTTGCCATGTTGAAATCTGCAGAAGTGGAGAACAAGAAAGAGCACCAAGTGTTGATGGTCAATAAGACCACCAAATTTAAGAAAGGCAAGTCTAAGCAAAAGGGACACTTCAATAAGGGTGGTAAGAAAGTTACCACGCCGACGAAGAAGACCAAGGATGGACCTAAGCCTGATACTGAGTGCTTTTACTGCAAGGGAGAATGTCACTGGAAGCGGAATTGCCCAAAGTACTTGGCAGATTTGAAGAACGGCAACATCAAGAAGAAAGGTATATCTGATATACATGTTATTGATGTGTATCTCACTAGTACTCGTAGTAGTGCCTGGGTATTTGATCTTGGTTGTTGCTCATATTTGTAACTCAAACAGTCTGCAGAATAAACGGAAGCTAGCGAAGAACGAGGTGACGATGCGGCGTGGAAGCGGATCAAAGGTTGATGTGATCGCGGTCGACGCTACCCTTCATCTACCATCGAGATTAGTTTTATACTTAAATAATTGTTATTTGGTGCCTGCGTTAAGCATGAACATTATATCGGGATCTTGTTTATTGCGAGACGGTTACTTGTTTAAGTCCGAGAATAATGGTTGTTCGATTTATATGAGTAATATGTTTTATGCACATGCACCTTTGATAGATGGTCTATTCTTATTGAATCTCGATAGTGGAAATACACATATTAATAACATTGAGGCTAAACGTTTGAAATCGAGCGATAACTCGACCTATATGTGGCACTGTCGTCTTGGTCACATTGGAGTAAAGCATATGAAGAAACTCCATTCCGATGGACTTCTTGAATCACTTGATTTCGAATCACTTGAAAGATGCGAAGCATGTATGATGGGAAAAATGACTAAGACTGCATTTTCTGGTATGATGGAGCGAGCTACGGACTTATTGGAAATCATATATACCGATGTGTGTGGTCCAATCAGTGTAGCATCACGCGGTGGTTATCGTTATGTTCTTACCTTCACGGATGACTTGAGTAGATATGGGTATATCTATTTCATGAAACATAAGTCCGAAACTTTCGAGAAGTTTAAGGAATTTCAAAGTGAGGTGGAGAATCAACGTAACAAGAAGATTAAATTTCTACGTTCTGATCGTGGAGGTGAATATCTAAGTTACGAGTTTGGCGAGCATTTGAAGAAATGTGGAATACTTTCACAATTGACACCGCCGGGAACACCACAGCGTAATGGTGTGTCCGAACGTCGTAATCGAACTCTCTTAGATATGGTTTGTTCTATGATGTCACTTACAGATTTACCGCTATCATTTTGGGGTTATGCATTAGAAACGGCCGCATTCACTTTAAATAGGGCACCATCTAAATCCGTTGAAACGACACCGTATGAATTATGGTTTGGGAAGAAACCTAAATTGTCGTTCCTTAAAGTTTGGGGTTGTGAAGCCTGTGTAAAGAAGTTACAACCGGACAAGCTTGAACCCAAAGCGGAAAAATGCGTCTTCATAGGATACCCGAAGGAAACTATTGGGTATACCTTCTATCATAGATCCGAAGGCAAAATCTTTGTTGCTAAGAATGGATCCTTTCTAGAGAAGGAATTTCTCTCGAAAGAAGTGACCGGAAGGAAAGTAGAACTCGACGAGGTTGTCGAACCTTCTCTCGAAATTGCGAGTAGCGCAGCACCGGAAGAAGTTCCTGTGATGCCTGCACCAATAAGAGAGGAAGCTAATGATGATGATCATGAAACTTTGGTTGTAGTTGCTACAGAGCCTCGCAGGTCAACGAGAACTCGTACCACTCCTGATTGGTATGATCCCGTTATGAGTGTCATGTTGGTGGACAACACCGATGACCCTGTGACATATGAGGAAGCGATGATGAGCCCAGATTCCAATAAATGGCAAGAAGCCATGAAATCCGAGATTGGATCCATGTACGAAAACCAAGTATGGACTTTGGTGGACTTATCGGATGGCGGAAGGTCGCCGAGAACAAATGGATTTTCAAAAAGAAAACAGATGTTGATGGTAATGTTACTGTCTATAAAGCTCGACTTGTCGCGAAAGGGTTTCGACAAATTCAAGGAGTTGACTACGATGAGACTTTCTCACCTGTAGCAAAGCTAAAGTCTGTGAGGATTATGTTAGCAATCGCTGCATATTATGATTATGAGATATGGCATATGGATGTCAAAACAGCATTCCTCAATGGAGACATTGATGAAGAGTTGTATATGATGCAACCCAAAGGTTTTGTCGATCCTAAAGATGCTAACAAGGTATGCAAACTTCAACGGTACATCTATGGATTGAAGCAAACATCCCGAAGTTGGAATCAACATTTTGATAAGGTGATCAAAAGTTTTGGTTTTATACAAACTTATGGAGAAGCTTGTATTTACAAGAAAGTGAGTAGGAGCTCTGTAGCATTCTTAATACTATATATAGATGACATATTGTTGATTGGGAATGATGTAGACCTTCTTAATAGTGTCAAGGAATATTTGAATAATAGTTTTTGAATGAAGGATCTTGGCGAAGCAGCTTACATATTAGGCATAAAGATTTATAGACGTAGATCGAGACGCCTAATATCATTGTCACAAATTACATATTTGGACAAAGTTCTAAAGAGGTTTGGAATGGAAGATAGCAAGAAAGGGTTCTTGCCCATGTTGCCCAATACGACCTTGAGTAAAACTCAAAGTCCGACAACGGCAGAAGATAGAGAAAAGATGAGTAAGACTCCCTATGCCTCAGCCATAGGATCTCTAATGTATGCCATGCTATGTACTAGACCCGACATTGCATATGCTGTTAGTTTAACTAGCAGATATCAAAGTGATCCAGGAGTGGATCATTGGACAGCGGTCAAAACATCCTTAAGTACTTGAGAAGAACGAAGGATATGGTTCTTTCTTATGGAGGTGATGAATAGCTCGTTGTTAATGGTTACACCGATCCGGATGATTCTAAATCACAATCTGGATACGTATTTACTTTGAATGGTGCAGCAGTTAGCTGGAGGAGTGCAAAGCAAAGCGTTGTGGCGAGATCTTCAACTGAATCGGAATACATGGTCGCTTGGAGGCTTCACAAGAAGCGATATGGATGAAAGAGTTCATTACAGTGGGTGTGGTTCCTAGTGCTACTGGACCCAATGTCTATCTCTTGTGATAACATGGGCGCCATAGCCAATCGCAAGAACCAAGGTCACACAAGAAGGAAGCACATCAAGCTATGTTTTCACGCTATTCGAGAACATGTCCAAGATGGGGACATAAAGTTTTGCAAAGTACACACAGATCTGAATGTGGCGGATCCGTTGACTAAACCTCTCCCGAGGGCAAAACATTACCAAAGACCAAAGCGCCATGGGTGTTGTATATTACCATGTAATCTAGATTAGATGACTCTAGTGCAAGTGGTATTGTTGGAGATATGCCCTAGAGGCAATAATAAATGTAGTTATTATTATATCTTTTGTGTTTATGATAAATGTTTACATTCATGCTATAATAGTATTAACAAGGAAACATTAATACTTGTGTGATTTGTAAACTTAATTGAAGTCCCTAGTAAAGCCTCTTCATAATACTAGCTTGTTGGTTAATAAATGATTGTGGTTTCCCTATCATGAACATTGAGATGTTATTAACAACAAGATCATATCATTAGGAGAATGATATGGTGGACCTACTCCTATAGATAAGCGTAGCATAAAGATCAAGTCATTTTAATAGTTCAATTGCTATATGCTTTCTGATACATAGTAACCTAATTCCTTCGACCATGAGATCATGCATATCACCTTTACCGGATGGATGCTTTGATGACATCAAACACCACACCGTAACTGGGTGGCTATAAAGGTGGCATTGAGTGTTCGGAAAGTATTGGTTGAGACACATGGATCAAGAGTGGGATTTGTCCATCCATATGATGGATAGATATACTCTGGGCCCTCTCGGTGAAATTTCATCCAATTAGCTTGCAACCATGTGACTGGCTCACAAGGGATCACATATCACGGGAACGAGAAAAGAGTACTTATCAGTAACGAGGTTGAACTAGGTATGCAGAGATACCGACAATCATAACCTCGGATAAGTAAACTATCGTGAGACAAAGGGAAATTGGTATCGTATGTAAGTGGTTCATTCGATCGCAAAGTAATCGTAGAAATATGTGGGAGCCATATGAATTTACAGATTCCTCTATTGGTTATTGTTCGGAGAAGTGTCTCGATCATGTCCGCATAATTCACGAACCGTAGGGAGACACACTTAAGGATTCGACGTTGTTTGAGTAGTTATAGAATGATGAGTAAGAGACCGAATGTTGTTCGGAGTCTCGGATGGGATCCGGGATATCACGAGGAGATTCGGAATGGTCCGGAGAATAAGATTCATATAAGGAAAGTCCTGTTTCGGGGTTAGAGAATGGTTCCGGTGTTTTCATCGGGAATGTTCTAGAAGGTTCCGGAATGTCCGACACTCCGGAGGGGAAGGGTACATGAATGTGTCATACCAATTTGGAATGATTGCATCATGTACTAGGTGTCATCGTTGAACAAAATAAAGGGTTTAATCAAATCCTAGTTTGAAAAGTCAAACGCCAATTTGAAAAGTCAAACGGCTATTTTGGAAGGTGGAGGGGAAGTAGGAAACCTACTTGGGGAGGAGTTCCTCCCCTCCACCGCCGGCCCCCTTGGGAAACCGATTTGGGGAGGGACTCCCCTCCCCTGGCGCGCCCCCTCCACCTATATAAGGAGGGACAGGGCTGCCCCTCCTAGCACCCAACACATCCACCCCGCAAACCCTAGCCCCGGCGCCGCCACCTCCTGCTGCCGCCGCCGCCTAGGGCAAGCCGCCTCCGCATAGCTAGCCCTAGCAGATGGCCAAGCCTCCTCCTTGGTGTGTCTAAACCCTAGATCACCGAGGGCTCTCTCATAGTCCACCATACTTGCTCCGGCTTAAGGCGAAGCCCTGCGAGATCTCCCCTCTACTTCCGGTACCACGCCGTTGTGCTGCGGAATCGCGAGGAGAGTGCTACAACCTCCGCCTCTTTGGAACAAGGGAGGAAGGTCTTCGTCAAAGTACCGAACGTGTGACCGATCAAGGAGCGCTGCCGGAGCAGCCGGGAGGATCGTCACGATCTTGAGATCGGGAAGAGTACGACTACATCACCCACGAGAATCCGCTCTCGTTAAACACTTTGGAATCTTCGAGGGTGAGTTATTCCATCGACTCGTTTCTACAATCTAGTAGATAGATCTTGGCTTGTTTGTTTATATGCGATAGAAATTTTTTGTTTTCCATGCTACGAAACCCTACAGATAAGAGATGTTAGGACGAGTGACAGCAAGATAAACAAGACTCCCAACAAGATTACGATAACGCGTCGGATCAGAAAGAGGATCACCATCAGTAGGTTGAAGCTTAACATTAAGCTCCATAGGGGTCTCAACAGTGCGCTCATCCCCAAGAGAAGCACGAGCAAGAAGATCTTGCATGTACTTTTCCTGGGAGATATAAAAGCCATCAGAAGTGGAGGAAACCTCAATCCCAAGAAAGTATCGAAGAGGACCAAGGTCAGTCATAAGAAACTGATCACGAAGACGAGCCTTAACAAAGGCGATATACTCAGGATCATCACCAGTAATGATCATATCATGAACATAGAGAAGAAGAAGAGGCCCACGAGGAGAAGTGTGAACAAACATACTGGATCATGAGCACTAGGGAGAAACCAGCAGCAGTCACTCTAGAAGCAAGCGCTCAAACCAGTACGAGGGCCTGTTTGAGGCCATAAAGAGAACGTCGAAGACGACAAACCATCCCCTCGGGAACAGAATACCCAGGAGGAGGCTGCATATAAACCTCCTCACTCAACTCACCATTAAGAAAGGCGTTCTGAACATCAAGCTGGGACATAGTCCAGTGACGAACAGAAGCAACAGCAAGAAGAGTACGCACAGTGTTCATATGAGCCACAGGAGTAAAGGTCTCATCATAGTCACGACCATGCTCCTTCTGAAAACCACGAGCCACAAGACGCGCTTTATAGCGCTCAAGAGATCCATCAGAGCGAGTCTTAATCTTATAGACCCACTTACACGTGATAGGACGAACACCAGGAGGGGGAGAAACAAGATCCCAGGTGCCAGTGCGCTCAAGCGCGGCAATCTCCTCAGCCATGGCCAGCTGCCATTCAGGATGATGCTCACCATCCCGATAAGAAGTCGGCTCGGAGGCAACAGAAAGACCATACTGACTAGGATAGTAACGGTTGGGGGCACGACGCTGACGAACAGGACGAGTAGAAGGAAGATCATCAGAGAAAGAGGACGCAGGAGACGACGAAGAAGAAGAGGGAATAGTAGAGGAAGACTCCGGAGAACGAGGAGAACTAGGAGAACTAGACGGAGCAGAGGAGGACGGTGTCGAAGAAGAGACATCAGGGGGAGGAGATCCGGAAGAGATGTTGTCTGAGCTTCGGGCTGAGGAGACCCGTCTCCGTGGTGCTGGTATTCTTGCGGTTCCGTCTGTACTTGCTACTCGTGGTGCTCCCTTGCCGTCTGCTCCCTCGACTCAGCCGTGGTCCCCTGTGCCGCCGTCGCCGATCCTACCCACTCCTCCGCTTCGTGGTCACAAGACCAAAGCCTCGTGGTCGAGTCGGCAGGCTCGTGGTCAGGGTCGCCGTGGTTCTCTTCGTCACTGCTCTTTCTGCAACAGGGATGACCACACTTGGGCCACCTGTTACACACGGGACCCCAGTTTACGTCAGCAGCACCAGGATCGTGGGCATTCGGCTCCTTCCGGGTCTTCAGCAGTTGCTCTCTCTGATCAGGATATTATCAGGAGTCTTCGCGGTCTTCTTGCTCATGTGCTCTTCTTCGACGGGCCCGCTGTTACGTGACTGATTCTTCGTGCCTTGTCGACCACCATCTTCCACACGTGTACCTCCCGTGGTATCTGATTCGAGCTTCTTTTCATATGACCTCCGAGTCTTCTTTTTGTCCGCTTTGTTCTCTTCCTTCTCATGTCCGTGTTTTCACTACCGATGGTACCTCTCTTCCTGTTTCTAGTGGGCACCCTTTCTACTTCTTTTTCTGCTCTCGATATTTCTCATGTCCCTCTTAAGATGAATCTTCCTGCTAGCCATCGACTGGTTGTCGCGTCATTCTTGATGTTGATTCTTGTGTTGTTCAGACCGTCGCACACAGCCCTGGTTGGAGTTGGCCTCGCAATGTGATTCTTGAGGCTTTGGGAGTTAGACTGGCTTCGTGTTCCTTCCGCTGCCACTTCCTCTACCAGTTTTTCTCCGGTCGTCGCCTCTGCTACCAGCTCCTTTCAGCAGTGGCATCATCGTCTTGGTCACCTTTGTGACTCTCGCCTGTCGTCATTAGTTCACCGTGGTCTTCTGGGGTCTGTCTCAGGCGATGGGTCTTTAGATTGTCAGGGCTGTAGGTTGGGTAAACAGATTCAGCTTCCCTACCCTACTAGCGCGTCTGTATCTCAGCGACCTTTTGATTTAGTTCATTCCGATGTTTGGGGTCCGGCTCCTTTTGCTTCGAGGCCATCGCTATTATATTTCATCGATGATTTTTCTCGGTACACTTGGTTGTATTTTATGCGCTCTCGTAGTGAAGTGCTCTCCATATATCAGCGTTTTGTGGCCATGGTCCGCACTCAATATTCTTCCCCCATTCGCGTGTTTCATGCTGATTCTGCTGGTGAGTATATCTCCTAGATGTTGCGTAGTGTTCTTGCTGAGCAGGGAACCCTTGCTCAGTTCTCCTGTCCTGGCGCACATGCCCAGAATGGCGTTGCTGAGCGTAAGCATCCTTGGCCAATTGAGAGCCCAGAATGTGTGGAAGATGGTGGTCGACAAGGCTCAAGAATCGATCCAGAACCAGCGGCCCGTCAAGAAGAGCACAGAGCAAGCGACCGCGAAGACTCGATAATATCCTGATCGAGAGAGCAACCGAAGACCCGGAAGGAGCCGATCGCCCACGAGCTCGGTGTCTGCCGACGTAAACTGGTCCTGTGTAACAGTGGCCCAAGTGTGGCCATCCATTGCAAGAAGATCGATTTAAGAGAACCACGGCCACGACCACGAGCTGCTGGTGCCGACTCGAGGCTGCTGGTCAAGCCGACTGAATCGAGGAGTGGGTAGGATCGGGGCGGCGGCGGCTGAACTGAGTCGAGGAGTACGGCAAGGAGAAGACGAGTAGCAAGCACAAACGGAACCGCAAGAAGACCAGCACCACGGAGACGGGTCTCCTCAGCCCGAAGCTCATACAACACCTCAGAGAGCGGAACATGACCACGAGCATTCAACTGAGCACGCCGGGGAGAGTCAAGCTGAGCACGCCGGGGAAACTCATAGATGCGGTGAAACTCCAAATCCGAGCGTACAATCTGACAGCACGAGCATGTGCCACAAACAACAGTACGGAGAGAGTCAAGCTGACGCCATATAGCAGCACTCTGAGTATAGAACTTATCAATAGTAGAATCACCCTGCTGAAGAGCATGCTCCTGGCGAACCACGGACAGGTAAAGAGCATCCCCAAACGGATGATAGCGCTGACGAAGATGGGCCCACTGAGCGGCAACAGTAGGAAGACTCATAAACTCAGTAGCATCGGGCGTAACCTTGGAGGTGAGAACAAAGCAAAGACGAGCATCCTCATCGACCCACCGAGTGTAAGCGGTCGAGCGTGTCGATAGGCCTCGAGATCGTAAGAGTACTGCTTGAACTTGGTCATAAGCGACAAAGACTATCATCAAGACTGGCAGCATCCTTGGCCTCCTGATAAGCATCAACACCGAGAATAATCGGCGTCGGCGGAAGAGGAGCCACATGAGCAGGGGGCACGGCGGACATGAGACCTCGCCGGAGAGCACACCCCAAAGACGGAGACCGCGCATAAAGGCAGCGAAATCAGGGTAATTCGCGCCATCGAAGATCACCGGGCAGCGAGAAATCGCAACATAACCCGATGAAGTAGACATATCTCTTTTTTTTTAATCTCTCTCTCTCTTTTTCTGATCTAGACGACCCGAAATCAGGCAGAAGGCGGCTGAAATCCGGCCAGTCAGAGCAAGAGGCCGACGCGGTCGGGTGTCGGGAGGCCAATTGAGGCCACCGGGGATCGATTCCCGGCGGTGAGGACGACCGGGGGCGGCAGAAATCCGGCGAGCTGGGCGTATACTGGCGGGCAAGATGGAGATGTGCACGCGCGTGGGGTTGGTGGAGATCTGCACGCGGGCGTACGTACACGGGCGGGCGCAGGCGACGCAGCGGCGCTGTGCGCAGACGCTGGCGGCGACGCCGAGGCGGGACGCTTCAGGCGGTGCGCACAGGCGGGGCTCGCCGAGACCGAAGCTGGAGACGGGTTCAGATCTTCCATATCCGATCGGGATATCAGCAGACGAAGCGGCACAGGCAGATGACGAGGAGGAGGCGGCCGGAGAGATGGCCGGAGACAGCGGCAACCGGCGGCGGCGACGTCGGAGAAAGGACGACGACAGGGACGGTGGCGGCTGTGACGATGTTGCAGAAAATTTGTCTAACCTAGCTCTGATACCATGTCAGGAATATGTAACATGTATTCCTCTGGGGGCCAAATGCCACAATATATAGTACATGTACAGGGCAAATATGCAGAAAGCCCCCTAACATATGGGGAAAATACAATACACATATATACATCTAACAATGCTAAAGTTTAGTCCCACAATGCTAGTTGAAGGGGAGTTGGACCATCTTATATAGTAGAGTGTTGCACCACTCTCTAAGGTGTGAAAAGAAGAGTAGCCCTCAAGACCTCCTCCGACGCCCTCGTCGACACGCCTCGGCCACGCTGGGTTGCGAGAATCTCGCCGAGCCGAGCTTTATTTTGTTGGTTGGAAAAACTGATTATGAGTCATTAACGGACGCGTTAATTACAACTGTTTCTAGTTTTTATGGACGTGGTTGTTACCGACTCGGACGTGGGCTGAGCCGACGATCCTCGTAACCTTTATTTTGGTGGTTGGGAAAACTGATTATGAGTCATTAACGGACGCGTTAATTACAGCCGTTTCTAGTTTTTATGGACGTGGTTGTTACCGACTCGGACATGGGCTGAGCCCACGATCCTCCTAACCTGCACTATATAAGCGTCCGGGCTAAACCTAATCGGCATCGTATCAATCCACACACGCGCCTACCTCCAGAACCTTGCGCCGCCGCTTTCGTCTTCTCCATCCCGGCTTGTGGCGTGCGCCGTAGATCGAGACAGTAGGCCTCCGGAATCCTGCCTCTCGTGAACCTGTACGGGTGAGGGGCGATCAGGTTGTTGGGGAGCGCTCAGCGCGACTACTGGCAACCACGTCGTCGTCCGGCGATGAGTTCCCGAACGACGACTTCTTTCCGGATGTCAGCGACCTCTTCGTCAACCTCAACATGGGCGACGCTGCTGCAACCGCTGCGGCTGCTATTCAATCTACTCTGTACGTGATACTCAACTGTCTTTTCCGGATTATGCTAGAGTTCTCTGTTCTAGCGTTTGATGTAGACGTGATAGGTTTATCTCCTATAGATGTAATATGTTCATCTACTTTGTTGATATGCATAATTGGTTTTAGTACCGTTTGTATGATCATGTTTTATCAGTTTATTATTCGGATTAAATCATATGGATTATTGCTTATATTTCCAACATGTTACCCTAACATCACACATTTAAAGACAAAATGAGTTTACATTGAAATAAATAAGCTTTTGCATGACACCACGCATATGTTATTTTTACTGTCGTGGTAGTAACTTAGACTAGTAACATACATATCTTACTACTCCAAGTTACTCCCCACTATGACCAGCCTTAGGCCTTTCAGTGGGGTGTATCTTAGTACGTTTTCATAAGAGATATTAAACTTAAGAAACAACCATCATAGTGAGGTGTATTTTAGATGGGATTTCTTAGCGTTGTATTTTATTGATTTTCTGTTTATGTGTGTGATTGGATTAGTCAAGTTTTTTTTGCCTATGGTTGCGTGCAGGAGGTGTAGCTTAGCTATGATACAACATCACTCTCTTTGTTCATTAACTATGGTGCCACATAAGCAAATTGACTAAGATATACTAGAGTTAAGATACACCCATTATAAAAGGCCTTACTCGCACTATGATTAGCCTTAGCTTTACTCCCTCTGTTTTAACTTACTCTATACGCACGCTTATCTAGGTAGAGTAGTACTCTCTCATTTTTTATTCAAAAATTCCTTCGATTTTTTTGGGGAAATTTTATGATAACCCCTTTAACCATTTTAGGCCCATATGTCAGAGACAGGGTAGACGGGTTTATGATCAACATAATGAGCAACCGGGGGTTATCGTCAATTGCTACAACGTGTCTGCCTTTTTATCTGTAAAGGAAAAAAGAAAGTCTGGCTCCCGTAGCTGTCGACGAGTATTTTAGGAGTACGGTACACGATGTGTCCGTATGTGATAAGTGTGCCGTGACAGTGATGCAGCCCATTTAGGGCTTGTTTATTTGGCCGGTATTTTTATCTCCAAAAAAGTGAGGATATGTGGGGATTTGGTGTTCACCCAATATCCACAAATCCCCTCAAATACCTTTCCCAAAAATACTCTACCATAATGGAGAGTTTTTAGTCTTGCCATAAATACACTAGTGTGGAGGGGATTTGTGGGGATATTCCGGGATTATCCCCTCCAAACCCGGCCTAGTAAACAACCTATCGGGAAAATTCCGGGATACGAAATAATGCCCTCACATCTCTTCAAATACCCTAGAAATAAACAAGGCCTTAAAGTGAAAGAAGACGTAAGTACGTCCTTGTACTTGACCTTTATATGGTGGAAATAAAGGCCGAGCTAACTCGTGACAAGGACTGAAGGAGAGCAACATATACGGCGGGAGCTTCGTAGGCTTCCTCGCGCGTCGCCTTCCCGACGGGGACTGCGCTTGCGCGTTCCGTGGTACGGAGAAGAAGCACGACCAAGGTGCCTTCTCAAGGAATTAAATAGTTTCACACCAAGAAAGTACTATTGGTCGTTTACGGAGTAAGTTAATTGCGACTGGCGCGATCACGAAGCTGATACTACTATGATAACATGGATTTGTCTTGATCGTGGTTAGGACATAAAATTTCAAAGATGCGTATGCGGCAGAATGGACAAAAATAATCCAAAATGAAAAGGATTTTATAAAATGACCTCTTTAGATAACTATTTCACTGAACTAATCCTTTGGATAACGTCCAACAGCTAGGCGCTACACTCTACAGTGTAGCGTGGCACCGCCTGGCCCCTCCCTGGCCATGTGATGCCCATGCGTTATGCCTGGGAGGAATAACGCCAGACTTTATGCCCTGTGTACAGATGTCGATAGGCTATGCTTAAACAGCGCCAGCAGACAGGCGCTACACTTTGAGACCTAACCTGTCGCGCGGCAGCCCCCTCCCCACCCCTCCCCATTCACTCCCAGGCGTCTGGAGAACAACAAGGAGGGCAGCCGAAGGTTCCTCTCTCCCCCTCTCTCAAATCCATCCCTAAAACCAACAGATCTAAGGGATTTCACCGTGGATTTGCTCCCTCATCCCTCCCTCAAGGTAATCCCCTCATTTCCCCTCTCTTTCATCCAATAAATCTTGTACATTATCCTCAAACCCTAGGTTTAGTTGGATTCATAATACACCCTATTTGTGCATGTTTTTGGTTACTTGTAGTTATATATTAGTTGTATTTTATGGTGAATGGAAGTGTGTTGTTGATTTGCATTGTGTATGATGGTTGTATATGGATTTGTATGGATGTGTGAATAATATGCTCCCATATTCTTTTTAGTTTATTGTATAAATTGAAACAATGGCCACATACCACACACATTTTATTGATGTTTGGAATATATATGTAGGATGGTGTGGCTACTTGAGGATTACTATGATCATCAACACCGGGCATACTTGATGGCGGAGAAGCATATGGTAATAAAACCATGGTTGAACTTCTTTGTTTTTATTTTTCTATTGATTCAATTGTGTTGGAAAAGCATAATGTTTGATCTTGTATGTATCGAGAGGCTTCGTCCCCTCAAGCTTCGGTCTCATGGTGCGTCTTCGAATGACATGTCGTACGACGAGCGGTACACCGAGTACATCAAGCGGCTAGGCCTCCTCCCTTTCATCACGCTTGTGAGCCGGTCGACGCCGAACCTCAACGCGGCTGCTATCACCGCACTTGTCGACCGGTGGAGGCCGGAGACGCACACTTTCCACCTCCGGACCGGCGAGATCACTCCTACTCTTCAGGATGTTTCCATGATCTTTGGACTTCCTATCGCGGGGAAGCCTCTCTATATGAGCACATATTTCGATGGGTGGCGCAATGCGATGCATCTACTTATTGGCATGGCTCCTGAAGAACTTGAAGATAAGAGCAAAGATGGAGTCCCAACAGGCGCAACATATGCCTGGATCGTGGAGAACTTTGCGGAATGCCCGAACCCCGCCGAGGTTGAGGTGATCGAGACACATGCTCGTGTGTACTTGTGGTATGTCCTTTCTAGGACTCTGCTTGGCCGACATGGAGGTAGGACCGCCGCTGGATGTGGCTCAAGGCACTAGCAATATGGGATAGCAATATCACCGGGGTTCGCGGTTTTGCCTACTTGTACCGGCAGGTAATCACCTGTGCACTCTACATTCATTTGTATATGTCGAGTCCACACATATGCTATACTGACCTCTTTTTTGTTCACTTGTAGTTGGACGATGCCTGTCATAGGGCAGGCGAAAATGCCGGAATAGGTGGTGCTATGGTTCTTCTCTCGATATGGAGCTGGAAACACTTACCAGTTGGGCGTCCCAAAGAGGTGGGCCACCATCCTTGGCCAGCGTATAATAGAAACCCTCTATGCCTCTCGACTTGGGCTTACAAGTGGGACGTGGTATCGGAGATGACAAGCGATGTCGATGCCATGTACCTCAAGTACATTTAACGAGTTTGATGCGATTACGCGAAAGGTAGATGTTTATCTATATGTCACTATCCATAATATTTACTTCACGAGTCAAAATCGATACCAAACATGTTCTTGTGATATGTTGCGGTGGAGGGAGCCTTATGGTTGTGGGGACGAGTTTGGTATTGCTCCCGGGTTTGATATTAACCCGAAGTGCTTGGAGGAACAATCTCTCTGGCTCATGTGCTGCCCATTGATTTGCAATTGGGCGGTTGAGTTTCATATGCCACAACGGGTGATGAGGCGGTTCGGGTTGTTTCAGTGCAACCCTCTCGTGTGGAAGGACACCGGCAAGGAGCTTCATCGGTTAGTTAGCATGAGAACTTGTGCTCAATTGCTTTGGATGGTACTAACATGGTTCTTTGTTGTTGTTCAGGTTGGACAGAAAGAGGCACAGGAAGATCAAGAATTGGGATCACCATCATAGGAGGCACGTCATAGAGTTCCTCATTTGTGTGGAGAACGCTCGACGAACGGAATGGAATAGTGGAAGAGCTCATTGCCCAGTTGCATTTAACAACTACATACATTGGTTTCTTGGTAGTCCTCGTGTCTCCATTTTGCCGCCGTCCTATGAGGAAGAAATATTGGACGAGCCAGTCCAGTTCGATGAACTTGCCTACTCTCAGTACAACCGGCGGGTCAGGGAGGGGACCGACATCCCGCTTTCTTCCTCGCTCAACTTTGCGGTAAAGTTATCGTTGCATTTGCATTACTTTCCTTGCACTCTCATCTCTTTCTTGCCTAACATGTTCTTGTTCTTGACTCTGTAGAGAACGAAGGTAAAGAAATATGCCGACGATGCCGAGGCGATTCTTTTTTCTGCCCCTAAGGGGAAAAAGGGAGAAGGCATGATACGAAACTTCCTTAAGGTATGGATGCGAGACTTACTCAAGATAGGCATGTTCTTTGTTTGACTTATGTTGTTATTTGTTACAGCGCTCGGCCCAAAAGATGCGTCGCTTATCTAACGTGCTAGGTTGCCGCGATCCCGAGTACACAACCCCGTCCGGTTCTAGGTCCAAGTCAACTACTGATCCGTCGGCCCATCTTCAGGATGATGCTGAGGATGACACCACTTCGGCGATTCGTTCGGAAGATGAGGTATGGGACAACCTTACATGCATTTAGTGCTTTCTGTTTCCCATGCATTTCTCATAGCCATATTGATATAGCCCGTCCTACGGACGCACCTCCATCTACAACACCTAGTCCCCCAAGTGGACCAATGACTCGCACCCGAGCCAAGATCCTACAAGCCAAGGTTAACTCGCTCCTTTCCTCATGTGATTTTGGTATACCTTTGGATGGCTTGCTACTTTATGCAACTACGTTGTGTATCCTCAGCTATGAAGCAACATCACCACACCAAGCCCCCAAGGAAGAAGGACCAGGAGAAGACGCTGCTGGAGCTCTGCACACCGGAGTCTCCGGTGTAAACCAGAGTCTCCGGGCTACACCGGAGTCTCCAGACCTTCCTCCGGTCCGGCCACAGGAACCAAGCCCGGGACAGTCTGATACCCCCTCCGGAGACGGGTCCGGAGATTGACCGGAGTCTCCGGACCCAACACCGGAGTCTCTGGACTGATCGACGCCAGGCATGTCAAGGCCTTTTGGGCCTGGCCCATGTAACCCCCAATTTCGCCCAAACTTCCAGTTTTATTCCTAAACTACCCCTGTTTAAGTGGCTGGCCTATATAAAGCCCCACCCCTCATATGTAAACCCTAGACTTGGATAATAATAGTTGAGGACACCCCTTTGAGGATCTTTCATCTATTGGTCTCATGCTCCTACCAAGGGGCACCCTATTATCCACAACCTCTTGGATCTTGCCTAGTGCGTTCAAGTTGTACAAGGCCTTGGGATCTCGGTTTCTCGTCCCCAAGTAGTCAAGATCTCACCAAGCACCTCGCCCCCGTTGTTGGCCGTGGAGAGAGAGATTCGCCCAACACCGATCCTAGGGATTATGTTGGACCGGTTGCCACCGGCGTGAGTTATCGGCGTGTATCGTGTTTTGTGTGCGTAAGTTCATCGGGTTCTTCGTGTGCGTGTGTTCGTGGATTTCATCCCCTTTCCCCCTTCCACCGTTTTCCCCTCGATTCCCGCGGATATTCGTGAAAGATCGGGCCAACCCATGGGGTTAGCCCATAACATATTGGTATCAAGAGCAAGGTTGATCACGAATTTCCCCTCAATTTTTCTTCTATCCACCATAAATTCAAAAAATTCCCAAAAAACAGCTCCAATTTGCCTTTGGATCGATCTACGTTTTGGAGTGTTATTTGTGGTTTTGATCCGACCAAATCTTGTCTAAGGTGTTGGTCCAGCTTTTGCCTGCGTCTCCCAGCCCAATTTTGGCCAAATTTTCGCGGATTTGAGGACTCTAGGCATGAATTTCCGCTCAAGAACACGAGCAGATCTTCCACACCGAGTCTCTCGTTGCACCGAGTCTCCGGTCTACACCGAGTCTCCGCCCCGACGCCAGCTTTGCCCTCTTTTTCTCGCATTGGCTAATCTGTCCGCTTGTTGTTTTTGTTCCGTGTGCGTGTCACCAACTAACAGATAGCTTCTGCAACATCATCGCGCTCTTCGACACCACGAACCCCAAACTCTTCCCCGCTCCATCGACACAAGATCATCATCAACAACTAAGGTATAACTTGTGTCAACCCTTGTAGCCATATCTTCCTTTGTGTGTACCTATCCTATGAGAGCAACTCATTTTGTGTTTGTCTAAGAATTGTGCACTTGCCATTGGAAAGTGAGAGTGTGAGGGCAAATACAAAAAGTTAACATAGTAGCATAGAAAGGGAGAAAAAGAAAAGGAATAAAAAAAAGAGGAAAAGAAAAAGAAAAATAGAAAGATACATAGTCTCCCAATACAAAGAGAGAATCAAGCTTGTAAGTAAAAGAGAGAGGAAGAAGCGCGCCAAGGCAAGTGCACAAATCCATTGCTTACTCTCTTTTGGCAAACGAGTTGTGGTCTCTCCTTGAGTTGGCACGACAACCGAGCGTAGTCTTCGTTAGGACATTTCGTGCTCACTTTCATAGTCGTACTAACCCCATTTTTCTCCACGCGTGTGTATAGTCGTAGGTTCTCGTCACCTTTTGAGTTGACCATTTACTTTTGACTTGAGTTTTGTTGGATCTTCTCCACTTTTGACTATCCTTTACGTGCGATTGGTTCTTTGGCTTTCCCACAAAACCTACCCATCCACCAAAAGCTTTTGAGAGTTGTAGCTTATTTGTGCGTGAGTTTCTTTGCAATTTCACTTTGCACGCTGTTCGCTCCTTTGTGTGGCAATTGGTTTGATATAATCTCCAAGGTGAGGTAAAAGGCTAACTCTACGCACTCTTATTCTCCATATACAACCCTTGTCGGCTTTGCATCATGGACAGGAATGGCGAGTCGTCCCAACCACCACCACCTCCGGAGGACGACACACAATACATGACAAGGTGGGACCATTGGAAGGTCCGAGGAGAATTCAACTACTGCTAGAAGCCCTTGAGCGCGCCAAGATGAACAATTTAGCGGCCGAGTGGAGTTCAAGAACATCGACAACCGCTTCGAAGAAGTCCGAGGCCAAATGCATGCCATGCAACACAACCTCGGTCATCAAAATGAAGCTCTTGGTCGCGCCCTTGCCTCAACGGATGAGAATCTTCAACGCCTCATTGATGGGTTAGAAAGGCCACGATCGCGAGACTCAAGATCATCACGGAACTACTCAGGTGAATCAAGCACACCTCGCCGTCACGCTTCAAGGCACCGGGATGGACCGGTCCTTCAATCCATGAGCTCTTCTGAAGCGGTACCATCTCCGCGACACGCCGCGACGTCAAGCTATGATGGTGACCTCTCCGCAAGACCTCCAAGACGTGAAGCGGACCGGCCACAACCAAGGGCACTTGTGATTCAACAAGAGCAACCTCACATGGACCACCAAGCCCATCGCCATCGACATGTTCTTTCAACAACAAGTGAAGCATCCGAAGTGGAAGAACAAGATCGCCGTCGACGTGAAGCACTCGAAGATCCACCAAGGCGTCATCATCGACATGACCGTCAACTTCGACAACATGATCATCATGACGAGCCTCCTCCACATCAAGAAGAAAGAGAGTAGCCCATTGCGCATGCGGCTCGACGTCCTCCTCGCCACATGGCGCAAGACAATGCTCCTCGGCATCAACCACGACAAGAACAAGAGAAAGCTACCCAAGCTCGTCGTGAGGATCAACAACCTTCTCCTCGTCCTCAACCGTGCCAACAACACGAGCAAGCTCCCCAAGCTCGTCGTCAAAACCAAGTTCCACCACCAAACGCAGCACCTCAACAACCGCAAGAGCAACGCCACCATCACCAAGCAAGACATGAGAGATCGGATGATGAAGAGGGCCAGCAAAATCATGGCAACCGTCGCCACCGGAACCGCAATGACGAAGAAATTTTTGGCAAGCTCAAATTCACCATTCCCAAGTTCACCGGTTCCAATGAGCCCGAAGAATACCTCTCGTGGGAACTCAAGGCTGACAAGATCTTCCGCATGCACAACTATAGCAATGAGAAGATGATTGCCATGGCATCCCTCGAGTTTAATGAGTATGCCAACCTTTGGTGGGAACAAGTCCAACTCGCTCGTGAATCAAAAGAAGAGACCCCAATCTCAACTTGGCAAGATATGAAGGCTCATATGAGATCCCGCTTTGTTCCTTCGCACTACACGCGTGACCTTTTCAACAAGCTTCAAACGCTTAGTCAAGGGACAAAGACCGTGGAAGAGTACTTCAAGCAAATGGAGCTCAACATGATCCGTGCAAACGTTGAAGAACGTGATGAGCAAACAATGGCACGTTTCCTCAATGGCTTGAACCATCCAATCAAGCGCATCACCGAGTTACAAAATTACAACAACATGGTTGAGCTTGTGCACATAGCATCAAAGGCCGAGCGTCAAGTGCAAGAGGACATCAAGTACAACAAGCCAAAGACATACTTCACGTACAAGCAAGCCCCAACCACTACTCCGACAACACCAAGTGGAAGCTCATCAAATACCACCAAGCTTCCCTTCAAGCCAACACTTCCTCAAGGAAAACCGCCCCCAAGTGGCAAATACACAAGAGATGAACAACCATTCAATGGTGAGTGCTACAAGTGTGGAGGCAAAGAACACAAGTCGGCCGCATGTGGGAACAAGAAAGTTTTGTTCATCCTGTAGGGGTTCGTAGCATGGAAAACAAAAATTTTCTATCGCATACAAACAAACAAGCCAAGATCTATCTACTAGATTGTAGCAACGAGTCGATGGAATAACTTACCCTCGAAGATTCCAAAGCGGTTAACGAGAGCAGATTCTCGTGGGTGATGTAGTCGATTCTTCCGATCTCAAGATCGCAGAGACGATCCTTTCACGCCACGCTCGCAGAGCTCCGTGTTCGGTCACACGCTTACTGACGAAGACCTTCCTCTCCTTGTTCCAAAGAGGCAGCGGAGGTTGTATCACTCTCCTCGCAAAGACAACGGCGTGGTACCTAAGTAGAGGGAGATCCTGCAGGCTTCGCCTTAAGCCGGAGCGAGTATGGTGGAGTATGAGAGAGAGCTATTAGTGGTCTAGGGTTTAGACACACCAATTAGAAGGCTATAATCCGAAGGCTAGTGCAATTAGAAGCTCTAAACCAAAGCGGCTCTAGACCGGAGTCTAGGGCTAGGATTTAGATTAGAGGATAGGAACTTGTGTGTCTAGAGGAGGCCCGCCCTCCTTTTATAGGTGGAGGGCCAGGGAGGAGTCCTCCCAAGTCGGCCTTGGTGGCCCGGCTTGGAGAGGAGGGACTCCTCCCCAAGTCGGTTTCAACCTCCTTGCTTGTTTCCCCGCTTTCGTTTTAGCCGTTTGACTTTCAAACTGGCCATTTGACTTTTCAGTTTTAGGATTCAATTTAATCCTTTATTTGGAACAGCGAGAACACTTAGTACATGATGTAATCATTCCAATATGTAATGACACATTCATGTACCCCTTACTGTGGCATCCCGCAAAACCACTACTAGAAAATCGCGTTGAATTTGTGCATTGCATCGTCATCATCATGCATTGTTTGCTAAAACTATGTTTGCAAAGCCCGTGTTGTTTTCTAAACGCCCCTCTTTATTTTCAAACATCAAAACCCGGGTCTCCAGAGTTATTTTGTTTGTTGCTATCGGGTTGCAAACGGCCCGTTTAGAATAAATAAAAATTTAAATTATTTTAATAGGGGCAGTCGAACGGGCCGATTGACCCGAACGACCGCCCCAGGATTTTAAATCGGCCCAACCTGTCCCACCCTAAATCCTAAACCCACCTAAAACTCTACCCATCCCTCCCAGCCACCTCACCCCACCCATTCAGGACACGCCACCTCGGCACCCCTCTCCCCTCTACCCAATCCCCTCATGCCACTTGTCCTAGCCCACCCCAATCCCTCACAGCCACTCTCTCTCTCACCGCCCACCACCTCCTGTGCACCAACCCCAGCGCACTCCACACACACGCCTCCGGCCTCAGCAACCCCGCCACGCGGGTCCCACCCCGCGGGCACCCCCACGCGCCCTGCCTCTCCTGTGCTTCTTCCCCAGAGCCTCCTCTCTCCCTCGCACGATCTTCTCTCCCCGCCCCCCCCCCTCCTCCCCCCCCTCTCGGCCCCCATGCCCCCCCCCCCCTCTCCCTAGTCGCCGCCACCCCCAGGCTCCGCCTCCACCGCCACCGCCTCAAGACCGCTAGTCCTCCTCGGCCACGGTGACCCTCACCGCCGCCGCCTCTCCTCGCAGCCGCTGCGCCTCCCGCCACTCGCCCACCGCGCCGCCCACGGCCTCCATGCCCGCAGCCGCTGGCTGAGAGCGCCCGCCCGCGCCAGACCTCCTCCTCCTCCACTGAAGCAGCTTGCTGCCTGCCGCGACGCCGCCTCAACCCGGCAGCTGCTGACGCTGCTGCGCCGCTCGCTCTTTCCAGCGGCAGACACGCCTCGAAGCGCCGCCGATCCCGTCGCCTCCATCATCTCACAAGGCCTGCCGCTGCCCTTCCTCCGACACTGCTCGCCCGAGCCGCCGCCTGACGTCGCGCTCCGAAGCTCACGCCGCCGGGCGAAGCTCCGCGCCTTCCCGCCGGTCGCCGCTTCGCCGGGCGAGCCCTCCTCCTCTCGCTGCCTGTCGAGCCTCCCGCTGCCGATAGCATCTCCGCTTTGAGCGATGTCCATGCGTCGAACGCCTCTTGTGTCGCTGTGTTACAGCTTGTTGCTCGCCGCCAAGTTTGGTTCCTTTTGGGTTGTGGTATCAATTGGTGCTTAATGTATCATGTCGACACTCATGCTACCCAAAGACCGTGCCACCGCGAACCAAGTGCATCGAGAGCAGTGAAGATAGAACCCAACACCTCTTCATGGACGCAAGTTTTCCATCGCGGGACCGAGGACGCCGCGACCAACGCCAAGTTCTCCTCCCGAACCTCAAGACCGAACCCGCCCGACAAGTTCTTCCGCCGGATTCGAGGACACCGAGACTTGGACCTCAGGTTCTCCTTCACGGACGCCAAGAACCCCGTCGAACGCCAAGACCCTCGGAATCGCCAAGTTCTTCCTCTGGATCCCGAAGACCGGAACCGTGGAACCGACAAGAACGGCATTGACCCGGAAGAACCCGACGCGCCCCGACACCGACCCAAGTCCCGCACCCCGATGCGCCAAGATCCACCTCAGTGATCCGAGACCGATTCCGTCGAGACCCTGGACCCTGAGACCGACCCCGAACCCCGGAACCCCAAGTTCGTCGAGCCCTAACAAGATCGTCGAGACCCCTCAATGTGTGACCCTTTCCCTCGAACCCTATTTTATAACATAATAACAACTTGTCGCATATTAAATTGTCATCTCGCATGCATATCATTGGTTTGGGGGCCTTATGCCGATTCACCTCATAATTAAATATGGGGCCCATATGCGGGCAAATCTAGTCTCATATCGGCCTCATTTAAATCTTGTGTAGCGAACCGGTGCTATCTTTTGTCATGTTAAAACAACATTTAAATTGCGGGGGTTCTAAATAACTTGAACCACTTAAATAATTGTCGGGACCCCAGTTCCGCTTAATATTGACCTAATTGCACTGCACCTTTGCCATGCCATACATCATACATGCATCATGCCGATCTTCCCGTATTAAATATCGCATCCGGCTTCCGCTAGTGTTTTGCTTCTTCATGGATAAGGCCGTTGAGTTGATGTGAGTCACCGATCTTCGCTGACCCTTCGACAATGTTTTCGTAGCATCTCCTCTTTCTACCTATCTTACTTTTATAGTCTTTATTCCTCCTGTTGATCTCATTGCTATCTCAGGTTGCGATGCTTTAGTTCTCCGCACTGTGTTATACCGTGCAGCCCTATATTGCCTTGGACACACCTACCCGTTGTTTGGTAGATAGATGGACTTGCGTCGTAGTTGCTTGCTCAAGGTCGATGTGTGTCGTCATATGCCACAGCTTGTCATGTATTGCCGCATGTTGATGTTGGAGATGATTCTAGATTTACTTATCGTCACTTTACTTTCGCTTAACAACTAAAATTGAATAAGCAGAGGCATCGGTGGGCGATAGATAATATTTGGTTTCAACGCCCACTTGTGTCCCGTAAGACCCCGAGTACTTGATACTGCCTTGATTTTGCGCTATCCACATCCGGAGGTATATGGGACCCCGAGCGAGCTTGATTCATTCTTATTTCTTGGGGCCACAAACTAGTTTGAGGTTTTATTACGATCCTGTACTTATGCCATGCTACTTTCGTATTTAATTTGTGCGAGAGCACACTGCATCGCTTAGGATAATGGCCCGATTCCGGTGTCGACAAGCCCAGCCACACTTCGGGTTCCCAATGCTCATGCCCGTCCCCATAACCTTGAGGCCGCCTCGAGCTTGCTTACCCGCTATGGATTCTACTTAAGGTGGCCCTTAAATATTTCTGAATCTGTGATTGTTCACGTGAAAGCCTCGTAGGGTTTTGATTTGGTTTTTCCGAGGCTGATCGAGCGTGTGTTGCTATTGGTGCACCGCCGGTAAAACTTTCAAAGCCGTGTCCATGGATATGGACGACTTGGAGCACGATTCTCGAACATAGACAAGCATAACTAAAGTTTATCGCTATAAATTTGACTTATAATGACTAGTAATTAGCTTCACTATAATGGAATGGCTAATTAATACGCCCACAATTGTTGTTTGTTTGTCGCCATGCATAATTGTACCGATCGTAAGTATTGCAACTACAACGAAATGGTGAATAAAAGTACCAACAATCGTTGGTTTGGGTTTTCTCATGCTATCAGAATCGATTAGTAATTGTTGCAACTATAACGGAATGGTTAACTAAATGTGCCCACCGCTTTTATCGTAACGATTATCTAAACTGACTAGTAAAGTGCCGCAACTATAATCGAATAAGTAAAACGCCAACCGTGAGTTCCTCGGTTGACTTCCTCGACGGTCTCGAGGGGAAACGCCAGATGGGTTTGTTTGATGATAGTATCGTTGGATCCGAATAGGTCCTTCTTACCCCTCCGACACCGCCAATATCGAGTCTCTATAGGTTGTTTAGTGCATGTCACGCCGCTCACCAACCATACCTATGTAGGCGAGGACCGCCAATTCTAGCCTCGCTGCTTCGGCCTCGATCGACGCCCTCTTTTCCTTTGCCCTTTGTCGGCACCCTTTGTTTAAGCAGGTTTTGAGATCGACGCTAGGTGGTTACCCTTCCGCTTGGCACAGGTGGTTATGGACGCCATTGGTTATTCTTCGGCTCTTAGCCCCATTTGCATCTTGTCCGTAGTCGGACGCCTATCGCTTTCAAGGTGATTTGGGTCTTTGTATATTATATCTCGTATTCTTGACTCTTGGAGTCGCTATATATATATCTGCTCTGGGTCCCATCGAGGACTGTTGTGTAATGTTATTACCGCTTTCCACCGCATTTAAAGTGCTCAAGGGCACCTTTGAATCGCTTTCATGGTTTGGCGAATTTTAAAACTTGCATAGGTCCGATTCGAGGGTGTTACACTTACCTCCCCCCGAGTGCGGACATTCCGAACCTTCTAGAACATTCGATGAAAACACCTAATCATTCCCGAACTCAAACGGACTTTCCTTATATGAATCTTATTCTCCTGACTATTCCGGATCACCTCGTGATATCCGGATCCCATCCGAGACTCAACAACATTCGTCTCTTTCATAATAACATAACTACTCAAAAACGTTGAATCCTTAAGTGTGTCTCCCTACGGTTCGTGAATTATGCGACATGATCGAGACACTTCTCCGAACAATAACCAATAGTGGAATCTGAAATTCATATGGCTACATATTTCTACGATTACTTTGCATCGAATGAACCACTTACATACGATACCAATTTCCCTTTGTCTCACGATAGTTTACTTATCCGAGGTTATGATCGCGGTATCTCGCATACCTAGTTCAACCTCGTTAATGATAAGTACTCTTTTCTGCTCCTGATATGTGATCCTTGTGAGCCACCACATGCTTGAAAGCTAATTGGATGAAATTTCACCGAGAGGGCCCAGAGTATATCTATCCGTCATATGGATGGACAAATCCCACTTGATCCATGTGTTTCAACCAATACTTTCGAACACTCAATGCCATCTTTATAGCCACCTTACGGTGTGGTGTTTGATGACATCAAAGCATCCATCCGAAAAGGTGATATGCATGATCTCATGGTCGAAGGAATTAGGTTACTATGTATCGTAAAGCATATAGCAATTGAACTATTGAAATGACTTTATCTTTATGCTACGCTTATCTATAGGAGTATGTCCATCACATCATTCTCCTAATGATATGATCCTGTTGTTAATAACATCTATGTTCATGATCGTGAAACCATGATCATATATTAACCAACAAGCTAGTTTAACAAGAGGCTTTATCAGGACTCTTATTTTAGTTTACAAATCACACAAGTATTAATGTTTCCTGTTAATACAATTATAGCATGGTATGTAAACATTTATCATAAGTGTGAAGATATGATAATAACCACTTTATTATTGCCTCTTGGGCATATCTCCAACAGCCTCCCACTTGCACTAGAGTCAATAATCTAGTTTCAAACCTTGTGTATTCAACACCTATGGCTTTCGGTGTTGTATGTACACTATTGCTAGTGGTCAACTGATCTCGGATCGACACTGTGTCCGTGTGTAATTGCATGTCTTTGCCTCTACATATCACTCATTCTCTAATGAGATGGCTTCGCATAAATTTGGTCCTTTGGTGTGACCTTTAGTTCTTGGGTTAAAACATGTTGATAATATTGTCGTACAATATATCTTCATAGTATTATCCTCTGTGAACCACACCCAGTTTGATAACAAACTACTTGACACAAATGCCCTCTTTAGCTGCTATTATAGCAGTCATATACTTAGCCTTTTGTTGTAGTATTTGTCACAATGTCTTAACTTTGGAACTCATCCAAATTCATTATGGAACTCACTTTCCATTATATTGTGCCACCCTTAGTTTAGATTGAGATAAACTTAATTTGTACTTTGTGACAAAACTAGTATCAATGTAGTACTTTTACAATGAACTAACCATCTATTTGTCACTTCTACAAATAATATACTCTTAGTTCTTCCAAAAGATCATAAGAATATCCTTACTATTGTCCAATGATCATCTTACGAATCATTCTGGTATATGCTCACAACATTTAGAGCATAGGACATATCCGGATTTGTACATATCACAAAGATAATTGATATAAATACTTTTATGATTTCATACATCAAGTATCAATCTATACTTGATTATTTGTTTCACTTTACCAAATGTCAATACACTTGAATATATCATCAACATTGAACTCTTTCAATCCTTTCTG
The DNA here is from genome assembly GCA_030063025.1 of Avena longiglumis. NCBI lineage: Eukaryota > Viridiplantae > Streptophyta > Magnoliopsida > Poales > Poaceae > Avena > Avena longiglumis. The sequence goes on along the minus strand of CP125978.1, from coordinate 94,051,683 downwards.
CTCGACAAGAACCTTTTCTTGCAGTTTCTATATTGAACTCATTCAATATCTCGTCTATGTACTTCTGGCACAACCATATTAGCGTCTATTGATGCCAAATATTTGGGTTTTGCCTAAGTCTTTCATCAGGATGAAATTCTTAATATGTGTTAATAAAAGATACATTATTTCCAATCAACAATATGTCTTCCACATAATGTATTAGAAACATGTCTTAGCGCTCCCACTTAATTTCTTGCAAATGCAAGCATCTTCATTGTCTCTAATGAACTTTTAAACTCCTTTAACAGTTTCATCATAGTGAAGATTCCAACTCCGCGATGCTCACTTCAACCATTGAAGTTTGCATATGATTTTAGCATCATATGAATTAACAAAACCCTATGGACCGTGTTACGCACATGTCCTAGGTAACGATTCTATTAGAAGAACTTGTTTTGTTTATTCAACTATCATATAACAAAATTATATGTAGTGGTTGATACATTAATCCGTCTAGACTAAATATCACTATGAAAGATCAAATCTTGTCATAGTCAACCTTTGAACATTGTTGTGAACTCTTTCCCAATATGTCGATTATAGATGTGAAACATCCATGTCTATTTCTTTATAGATCCACACAACCGTAAGGTCTTACACCTTTCTCGAGGGTCCTTCAAGTTCAAAACTTGATTTCTCATGAATGGAACTATCATGGATTTTATGGCTTCAAGCCATTTGATGTAGTCAGGGCCCATCATCGCTTCTTTGCATGTAGTCGGTTCATTATTCTCAAATAATGATTCAACCCTCAAATCTTGGTATTTGATTGTTCATTCGACCTACTTGTTTCAATAGGAACTTGGATCTCCGTGACCACAACCTTTGAGGTACGTGAGCCATGAGCTTCGCTGTTGCCCTAAAACACTTTTCAAGCGCAACTCTGCACATACAGCTAAGGTTCTTTTAACCTTATCAAAGTTCCATTGTCCTCCCACTTAACTTTTCACGAAAAATTCCTTCTCAAAGAAACTTGACGTTTTAAGTGACAAACACTTTTGTCTCCGATGTTATGGAGGATTACTTAACAGTTATTCGAAATAACATACAAAGACAGGTTCATCCGACTTTGGTTGCAAACATCTTTCTGATGCATAGCATACCAATGTTTTAAGAAAGGACAACTTGGGTTTTATCCCAAACCATAACTTTATATGGTGTCATTTCAACGGATTATGATAGAGCTCTTTTGAGTGGAAAAACGGTAATCTCTAAAGCTTTTAATCTTTAAAATATAATGGCAGTTTTATGAATTATACCTTTGATCTTACCATGTCAAACAAGGTTTAATTACATATCTCGAACGTTCCATACTCTTATGGTGTTTCGGAAATGCAAATCCTTAACGATTCCTTAAATCTTAGGTATTATGCTAAACTTGTAACTCAAATATCTTCCTTTATGATCTTATCATAAACTATTTATATTCTTGTTACAATGATTTTGCACTTCATCTTGAAAGTCTTTGAACTTTTCAAATATTTCACACTTCATCCTTATTAAGTAAATATTCATATATTCACTCAAATTTTCGGAGAAAGCATATGAAGTTGAAATCCATCGCTCTTGACTACACATAATGGATTTCGTACAACAATATGTACAAGTTCCAATAAGCTAGTCATTCATTCCCTTTTGGCCTATGAACGAAGTTTTAATTATCTCTAGGAAAGTTTCACAAGCGTCATGTGATCAAAAATCAAAAGACTCCAAAATTCCATCCACATGGAGTTTCTTCATGTTTTCTTTCCAATATAATTTAAACAGCGATGTCACTTCCTAAGTGATCTTTCAATCAATTTGTCTTTCGACATTTTTAGCACTAGTTTTATGGATGTGATTTCTCCAATGAGATTTGTGAATCATCCATCTTTTATGGATTACGGCAATTATTTGAACAACCCTTTTGTTCTCATAATACCTGATAAAACAAATCTTGAAGGCAAGCTTTGATGTTTAACGAGAAACACAATAACCCTTTATTTGTTCTCGATGAACATCATCACATATTCTTTTGCTAATTACTTAGGCCACTGTAGTTCATGAATTCTGTTGTTTCGTATGACGATTCATACCAACAAATTCAGTATTAAATACTTAAGAACCACATTGTTTAATAAGCAAAGAATATAGCCATAACATGTATATCATCTATATACTTAAACTAAACAATTCTAGTCTTTTCCTTTCTGCCATATACTTATGAGATTTTCTTTCAATATTTCCTTTTCTGTTTGAAAGAATCTATCAACATCAATAGTGGAGTCATACATATGACATATAGTCCAAAGCGTGTATAGTTAAATACCAATGTCTTTGGACTTGCACTTTGAAGTAGATCACCATCATCAAATGTTTGGTGTTCTTTCAAATTCCTTTCTTTAGTAATATCTTGGTGTAGTAAACATTTTACCTACATCAAATATTCACCCTTATCATGGAATTATCCATGATCAAGCTACTTTTAGCTTATAACGGTGAAACATGAGTATAATGTTGCTCTCCAAATCCTTTTGGACGATTAGGACAACTAGTGTCTCCAACCTTTTGCAATTTCTCATCAAATATGAGAACATGACTTTTGCCATATTATACTCTATCATGTTGTAACCAATACCGCTTCAGATATCACAATATCTTCCACACATCATGGTTTCAAAAAACTCTTTCAGATCCTAGATAACCTTGATATTAAGAGAATCCTTTGAATATCAAGAATCATGGAGACAAACATGATACTTATATACTAACACTGGAATTGTTACTCTTGATTTAATACTAATTATTAAACTTCATGGAGTAACCGAACTTACTAAAAGTTTGCAATAGGACTTTTAAACTTTAGATTAACACTTCAAAACAATACGATACCATCAGAAAGTAACTAACCAGAATTCTATAGTTCTATCATCTCAATTATAACTAAGCGCAAGGTGGTAGCGGATGCCAATGACTACAACAACTATGCAAATTCACTTTGATTTAGTTTATGATAAATTGAGTTCTAATTAATAATTAAATTAATCTAGGTGAACTCCCACTCAAAATAATATCCCTCACATTGTTTTAGTGATCACACGAACCAAATCCACCACATCAAAACCGATCATCACGAGAGTTGATATAGCTTCAATGGCGAACAATCAACATGTTCATCATATCTACTATATGACTCATGCTCTACCTTTCAGTAATCCATGTTCACGAGGCCATGTCTGTACATGCTAGGCTCAAGATCAAACCTTAGTTTCCGCATGAGCAAATCGCTTGCTCACGTTGTATACACTTGTAGAATCTAACACACCCGATCATCACGTGGTGCTTCAAACAACAAGCTTTAGCAACGCTAACTAAGGGTGAACACTTTATGACTTGAAATTCATGTGCATGAGGATCATCTTATAATGCTACCGCTGCCTACTAAGCAATACAAGATGCATGAAGGATTAACATCACATGCAATTCATAATATGTGATATGATATGGCATTTCTTCTTTGTGCTTCAGATCTCCATCTTCTAGCACGAACATGATCTCCATCATCACCGACATTGCATCAAGGTCAATGATGCTTCTCCATGGTTGTCGCCCACCGCTTCAACTATTACAACTACTTTGAATAGACACGCGTCTTAACAGTAATTTAAAGACAACCATATGGCTCCAGGTTGCCAACTTACAATAAGGAACATTGCATACATCATATATAATCACAATCATGGCCATATCACATCACAAGACACCGCAAAAACAAAGTTAGACGCCTAATTTTCTTTGCATGTTTTACGTGGTTTGGGGCTTTCAATAAGTGTCGTTCTAACTTTTAACAAGAACCACAACATTGATACTAGTATTGTAAATCACCCGTTGTAAATTGAATCTTAACTATGCTAGGAGAAACAGGCACCATAAAGCCACTTATGCAATACAAGTTGCATGTCAAGCGTGGAGCAAGTCTCATGAACGATGTCATGTAAGGTTATCCCGGGCCGCTTCATCCCAACATACCGCAAGATGCAAAGTACACAAGAAGCAATCGACAATAAAAGCATCAACGCCCACAATGACCATTGTGTTCTACTCGTGCAACAGATCTACATATAGACACGGCTCTGATACCACTGTAGGGGTTCGTAGCATGGAAAACAAAAAATTTCTATCGCATACAAACAAACAAGCCAAGATCTATCTACTAGATTGTAGCAACGAGTCGATGGAATAACTTACCCTCGAAGATTCCAAGATGTATTTCCCGAAGAGCTTCCTCATGGCCTACCTCCTCTTCGTGGAATCGAGCACCGCATCGACCTCATACCCGGAGCTCCACTCCCAAACCGCCACAGATCGCACAAACCCTAAGAGACGAAGGAGATAGACGACAAATCAACCAACTCGTCCAAAGGTTTGATCCAAGTAAGCACTAGCCCAAGCGCGGTCCCCGTGATTCTAGTTCCAAAAACGGATGATACGTTGCGGTTATGCATGGACTGCCGTCCAATCAATGCTATCACCGTGCGTTATCGACATCCTATACCGCGTCTTGATGACATGCTTGATGAGTTGTGTGGAGCCACTATATTTTCGAAAATTGATCTTCGTAGTGGTTACCATAAAATTCGCATGGACGAAGGTGATGAGTGGAAAACCGTCTTCAAGACCAAGCTTGGTCTCTATGAATGGTTGGTTATGACTTTTGGCTTATCAAATGCTCCATCTACCTTCATGCGCCTCATGAACCATATTTTGAGATCTCTCATTGGGAAGAGTGTCGTTGTTTACTTTGATGACATCCTTGTCTATAGCAAGTCACTAGAGGAGCATGTGACTCATGTTAAGGAGGTCCTTGAAATCCTTCGTCATGAAAAGCTTTATGCCAATCTCCCAAAGTGCACTTTTGCAAAAGACAAACTCATTTTCCTTGGTTTTGTTGTATCTTCTAATGGCATTGAAGTTGATGTCTCAAAAGTTAAGGACATACGAGATTGGCCCATACCTACCAATGTTAGTGAACTTCGTAGTTTTCATGGGTTGGCTGGCTTTTACCGTCGCTTTGTGAAAGACTTTTCTACCATTGCTTGCCCCCTCAACGAATTGACCAAGAAAAATGTCACGTTCGTTTGGGGAAAAGCACAACAAAAGGCTTTTGATGAGCTCAAAAAGAGGCTCACCGAAGCACCACTTCTTGCATTGCCGGATTTCACAAAAACCTTTGAGATTGAATGTGACGCTAGTGGAATTGGCATTGGAGGCGTCCTTGTGCAAAATGGGCGTCCTATTGCATACCATAGTGAGAAACTTGATGGCGCACACCTTAACTATCTCATCTATGACAAAGTGCTTTTTTCCTTGGTTCGTGTCCTTCAAGTGTGGCAACACTACCTTTGGCCCAAAGAATTTATCATCCATTCCGACCATGAGTCGTTGAAATATCTTAAGGGCCAAGCCAATTTGAGTAAAAGGCACGCCAAATGGGTTGAGTTTATGGAATCTTTTCCTTACATTGTCAAGTACAAGAAGGGCAAAGAAAATGTGGTAGCGGACGCTTTGTCTCGCAAAAACACAAACCTTCTTACGCGACTCGAATCAAATGTCTTGGGTCTTGATGACATCAAATCTTTGTACGCGTCCGACCCTTTCTTTGGACCAATTTTTGCAAGATGTTCAATAGACAAAGGGATTGATGTTTTTTATTTGCATAAGGGTTTTCTTTTCAAACAAAACAAGCTTTGCATTCCGAAGTCGTCTCTCCAAATTTTGCTTCTTCAAGAGTCCCATGGTGGAGGCCTTATGGGTCACTTTGGCCGTGACAAGACATATGACATGCTATCCACTCACTACTTTTGGCCAAAGATGAAGGGCGACGTCGAGCGCCACGTCCAACGATGCACTACATGTATCCAAGCTAAGTCTAAGTGTAAGCCCTTTGGCCTTTATATGTCATTGCCTATTCCTAATGCACCTTGGTAGGACATTAGCATGGACTTTGTGTTAGGATTACCTAGATCTAAACATGGACATGATTCTATATTTGTGGTAGTGGATCGTTTTTCAAAAATGGCAAACTTCAGTTCGTGCCATAAGACCGATGATGCTTCACATGTAGCAAATTTGTTTTTCAGGGAAATAATTCGGCTACACGGTGTACCAAGAAAAATCGTCTCCGACCGCGACGTCAAATTCATGAGCTACTTATAGAAGACACTCATGGCCAAGCTCGGCATCAAGCTCCTCTCCTCGTCCGCCTCGCATCCTCAAACAGATGGACAAACCGAGGTCGTCAACCGAAGCCTTGGCACACTCCTACGTGTTTTGATAAAGAAGAAACTTAAAGACTGGGAGGAATGTATTCCACACGCCGAGTTCGCCTACAACCGCGCCAAGCACTCCACCACCATGAGGAGCCCGTTCATGATCGTCTATGGCTTCGAGCCTCTCACCGCGCTCGATATCCTCCCACTTCCGCTTCATGACCGTGCCAATATGGCCTCTCAAGCGTGCCCAAACAATGAAGAAACTCCATGAAGACACAAGAGCTACGATCGAGCAACAAGTCCTTCGCCAAGAATCGAGGCTAAACAAGAACAAGAAAGAGATGATCTTCGAAGAAGGCGACCTTGTGTGGATACACTTGAGTAAAGACCGCTTCCCCAAGGACCGCGACTCCAAACTCAAGCCAAGAGGTGATGGACCGTTCAAAGTACTAAAGAGGATCAACAACAACGCCTACGTCATCGATAACCCAACATCCAAGTATCTTGTGAGCCCGACGTTCAATGTCAAGGACCTCTCACCCTACCATGTAGAAGATGAAGTTGAGAAGGTTGAAGAGTCGAGGACGACTCTTTCCCAAGGGGGGGAGCTGATGCAGCCCGTCCTACGGACGCACCTCGATCTACAACACCTAGTCCCCCAAGTGGACGAATGACTCGCGCCCGAGCCAAGCTCCTAAAAGCCAAGGTTAACTCGCTCCTTTCCTCATTTGATTTTGGTCTACCTTTGGATGGCTTGCTACTTCATGCAACTACGTTGTGTATCCTCAGCTATGAAGCAACATCACCACACAAAGCCCCCAAGGAAGAAGGACCAGGAGAAGACGCTGCTGGAGCTCTGCACACCGGAGTCTCCGGTGTACACCGGAGTCTCCGTCCTACACCGGAGTCTCCGGACATTCCTCCGGTCCGGCCCCAGGAACCAAGCCCGGGACAGTCTGATACCCCCTCCGGAGACGGGTCCGGAGATTGACCGGAGTCTCCGACCCAGACCGGAGTCTCCGACCCAGACCGGAGTCTCCAGACCCAACACCGGAGTCTCCGGACTGATCGACGCCATGCATGTCAAGGCCTTTTGGGCCTGGCCCATGTAACCCCCAATTTCGCCCAAACTTCCAGTTTTATTCCTAAACTACCCCTGTTTAATTGGCTGGCCTATATAAAGCCCCACCCCTCATATGTAAACCCTAGACTTGGATAATAATAGTTGAGGACACCCCTTTGAGGATCTTTCATCTATTGGTCTCATGCTCCTACCAAGGGGCACCCTATTATCCACAACCTCTTGGATCTTGCCTAGTGCGTTCAAGTTGTACAAGGCCTTGGGATCTCGGTTTCTCGTCCCCAAGTAGTCAAGATCTCACCAAGCACCTCGCCCCCGTTGTTGGCCGTGGAGAGAGAGCTTCGCCCAACACTGATCCTAGGGATTATGTTGGACCGGTTGCCACCGGCGTGAGTTATCGGCGTGTATCGTGTTTTGTGTGCGTGAGTTCATCGGGTTCTTCGTGTGCGTGTGTTCGTGGATTTCATCCCCTTTCCCCCTTCCACCGCTTTCCCCTCGATTCCCGCGGAGATTCGTGAAAGATCAGGCCACCCCAAGGGGTTACCCCATAACACATACAATCTTACATGTAGCTGCCTCATATGGAGAATGAGACTGAGGAGGAGTACAGGATTCGTTCCGCATACCAGCTGAAGCCAAGGAAACAGTTCAATCGCTGGACGCCGAACGACTTCCGTAACAAGGGAAAGGCCAATGTTGTCGAGGACGAGGCGCCACGGAGGTCAAGAGCGACTAGGACGACGAGAGGCCTACGATATGATGATGAAGATGAGTCGCAAGAAGAGGAGGTGACAAAGAAGATACCTCCAAGGAGGGGTCGAGGCCCAAGTACGCGTGGACGGAAGTAGGTCATGAATGGCACAATGTTGAATGGCCAAACAGCTGAAACTAGTGCAGTTCAGGAGTGTAGCGCCTGACTGATAGGCGCTACACCTCACAGCATAGCGCCTAGCAGACATGCGCTACACTCTGACTTAGAGTTTTCCCGCCCGTGACCACCGGTTTGCCCTCGATGCTCTGTAGTTTTGGGGCAACGAGTTCGCTAACATAGCGCCTAGAAAGGCTACACCAAAGATAGCGCCTGCTCACATGCTATGTTATAGAATGCTTGCCCCAAAACTAACAGAGATCAGAGCAACGTGGAGTCGCAAGGGAAAACGCTTGTGAGGTGTAGCGCCTATCGCCATGTGTGCTACACTGACTTGAGTTTTCCCCGCCCGGTGAACTCTCGATTTGCTCTTTGTTAGTTTGGGGGCAAACGGATTCTGCTAGCATAGTGCCTAGCAGACAGGCGCTATGCATGTGTAGCGCCTTTCTGCTAGGCGTTATGCCTTGAAACTGTGTTCAGATCAAACATTTCCCTATTTTGAGACTTTAACAAGACAAACATGACACAAGACAAATAAAATATGAGGGATAGCAGTTCATGACATACTAGAATAGAAGCATCTCAAACATGGTGTTCATGCCCTTAAGGGGCTTTACATACTAATAGTTCGATAGTGCTCAAAGTTCACAACATTATCAACATGCTCAATAGGCTACGAGGCTCCGTCTACAAGTCTAAAGTATAGGCCCTTTGCCCTTCCTCTTCTTCTCTTCCTCTTCCTCCATGGAACTCCACGCCGCTTGACGAAGCCTTTCCCTCTACGCAACATGAGCCTCCTTAGCTTGGCGCTCCTCTTCCTCCTCTTTCTTGTGGATCTCGTCATTACGTTCCTTGCGCTTCCTTGCCATCTCCTCGTCACACAACCCTTCTTGGTAGCGCCTTCTTCTTATGGAAAAATCGATCTCTTGGATAGCCTTGTTGGATTGAGGTTGCTCAAGGTCTATCCAAGTGTAGTACCTGCATACCGAAGGGGGAGACTACAAGAAAATAGTGCATGTTAGAGGATATGATATGGAATAGTTTGGGACACATGAAGAACTAAAAAGCTTTGAGCATACCCGTGGAGTGTCGTATGGGTTGCGGCTATGCTCAGGAGAGCGATTGTAGTTGGCACACATGAAGAACTTCTTTCCCCAACTATCGGAAAAGTAGTCTTCGGATTTCTTGACAGTGCAATCGGTTCCACACCAACAAATAGGAATCTCCTTCCCATGGGCAACAAATAGGAACCTCGGGAGAGCAATTTGTTGTACAAGTTTGAGAAACGATGTTTCGTGAAAGCGAGGCAACAATCTTGTAGATCATCGGCCAAATCCTTGCTCTTGCATTCCCTATATAAGTTTGAACAAAAGTGTCTCATGCACCAACGATGGTGCAACGGAGCATGCCCGGGAATATGTTCGTCCACCGCTTTAAGAATTCCTTGATGACGGTCTGAGATGACACATATTTCCCTATGAGGGGTTAATATCTTGGTTCTTAAAAGATGGAAGGACCACTCCCAATTATCATTGTTTTCCACCTCTACCAAAGCAAAGGCCAAAGGAATCAACCGGTTGTTGGCATCATTGGCTATTGCAATCAAGATAGTGCCCTTGAATTGACCGGTCAAAAAGGTGCCATCAGCGGAGATGACCGGCCTACAATGTTCAAATGCCTGAACACATTGCTCGAAAGCCCAAAATACACGGCCAAAAACTCGAACGGTTCTTCCGTTTACAATCCTTGTCTTGTTCCCCAAAGGTTCAACCACATGAACCATGCCCGGGTTAGCATCGGCCATCGCTCCCAATAACCTTGTATTCGGTTATAAGATTCCTTCCAATCACCGTACAACATCTTGAATGCGGCTTGCTTAGCCTTCCATGCCTTCCCGTACTTCACCTCATAGTTAAAGAGGGCTTTCACAAACTCCATGACCTGCTTGATGCTCATTATTGGAAACGACGCGATGTCATTGGAAAGCCTATAAGCGAGGAACTCGGAGGTGAGTTGTCGGTGATCATGCTTTGCATCCTTGCCATCCACCATCGGGACTCGGCACATGTGAGTTGATACGCAACTAGATATGTGACAATCGAGACCTCCCTTGAATGGTCTAGCACGCACAATCCAAGGACATCCTTTTGCCTCGCACTTCACCGTGTAACGCTTCTTGATATCCGAGTGCACGACCGTGTAAGGACGATGATGCTTCACCGAGAAGTCCTTTATCCATTGCTTAAATTCCAACAAGGTCTTAAACCTTGATCCTTTGCAAAAGTCATTATTCACTTCATTGCCATCCCGCATTTAACTTGTCCTTGGTCCAAGCACTATGCCTTTGCCACCATCAACCGTGGCTTCATCCGTGAGACTAAGATCACGAAACAAAGGCACCGATGGTCCCGCCAATACGGTATGGTGGATTTCGCCTCTAGCCGTGAACCCCTCCTCGTCAACTTCTTCTTCGGGACCATCATCATCCGAGTCCGAAGCATAGCCTCGAGAATACGGGAGTTCACGGTCCATGTCATGTTGAGTGATATATTTCTCCAAATCAGCAACATTGTTGTCATGGAGTTCAACATCATCATCATCATCATCTTCACCCTCACAATCATCATTGTCCTCTTCCAACACTTCGTCTTGGTGTCTTGAAATCGGGCTCAATGTTTGGCTCAAAGGAGGTTCAATCCATAGCTCTTGCTCCACGGGTGGAGTACTCCTACTATCCAATGGGGAAGCACGACGGTTCAAGTCCAAAGGCAATGAACTATCAACCTTCTTGGTGGCAAATAGCTCAAGAGCCTTGTCTAGTGATTCGGCCACCACCTCCTTGTATGCAAGTCAACGAGCCTCGGAGAAGATACGCATGGTCTTTCAACGGATATGCATTCCAAAACCCACATTATGTCTTCCTTCCAACTCAACAACATCACATGGGTCCATCCATTTCAATTCAATCCTCACTTGCTCCAAGACCTCGGCATAGGTGGAACTACGCTCAAACACAATATCTAGCTCATCCGGGTCCGGTTCTATGTTGCCTTTAAAAAAGGCATCCTTGTCCACATGATGAACATAAACAATTCTTGCCATCCCTAACACATAGGAGATAATGTTCATTAACTAACCATGACAAGATAAACAAAACTATACTAGACACATTACCAAACCATAAAGCTAACAAGAAGACCCTCTCTTACATAAGCAAACCCTAACCCTAGCCATAACATTCCAATATACCAAACAATGTCATTTCAACAACCCTAAACCTAACTAAATGCTTCATACACATCTTTATAACCAACATTGGTCAATGAATCTAACAAATTTCCAAACATTTCTCTCCAAATCAGTTTTCTAAGGTTTCAAGCCAAGTCCAACCAAAATAAAAGATTTCAAGAGGTCAAACGGAGGGGAATGAGGGAGGGTACCTCTAGCAGCTAGGGAGAGGCACAAATCCACCAAATAAAGCTTCCAATGTGAGAGATTTGAGGAGGGAGAAGAAAGGGGAGAAGGGGGCGCCTCCTTGCTGTTCTTCTTGCTTGGGTCGAGCTGGGAGTGAATGGGGAGGGGTGGGAGGGGGCTGCTACGCGACATGTTAAGTCCCAAAGTGTAGCGTCTGTCTGCTAGACGCTACACTTTAAGGCATAGCGCCTATCAGACATACGCTACACCTGTGGCATAGCACCTGGACGTTACTCGCCCTTGTCATAGCGCCTGGTCGTCACATGGCCGGATGGCCAGAGAGGGGCCAGGCGATACCACACTGGCAGGAGACATAGCGCCTAGCTGAAAGGCGCTACGTGTCGCCGTGCCTTTCACTTCACCCGGTATGCGTCCTGCTGTCAAGATCTGCACTTGATGTTATACGTACCGCCGACAGAAAAATCTTCAGGCCGAGCGTTCGTCTCCCCTCTCCTTTTCTGTCAAAAGTAGGGCAGGCAAACTCTTCCATCGAACCTATTACTCCGTATATTTTCCTTGGGTTTTCTCGCTGCTGATGATGACGGAGCCACGCGCGACGACCGTTTGCACAATCTTGGCCGTGCCGAGAAGTTGCTTTATTTCGATGGCGCGGCCGGAGGACTCCACTTTGCACTGGCCGTGGTACGGAAAGATCTTTTGTTCGGAGTTAATGTAACGAACCTGATAAAGCTTCTTTTCTGGTTATTACTATAAGCTGCAGGCTTTAAAAGTGTAAACTGTAAACATCTTGGCCTGGAACGTCGTGCCGAGACCTACAAAAGTCGCGCGTCCTACATGCCGTTGTACTACGGAAAGAGAGCGGAAAAAGAACTTTCCGTTTTCTTGGTTGTTCATGTAACTTTTTTTTTCGAGAAGCGGTAGCATCAAAAGTTCAACAAAATTCTTCATCGGGGACGAATAGTCCTCGCAGGACGGCCGGAAAAGAGAGACCAAACGGGAAACGGCGAAAGGCCGGCGGGAATTGAGCGGCGGGAAGAGACACGGGACACGCTTAAACAATTTGGAAACCGAGGAAACGGTGGCGCAACGTAATACAGGGCACGCGCCAGCACAAATTGCTGGACTGTACGGAAGGGGCCCTGGTGGACTTGAACAGTGTCCTACGCGCCATCCACTACAGCGTGTTTTGTTTTCTCTATGAAGGGAAAAAAGAAAATGTCGTAGCTCTCGATTTGTATTTTAAGAGTGCGGTACGTGATCAGTGCGCCGTGACAGTGAAGCAGAGATAGCGTACTCTTTAGGACAGCTAGATATCATTAGGACAGAAGCATGTAGTACTCCTGACGTACGGGACGGTTGGGAGACACAACTCATCATGACTACGTACAACTTGATCTGGCTAGGGAGGGCCTCCGTGTCGGGAGGGATCTATCGCGGTGCAGAGAGACGTACCCATGTCATTAAGGGTGTGTTCGATTCTACTCCCTCCGTTCAAAAATATAAGATGTTTTAGATTTATGAAGAAGATGTATCTAGATACGTTTTAGTGTATAGGTTTAAACGAATTTAGACACTAAAAGGTGTCTAGATACATCTCATTCACAAACATAAAACATCTTATATTTCCAAACGGAGGGAGTACTAGAGGGGTGGTTCCGTTTCGATGTCATGGAACGACCCCGTATTCGGTTTGTAAACAATTAAGGAATGGAATAATTCCGTTTTTTGTTCGGTCGGTGGAACCAAAGAACATAACATAGAAAACAATACCGCTAAATATTCCGTTGATTTGAGATTAAAGCTAAATCAGAGGTCAAATTAGAGGATAGAGGTCAAAATCAGGCCTTCTTCTTCCTGTGTGCGCCGCCTGCTGCAGCTTGCCACCACCGCGTGCGTCGGCTGCTGCCGCCACCGCCAGATGTTGCCAAGTGCGCCGCCGTCACTTGTCGCGTCGCGAAGACCGTCAGCGTCTGCCCGCCAAGCTGCTTCGTGCGTGTGTCCACCGGCGACCACTATCGCGTGCGTCTGGCCAGATTTGTCGTTCTGCGCGTGCGTGAGAGAGGGGCACTAATTGCGTGATTAGCGAGCCTGTTTCGCGCGGTCCGACCGATTTGGTCGTACAACCTGGTTCCGCATATTAGAGGAATATATTCCATTTCGGGGGATTAGCTCGTTTCGTTTCTTTCTCCCAAGCGAACACACGAACGGACGCTAGACACAGAACTGACCGGTTTCGTTCCACCAAATTCCAGAACCGAACAACATGTGGAAAGTTTCGTCAATGATAGGTCGTGTAGTCTGGTCCTTTGAGTATTTCCCTTATATGCTTCTACACTTTTGCGAGTTCATACACATTTTACAGGATCTACCATGTGTCATGTTTGTTTAGGAAATCTATCACCTATTAGCCCTTTTTCACTAAAACTCAAAGTTGTATCATCCGCAAAAAACATATAGAATATTTTCTAGTTATTATTAACGCATAATATTCACGGGACAGAGCTGGCTGACGATGAAATAGCTCAGCTGTCAATCACGTACGTCGGGCTGATTCATCAACCGCGATATTTTATGGCGAAATAATCAACAGAACACGGTGCGGAAGACGGTCTGCTGGGCCGTTTTCAACGCGCTTTGCAGAAGACGGGACGGTGCCACCATTGCGTCCGTACATGTACCGGCGGCGGTCATCATGTATGTTACGTATTCTTCATTCAGATTGGCCTTTGACGGTGCTTCACTGCCTGCAGCATGGAATATTAACCTATCTCTTTCGCTCGACCGTGAATATTAGCCTAGCTAGCTATACGTGCCCGGGGTTTGACCAGGAATGAAAAACTCCATGCATTGTAAATGGAGTGTGCAGTTCAATGCACGAGAATTTTGTACTCCGTACTAATAATATACACTCTCTTATACTCTCTTTTTTTAGAAACGTCTGATTTTGATTTGTCTAGATTCGAATGTATTTTAACATATTTTCGCGCATAGATATATTCAGATCAAAACAAAACTAAGTAAGTTATTCTAGACGAAGGGAGTCCTAAATTAGTGTCATACTAAACTATGATGTAGGTCGACGTGCCTTTCGCGGCCGGAGAAACCAGACGTGAGCTATTTTTGACCGTTCAGCTCACATCCCCATTACTATATGGGGGTGGAAATTAAAGTAAGCCGAGCTAGCCTTGGACAATGACCGAACGAGAGCAATAAATATGGGTGGAGTTTCGTAGGCTGCCTCGAGCCGCCGATTGATCAACGATCGTCAATATCAGCAGGATTTGGAGAAATCAAATCGTGTTTGTTTCCATAACTGACTCGGGCAGGGCAGACGAGGCCGGCCGGTAGAATAACTGAAACGACGTCCCAGTGGCCAGGGCCAGCTGCCTCTCTCTCTCTCGTCTCAGCATGCTTCACAACACCCCTAGCTCTACTCCCTCTGTCCGTAAACAAGTGGATGTTTAGAAATTTTAAGATAAATTATGGGATAAAATATAAAGTGTATCGGGAATGTGTTAGTTATGCTCTCTCTTATCTTTAATTCTTTTATCTCCAATGAGATAAGTGCATGTATAAAATGAAGACGACACCATTTGCTAAATGTTATTGGGCTTGATTTTTGTGAAGCCATTCTTCCTATTTTAAAGTGTATTGAAAGGGTATTCAAACGTACATATTTGTGGACAGAGAGAGTAGCTAGCTAGCTCTTGCATGTTGTACACTTATTATTCCACACGTACAATATTCTTCCACACGTATCGTATCTCTCACGATCGAGAGGTTGTACGGAGAATTCAACGGTATATATGTACGTCGTGTGAGATCTTCATTTCACGACCACGTAGGCCGACGTACGTGGCTTTCACATCACTAGATCGGAGTCAGAAAGATGCGCAGTCCGTATCTCTCCACAGATCTGCACTCGATGCTACGCAATTAGTATACGGTCGAAAACTAAGAAGAATCTTCAGGCTCACCTTTCGTCTCTCTCCTCCTCTCCTTTTCAGTCAAAAGACAAGCTAGCTAGCTGTTACATCCATCCATCCTACTACTCTCCTTCGGTTTAATTTTCTTGCTACAGATGATGACCGAGCCACAGGCCACGAACGTGCCTGCCGAGAGCTTTATTCGTTCGGGGGTAGCAAGTAGTAGCTTTCGATGCGGGAGGACTCGATCAGGTTCGCCACTACGAACGTACGTGCCCGTGGTACGGAAAGATCTTTCCTTGACATAACCAACATGATAAGCTTCTTTCTGGTTATCATTAGGCTAGTAACAACAACGGAAAGATATTTGGCTGGAAATTCCATATGCCAAAGAGTCGTGGTACGGAACGGAGGTAACTACAAGCCGTGGTACGGAACGAAAGCACGAAAAGATCTTGCGTTTGGACTTTGGAGTGACACTAACGAACGTGATAAGCTTTTTTATTTCGTCATTCGGCTAGCTTTAGCTTTAAGCAGGCAGGCGTCGAAAGCAAAAGAAAAAAAACACACACTCTCTCTCTCCATGACTCCATGGACGACAAGTCGCAGGACGACATGGACAAGGACCAAGCCGTGAAGAGGGACGAAAAGCCGGGAGGAACTTGAGCGGTACAGACAAAATCGTGCTCGCGCGGGGCCAGTGTTGCCGCCCGCACTGTACGCAAGCCACAGCAACCATATCCTCTTTTGTTTTTCGTTTTATAGGCTCGACCGAACGCGGCAATCCACTAATTAAGTCGTGTACTCTTTTTCTTCTGTGGAAGGAAAAGAAAGCTTCAGTAGCTGTCACGATGAGTATATATTTCAGGAGTGCGGTACACGCGATACGTACGTAACTGATAAGTGCGCCGTGACAGACTGACAGTGATGCAGTCCACTACTGTATATACGAGCAGTTTTACTTGTGTACTCCGCTCCGAGAGAAAAAAGAGTGTTCACTAGCTAGCTAGCGTACTCGTCCTCCGTACATGCTCCAGCTAGATATCCATGGGACAGAAGCACGTACGTACCACCGATGTACGGAACGGCTGGGACGCACTTATTAACAGGTCGTTCAAACTTGAGCTACTACTCAATTCCTGACCGAGTCGTGCAGGATGGCTTTCAATTCCTGAGCGAGCACGTGATACTACACGGGCCACCATGCATGTCGGGGATCGATCGGCGGTGCGGAACGGCGTACTACGGACATCCGTCGTCTGCATTAACTAGTAACGATGATGCGCTGGTAGCTCAGCTTCGGTTCTGGTGCTGAGATCAATTTAATCGATCGACAATTCGATCGACATGGACGTGCTACTCAACATGCATGACTTGTCAGGTCTCTTGTATGGATCGAACGAGTGGGACAAACCACCAAACAAGTATTTGGGAGTGTGCAATTCGGGGAGCTAGCTCGTGTTTGAGTAAGTAGTAGTACTCCGTATATGAATTGGCACTTTGACCGGCAAAACCTAAAAAATCGATCTCGTGGGTCTTCTTCTTGCCAGAAATTTCCCGAGTAAACCAGGGGACATACTATGTATGGAGCGCATGTAGCTCTCGAATGGAAAAGCTGGGTAGATCCACGGGATCGTCCAACAATTATAAAGAGCCTCGGTTAGGAACAGGCAAGCTGGTCGGTCGCGTTTACTAAGCTGCGCGGCCGGAAATGTCCACGCGTAAATGCTACGTGCCGGCCCAGAACAAGCCCTACACCTACTCCTACGTGCTATACTACCTATACGTACTCCTGAACAAATCGAGATGCGACACGTCAAGCAGTACGACAGCGACGATCGATCGAGCATAGAAGATCAGCAAAAACACACAACGAAAATATAGAGAGGAAAATCAAGCAGCCGTAGTATTCCCAGGTCTTTTCCATATATCAGAAAAAGGGAAACAGCACTCTGCAGAAAAGTAAAAGAAAAGAAAAGGAAACAGCGTGTATTCCACGAGGCAGGCCCACCGGCCCGTCGCTCTCCTACAACCCAGCTAGCCCCGCCCGGCCCGGCCGTCGCGGTCGCGGAGCAGCAACCGTTCCATACGAGCCGGACTACGGACGCCGCAAGGCACGGATCGGGCGGGCGGGCGGGCGTTCGGTCACGGCACGCGCGGGTGACGGCAGCCACAGCCAGCGGCCCACCTGACATGCGACCGGGAATCGCATCGGTCGGTATTGGGTGTTGGCTATGGCTCGGAGTGAGAGGACAACCGTCTCCGGTCTGAGTGGGTGCGGCGAGTTAGGCCGGACTGTTACTTAGCGCATTATCATATCCACTCACATATTCTAAACAACAGTTAGTATAATAGGCTATTTTTTAATAATATGCGTGCCTAAAGGGTTTATGTATTTAATGATTTGGAGCTCATGCATGCATAGGATTGGGCTAGCAATTTTTTTGTCTATAGTTGCGTGCAAGATGTGTAGCTAAAATACAACGCCACTCTCTTTCATCATTAAGGTGCCACACAAGCAAATTACCTAGGATATAGAGCTAAGATACACTCATTGTGAAAAGCCTTAGGCCAACTCCAACGGCCCCCATAAATCAGACACGTCTTTTGATTGATTCGGTTCATTTCCAGGGTGGGGTGGAAGGCCTCGGAACGACATCCAGTTAGGAATAGCCGGTGCACCGAAAGGTGGCACCTCCCCACTTATCCGGCCCTTTCTTCACAAAGACCAACTGAAACAATTCAAAACAAGGGCATGTAGAGTAACAAACTGAAGCAAAATTGAAGGACTTGCGGAGTATTAAATCAGGACACATTGTTCATACATGCACGCAAACATAGATAGAGGATGAATCTATGCATCTCGCTCATAGATCATCCTTCTCTTCTTCTTAAACCAACTTCGTTGAATTGGGTCCATCTCGGAGAGATTCACAGTCATGATCCGGTTTTCTTCGGCAAGTCGTTCGAGCTCTACCTTCTTCTTTCTTGCACGGGCGTTGATCTCTTCTATCTCAATACGCTTTGATTGGATTTCATAGTAGGTCTTCGCCGCATCTTCTCTCCTTGCGTTTTCCTCTCTTCCCTCTTGTCGATGGACACCTCCTTATCGGTGATCAACTCCTTCGACGTCTCCTAGATGGCAACTGACGAAGCTTCACACTTCAGCTCTAGCTTGGAGTTGTTCCTCCCTCTCGGCCTCTTGGTTGTCGACCCTTCCTCGCCGATGATTATTCTGGCGCCTCCTCCCTTTGCACTTCCCACGTAGAGATCTTTCCACTTCTCGCAATCATTGAGCTTCCTCCAACAATGACCCAACATGAAAGATTTCTTCTCGTGGCAAGTCTTGAAGTGCTCCAATGCTTGCCACACCTAAACCAACAAGTTTAAGTTCATGTTTGAATGTAAAAATCGTATGAATAAGAACATATAGATATGATATGTGTAGGAACCATGTCTCCAACTCCAATGCCGCTCACGGGCCTTGACTTAACATGGTCATAGGAGGCACAAAAATTTGTGCATTGTTCGGAGATGAATGGCCACCTCTTTGTAAGTGACTTCTCGTTGCGATCGCTCGCAAATGGATGGTCACCAAAATGTTTTTGCTCGTGAAAGTATCTCCATACTCGGTTCCAAAATGCCCCTTCCTTTTGTTCTGCACCAGTTATTGGATCCTGGCTAATTTCCATCCATGCCTAAAAAATCATCTCGTCCTCGAGGGTTGAGTATAATCCTCTCCTTCGGCTACCTCCTTGTGTTTGAGTTTGCCAGACTAGTTCGTCCAGAAACAAAGGCTCGTGGTCGATAGAGATACCATCTTCTTGGGTACCAAGGCCAGGATCCTGAAAGGGCCTATGGTTGGATCATGTACACCAGGAGAGCCAGAACAAGTGACAAGTTACCTACGTTAGAGTTGGGGTCGGAGCTTGGGCCGGCGTTTCATCGAACAACTTGCGAGGAGCGGGCATGCTGATGGCGGTGATGCTCCTCCCGGTCTTGCTCCTGCATGAAGAGCCTCTGCCGATAGGTGTCGCGTTCAGGTCAAGGCCTATGGTGGGACCAGTCTTATCTCTTCCATCTCTTACCTTTCTCCTACCTTCCTCCGTACAAAACGCCCACCTCATGATTACATCGATGCCGCGCCTTCTGCTTGCCGCCGCGGCCGCCAGCCTCGCCCTGCGCCCGCCTTGTTGTCTTGTCTCGCGGCCGCGCTTCACATCTCCTCCGCCTCGCAGCGCCGATGTGCCTCCTCCGTGACTCTCTCCTCCGGCGTGCCCTCCTCTGCCATGCCTCCTCCTCCACGCTCGCATGGTGGTCATGGCCGACGGCGCCGTGCGGCTCCACCACCTGTAGGGTTCGCAGCATAGAAAACAAAAAATTTCCTACGATGGGAACATCAATGTACCAAGATCTATCTACTAGATACAAGCAACGGGCGGATGTATATCCGTAGAGAACATACCCTTGAAGACCGATAAAGCTTAACGAGTTCAACTCGTGGTTGATGTAGACGATCTCTTGCCGATCTCAAGATCGAGAGGAAGTCCTAGCGCCGCAAAGCAGCAGCGCATCTGTGGCATCCCGCAAAACCACTACTAGAAAATCGCGTTGAATTTGTGCATTGCATCGTCATCATCATGCATTGTTTGCCAAAACTATGTTCGCAAGCCCGTTTTGTTTTTCTAAAACGCCCCATCTTAATTCAAACGCCAAACCCCGGATGCTGCCGGATATTTTGTTTGTCTAAAACTATTTACAAAGTTCGTTGCATTCAAATAAAAATATTAAATTATTTTGGGCGGGGCAGTCGAACGGGCCGATTGACCCGAACGACCGCCCCAGAAATTAAAACGGTCCACCAACCCAGCCTCTAAATCCTAAGTCCACCCATCCTAATCTACCCAACCCAGCCTCCACCTCACTCCCTCCAATCAGATCTCTCCACCTCACCTCTCCTCTCTCCCTCACCCACTCCCTGCATGCCACATCAGCCCCCAACCCTCCACCTATGCTAAAACCACCCCACACGCCCCCACACGGCCCACTCACTGCCCACTCACCCCGCCCACCCACGCACGCCGCACGCGCCACGCCCCGACGCCCGACCACCAGCCTGCCCACAGGACCCGCCCGCGCCACGCCACCACGCCCGCCGCCACGGCGTCGGGCCACGCCGCCACACACTCTCTCACACCCGGCCCACGACCTCCACCACACGGGCCCACCAGCCCGCCTGGATCCTCTCACCTCCCCAAGACACCCTCGGCCCACGCTGACCCGCCACCACGCAGCCCGTCCCCCGCCTCGCCCTACTCTCCACTGCTCTCTCCTCGCAGATCCTCCCGCCCGCCAGGGATCGGCGCTCGCCGTCACTTGCCTCCCGCCTCGCCTGCCCGCACTGCCCGCGCCGAGCCTCTGGCCTCCTCCTCCCTCGCCGACAACCGCCCTGCCGCCGCCCGGCGCCTCACGCCCGGCGCTCGCCCTCGCCGCGCTCGCCCGCCCGCCGCGCCTCATGCTGCGTCCCACCCTGTGCGCCTTGCCCTCCCTCGCCACCGGCCCTTCGCCCTGCCTCTCTGCCCGAAGCGCGCTCAGCTCATGCCATGGCCGTGCTCTCAACAGCTCTGCCCCGCTTCCGGTAGCCCGCCTCGCCCTCGCCCCAGGCGCCCGCCTTGGCCAGGTCAGACCTCTGCCTCGCCCGCCCTACGCACTGCCCGTGGCGTCTGTCTCCGCCCGCCCGCGCCTGCTGGGTCCGCCTCACGCCTTCGCCACTGCGTCGCCTTCCCGAGCCGACCCTCTCCGAGCCCGCCTCGCGCCCGGCCTGCCACGGTGCCTGGCAGCCCATCTCGTGTGCACCTCTGCGGTGTCGTGTAACCCCATTTGTGTGTGTGTTTGGATGTTCCACGTGTCCTGTGGCTTCCTAGTGTCAAATCTTTGCGGCGATACGGCGTGCGTAGACCGATCCAAGTCGCTGGACCCGAACCGGAGTACTCCAAGTTCCACGAAGACCGTGTAGGAGCAAATCCAGCTCGGCCGACTTGATCGAACCCGACGAACCACCAGCCGGAACCTCATGATCTCCTACGAAGCATTGACGCCTGGCGACAAGATCTTCGTCGGAAACCCGGCCAATATCTCTCGGACCGAAGCCGTCAAGACCGGAGACCCCATGATCTTCACCAAGGCCGTTGGAATGAAATCGACAAGTTCGCTTCATGGGCACAGGCGCCAAGGTCGTCTCCGCCGGAATCCGAAACCGGACGACAAGATCGTCGCGACAATAAGAACGGCACCGACCGGAAGAATTGACGCCCAGACGCCAACCAAGTCCGGCTTACCGGATTCGACAAGATCTACTCCCGATATCCGATAACGCTCCCGCCGAGACCGAACCGTCGAACCCTGGACCCTGAGACCGACCCCGAACCCCGGAACCCCCAGATCGTCGAGCCCCCTCTGATGTGCGAACCCTTCCCGAAACCCTAATTTCATCATATAATAACAACTTATTGCATATTGAATTGTCAGACTCGCATGCATAATCATGTGGTTGGGAGCCTTATGCCGATTCACCTAATAATTAAATATGGGGCCCATATGCGGGCAAACCTAGCCTTATATTGGCCTCATTTAAACATGGGTAGCGAACCGGTTCCCTCTGTTGCATTGCTAAACAACATTTAAATTGCGGGGTATCTAAATAACTTGGACCGTTTAATTAATTGTCGGGACCCCGGTTCCGCTTAATCTTGACCTAATTGCACCGCATCTTGCCATGCCATGCATCATACATGCATCATCTTGGATCTTCCGTAGTAGTATTAAATATTGCATCCGGTGTTTATTCTAGTGTTTTGCTTCTTAGCGGATAAGGCCGTTGAGTTGATGTGAGCTTCGCCCGATCTTGGTTGACCTTCGACAATGTTTTCGGTGAGCATCTCCCTTTCTACCTATCTTACTTTTATAGTATTTACTTCCCCTGTTGATCTATTGCTATCTGTTGCGATGCTTTAGTTTTGCCGTGATCTACCGTGCGAGCCTATATTGCCTTGGACACATCCTATTACATTGTTTGGCGAGATAGTTGGACTTGCGTCGTAGTCGCTTGCTCAAGTCTTGATGTGTGTCGCCATATGCCACGGTTCTTGATGTATTGCGCATGTTGATGTTGGAGATGATTCTAGTTTTACTTATCGTCACTTTAATTTACGTTTAACAACTAAAATTGAAATAAGCGGAGGCATCGGTGGGTGATAGATAATATTTGGTTTCGAGCATACTTGTGTCCGTAAGACCCGAGTACTTGATACTGTTCCTTGTTTTATCGCGCTATCCACATCCGGAGGTATATGGGGCCCACAGCGAGCTTGATTCCGTCTTATTTCTTGGGGCCACAAACTAGTTTGGGATTTTATTTACGATCCTGACTTATGCCATGCTACTTTACGTATTTAAATTGTGCGAGGAGCACCTTTGTCTTTTAGGATCGGGACACGATTCCGTGTCGACAAGCCCAGCCACACTTTCGGGTTCCCGATCGTTCCTGTCACCCAAACCTTGAGCCCGTCTCGAGTTTGGCTTCGTTGCGGGATCTACTTAAGGTGGCCCCTGAAATATTTCGAATCTTGTGATTGTTCATCGTGAAAGCCTCGTTGGGTTTTGATTTGGTTTTCGAGGCTGATCGGCGTGTGTTGCTATTGGTGCACCCGGCGGGTAAAACTTTCAAAGCCGTGTCGCGGATATGGACGACTTGGAGCCGCGATCTCGATCATAGACAAGCATAACTAAAGTTTCTTGCTATAAATTTGACTTATAATGACTAGTAATCAGCTTCACTATAATGGAATGGCTAATTACGCCCACAATTGCTTGTTTGGTTGTCGCTTGCGACCATTGTACCGACTAGTAAATCTTGCAACTACAAGCGGAATGGTGAATAAAAATACCAACAAGCTGCTTTGGGTTTTGGGTTATCTCATGATAAATGTGTCGACTAGTAAGTGTTGCCACTACCACGGAATGGTTGACTAAAAGTGCCCGCTTTTTACTTTATCGGGATGATTATCTAAACGACTAGTAATTCGCAACGATAATGAATAAATAAAATCGCCAACGGTGTGAGTCCCTCGGTTGACTTCCTCGTTTGGTCTCGAGGGAAACACCGGGATGGGTTTGTTTGGTGTTAGTTTCAGTTGGATCCGATAGGTCATTCTTACCCTCTCGATAATCGCCCGGTTGTATCGAGTCTCTATAGGTTGTATAGTGCATCTTCGCTGCGCTCGATCCACCATACCTATGTAGGCGAGGACCGCCGAATTCTAGCCTCGCTGTCTTGGCCTCGATCGACGCTCCTTCTTTTTCCTTTGCCCTTGCCGCACCTTTTGTTTAAGCGGTTTGAGATCGGCGTCGTTAGCGTGGTTACCCTTCCGCTTGGCCAGGAGTTATGGACGCCATTGGTTATTCTTCAGGGCTCTTAGCCCCATTTGCTTCTTGTCCGTAGTCGGACGCTCTACCGTTTTCAAGGTGATTGGGATCTTTGTATATTATATCTGTATTCTTGACTCTTTGAGTCGCTGGTATATATATTTGTTCTGTGGGTCCCATCGAGGACTGTTGTGTAATGTTATTACTTCGTTTTCCACCCGCACGAAAGTGCCTGGTGGCCACCTTTGAATCGTTTCTATGCGGGTTTGGTGAATCTTGCCCAAATTTGCATAGGTCCGATTCTGAGGGTGTTACAGCATCCGTGCTCGCACACATGTACAAGACACCGGGCAACCTCCGCCTCCTCGCTCCAGCGATGCAGCGGAAGCACAACCCTTTCTTGCCGAATAGCCACCGAGAACATGTATCTCGCTAGTCCGAGACCATGGGGGATAAATTCTAGAGGGGGAGAGAGATCCTTCACGAGGAGGTGTGAGAGACAAGTGAGGAGGGGGGAACCCCAAGGGGGTGGGCGGCATGGGGCTGCCCCTGCTCCCTCTTCATGTGGGTGGACACTCCACTCACAAAATTCCTTTAAATTCCCTCCACTCAAAAGTCCACTCAAATTCCCATTAAATTTCCACCAAATTTAATGCAAACTCTCATTAAATAAAACTCTTTTATTTTATTCAGAATTTTGTCAATTACTTTAATGACAAACATTCACAAATAACCCCTTGCTAGAATTCCATTTCACATGCATAACCGCTTTATGCAATTTCACCCGAAAACCTGTTTCGGTATCTACTGAAATAAATTCCTGCGTTTGTTTATTCTTTCGGCATGAAACATTTGCTCCAACTGGATGCCAGCGTCCCTTAAGTGTGTCACCCTACGGTTCGCGATAATGCGGACATGATCGAGACCCTTCTCCGATCAATAATCAGTAGCGGGCCCTGGAGATCCATACTGACTCCCACACATTCAATGATGACTTTTCCTGTGATCGTCGGAACCTTTTACTCTTGTATCTTAATCCCTTTGTTTCACGATATATTACATGTCCGATATTCGATCATCGGTATCTCCATACCTAGTTTGATCTCGTTACTGACATGCACTCTTTTCTCGTTCCCGTGATATAACATTCTAGTGATCAAATCACTTGCTTGCAAGCTAGCCAATGTGATATTACCGAGAGGGCCCAGAGCATATCTATCTGTCATCGGGATGAACAAATTCCACTCTTGATCCATGATTCTCAACATAACACTTTAGTAGCTTTGAAGCCATCTTTATTATCACCCAGTTACGGAGTGAAGTTTGATGTCAACAAGAAACTCTTCCGGTGATAGTGATTGGCATGATCTCATGGTCTAAGGATTAGGACTACTTCGTAGTTTGTTTATAGCAATATAAACTCAATGACTTTGATCGTAATGCTATACTTCGGATGAATGTTCATCACACCATTACACTAATGTTGTGACCTCGTTATTAACAACATCCAATGTTCATGATCAGGAAACTTTGATCATCATGTTAATCAACGAGCTAGTTTATAAGAGAGGCATAACTAGGAACTTCCTTTTTGTTTATTAAACACACATGTATTAACGTTTCCGTATTAATACAATTATAGCATGCAAAATAAACATTTATCATAAATAAGGAATACGATAATAACAACTTTATTATTGCCTCTCGGGCATATTCCCTTCACCACCACCATGCCCTCTTATGTTCTGCTCGACTCCACGCCCGCGAGGCAGTGCTACAACGACGGTTGGAGTTGCTATAGCCGGTGGTTGCAATGACGGTGGGCGCCTTTGTAGCCAACGGCGGGCAGTGCTGCAAGGATGGCGGGTGGTGCTGCTACATACGGTGGCGACCGATGCTTCTACGTAGGCAGGCGGCTATGCTACATAGGCGCAACGGCCCTGCTACACAAGCACGGTGGTGATGCTACAACTGGCGGCGTGCCCTGCTATAGAGGTACAAGGGCCCTAATACAGATGTGCGGAGGCGTTGGTACAAGCGGAGCGAGGCTCTCCTACAACAGGTGACTGGTGTTGCTACCGCTGCAGCAGCAACTTCTCCGGCGGCATCCAGCTCTCCGGTGAAGTCGACGTTTTGCTACACTAGCATAATTATTTGATACAATTTTTCTTCGGTTTTGCTACATTACATATTTTTTTGCAACAAAGTATCCGCCGAATCTCCGACGAATAGGTTTTACTACATTAGTTTTTTTTTTTGCTACGATGTCTCCGACGAGGTTTCCGGCGAGGGATGGTCTTTTTGTTCTGTTTTTCTGCGAACTATTTTCTGCTACTGTATTGCAAAAGCGAGATTTATTGTAGCAAAACCATCTTTTGATTTTAGTGTTTAAACCGACGAGTTTTTCCAAATCAATTCGGGTTTGTTTCGACGATTCGGGCAGGGCAGGGCAGACCAGTCCAGGCAGCTAGCTATTTGATCCGTGGTCTCGGTCTACTTCACCGCACTCCTAGCTAGCTTCGGCATGTTGTACACTAGAAGCAGAATATTCCACACGTACGTTATCGCTCTCGATCGTGGTCGTACGAAAGAAATAAACGGTACGTGTGAGATCATTTCACGGGCACGTAGGCCGACGTACGTGCCTTTCACATCACTAGATATGTAGGAATCAGAAAGATGCGGAGTCCGTATCTCTCCCAAGATCTGCACTCGATGCTACGCAGGGCAAGTATACGGTCGAAAACTAAGAACAATCTTCAGGCTCACCATTATTCGTCTCTCTCCTCCTCTCCTTTTCATTTCAGTCAAAAGACGAGCTAAGCTGATCCTACTCGTCGCGTTGGGTTTAATTTTCTTGCTGCAGATGATGACCGAGCCACGCGCCACGAACGTGCCTACCGATAGCGAGTAGCGCGTGCGCGTCGCTTTCGATGCGGGAGGACTCAGCTTCCCACTAGGTGTACGTGCCGTGGTACGGAAAGATCTTTCGTCCGGAGTTGCCGTGGTACAAACATGATAAGCTTCTTTCTGGTTATCATGGAG
Source organism: Avena longiglumis (assembly GCA_030063025.1). Lineage (NCBI taxonomy): Eukaryota > Viridiplantae > Streptophyta > Magnoliopsida > Poales > Poaceae > Avena > Avena longiglumis. The sequence continues at coordinate 94,024,611 of CP125978.1, read as the reverse complement.
GTACTACAAGCCGTGGTACGGAACGAAAGCAGGTAAAGATCCTGCGTTTGGACTTTGGAGTGACACTAACAAACGTGGTAAGCTTTTTTTTCCGTTATTCGGCTAGCTTTAGCTTTAAGCAGGCAGGCGTCGAAAGCAAAAGAAAAAAAATACTCTCTCTCCATGACTCCATGGACGACAAATCTCAATGAAGGGAATATAAAATTTATACTAGCTAGTTTAATAGTACTACTCTCTCTGTTTCAAAATATATTCGGCTAGCTTTAGCTTTAAGCAGGCAGGCGTCGAAAGCAAAAGAAAAAAAAATACTCTCTCTCCATGACTCCATGGACGACAAATCTCAATGAAGGGAATATAAAATTTATACTAGCTAGTTTAATAGTACTACTCTCTCTGTTTCAAAATATAAGATGTTTTAGGTTTGTGAAGAAATTGTATCTAGACTTGTTTTAGTGTGCAGATTCACTCATGTTTAAAATGAACCTACACACTAAAACAAGTCTAGATACATTTTCTTTACAAACCTAAAACATCTTATATTTTGGAACGGAGGGAGTACAAAATAAGTGACACTTCGGGAATACAGTACTCATCCTGTATGGTCCAGCTAGATATCCATGGGATGGGACAGAACCACGTGGTGATGTACGGAACGGTTGGGAGGTACTCATCAGGTCGTTCAAACTTGAGCTACTCCTGACCGAGCATTACAGGACGGATTTCAATTCCTGAAGGCATCTCCACGACCCAAACGATAATTCCAAACTGTTCATTTATATCGTTTTTGGTCGGTATGGATAGAGGTTTCGGCCTGTCCGGCGAGCCGCGTCCACCTGCGCAATTTATTTGTCCGTGCAGACGGGCGTTGGCGTCATCGCTGGATAGGATGCAAATCAGTTAAAAATGGTGCCATCGCTGGCCAAAGACACACACACAGATCAATAGTAAATAAAATTGCATAGGTGCGCCATCGCCCTTTGGGCATTGGCAACAAGTGGCAATGGATATAAAATGTGCAAAAGAGGCAATATCATACACAAGGTTCAAAAGATGGTTCTGTGCCTAGAAAGTTGCAACTGCCGTCGCCATTGCCCTTCGGGCATCGCGAGCTCCGATGGCCTGCTGCCTCTTCGTAACCCAAGCCCTGCGATCGGGGTCGGCGATGCTATCCAGGTCGGTGAACATAATGGTGTTCTCCTCGGCCATGATCTTGGCTTCGGCCTCCAGCGCCCTAGACCTCGCCTTGGCCTCCTTGGCATTGGCTTCGGCCTCCGTCAACTTCGCCTTGGACTCGATCTCCATCAGCCTGGCCTTGGCGTTGGCCTCCTTCGCCTCAATGGACCTCGTCTGTAGCTCGACGAAGGCCTTGGCGGCGGCCTCTTTCTCTTTGCGCCGCCTCTCATCCCTCTCGGCGATGGCCTCTTTCTCTTTGCGCCGCCTCTCATCCCTCTCGGCGATGGCCTCTTCCTTCTTCTCCAGGATCTGCTTCAAGGTATCCTGGAACGCCAAGGAACCAGCCTAGCGGGTGAGGTCGCCCTTCGTGGCCTTGTGAACACCGGGGCGGCGGGCACGGCCGGTAGTCCCGTCGCTTGCAGATGGGACAAAGCCTTCGTTATTGTCGGCGTCTAGGTTGACGTCGCCGCCCGTTGAAGCATTGCCCTTGCCCTTCTTTTTGTTCACTTCTCTCCAAAGGGCAAAGCTAGTCTCCCATTTTTTGGTGTCCTTGAGCACCGTCCAACAATGGCAAGACGAGAAAGCCTTGTTATCGTTCACCGTCTTGAATGCTCCATTGATTTCAGGATCTACACACATGGATTCACACAATGGCTCAACCGGCAAATGCAGATGCAAGACATCGACAAAGAGGGGAAGAGGTTTTACCATGTCAAGCGGCTGCAAGCCGCTTATTTTCCTTTTCGTCACCATCTTGTAGGAGCCTTGGAACTTGCTACACTCGGCATGTGTGGTGCCCCAACGCTTGGAGAGGGAGAGATCATTTCGATCGCTAAGAAAGGCGTCCTTTCCAAATTTCCTATGCTCATGGAAGAACCTGCCCACCTTCTTCCAATAGGCAAAGCCCTTTTGCTCGGCGTCGCATAGTGGATCTTGTGAAATCTCTATCCATGCCTTGCATAGGAGCTTGTCCTCGTCCGGGGTGTAGCCCCCAGTTCGTGTTGGAGATATGCCCTAGAGGCAATAATAAATATAGTTATTATTATATCTTTGTGTTTATGATAAATGTTTACATTCATGCTATAATAGTATTAACAAGGAAACCATTAATACTTGTGTGATTTGTAAACTTAATTTGAAGTCCCTAGTATAGCCTCTATACTTCACTAGCTTGTTGGTTGATTTATGATTGTGGTTTCCCTATCATGAACATTGAGATGTTATCAACAACAAGATCATATCGTTAGGAGAATGATATGGTGGACATACTCCTATAGATAAGCGTAGCATAAAGATCAAGTCATTTCAATAGTTCAATTGCTATATGCTTTACGATACATAGTAACCTAATTCCTTCGACCATGAGATCATGCATATCACCTTTACGGATGGATGCTTTGATGACATCAAACACCACACCGTAAATCGGGTGGCTATAAAGGTGGCATTAAGTGTTCGGAAAGTATTGGTTGAAACACATGGATCAAGAGTGGGATTTGTCCATCCACATGACGGATAGATATACTACTGGCCCTCTCGGTGGAATGTCATCCAATTGGCTTGCAAGCATGTGACTTGGTCACAAGGGATCACATATCACGGAACGAGAAAAGAGTACTTATCGAGTGAGGTTGAACTAGGTATGCAAGAGATACCAAGCGATCATAACCTCGGATAAGTAACATATCGTGAGACAAAGGAAATTGGTATCGTATGTAAGTGGTTCATTCGATCATAAAGTAATCGTAGAAATATGTGGAACCATATGAATTTCCAGATTCCTCTATTGGTTATTGTTCGGAGAAGTGTCTCGTTCATGTCCGCATAATTCACGAACCGTAGGAGACACATAAGGATTCGACGTTGTTTGAGTAGTTATGGTATTATGAAAGAGACGAATGTTGTTCGAGTCTCGGATGGGATCCGGGATATCACGAGGTGATCCGGAATGGTCCGGAGAATAAGATTCATATAAGGAAAGTCCCGTTTTGAGTTCGGGAATGATTAGGTGTTTTCATCGGGAATGTTCTAGAAGGTTCGGATTGTCCGGCACTCGGGGAGGGTACATGAATGTGTCATTACTTAATGGAATGATTGCATCATGTACTAAGTGTTCTTGCTGTCCCAAATAAAGGATTAAATTGAATCCTAAAGCAGAAAAGTCAAATGTCCATTTGAAAGTCAAACGCCAAAACAAGCGTGGGAAACAAGAAAGAGGTGTTGGAATCCGACTTGAGGAGGAGTCTCCTCCCAAGCGTAGCGCCACCAAGGCCGACTTGGGGAGGAATCCCCTCCGCGCCTCCCCACCTATAAAAGGAGGCGGGGCTCCCTCCTAGACACACAAGTTTCACCTCTAGATTTCGTTTAGAGCCGTTTTGGTTTAGAGCTTCTAATTGCTTTAGCCGTAGTTTAGAGCCTTCTAATTGGTTTAGAGCCTTATAATTGGTGTGTCTAATTACTAGACCACTAATAGCCTCTCTCATAAGCTCCACCATACTCGCACCGGCTTAAGGCGAAGCCCTGCGGGATTTCTCCTCTACTTCCGGTACCACGCCAGTTGTCTTCTGGAATCGCGAGGAGAGTGCTACAACCTCCGCTTCTGGAACAAGGGAGAGGAAGGTCTTCGCCGAGTACCGAACGATGTGACCGATCAAGGGAGCGCTGCCGGAACGTGGCGCCGAAGGATCGCTCACGCGATCTTGAGATCGAAGTGTACGACATCACCCACGAGAATCTGCTCTCGTTAACCGCTTTGGAATCTTCGAGGGTGAGTTCCTCTATCGACTCGTTACAATCTAGTAGATAGATCTTGGCTTGTTTGTTTGTATGCGATAGAAATTTTTGTTTTCCATGCTACGAACCCCTACAAAGGGTATCGAGCCGTGTCTATATGTAGATCTGTTGCACGAGTAGAACACAATGGTCATTTTGGGCGTTGATGCTTTTATTGTAGATTGCTTTTTGTATACTTTGCATCTTGCGGTATGTTGGGATGAAGCGGCCCGGGCTAACCTTACATGACATCGTTCATGAGACTTGCTCCACGCTTGACATGCAACTTGTATTGCATAAGTGGCTTTATGGTGTCTGCTTTCTCCTAGCATAGTTAAGATCCAATTTACAACGGGTGATCAACAATGCTAGTATCAATGTTGTGGTTCTTGTTCGTAAGTTAGAACGACACTTATTGAAAGCCCCAAACCACGTAAAATATGCAAAGAAAGTAGAGGCGTCTAACTTTGTTTTGCGGTGTGCGATGATGTGATATGGCCATGATTGTGATTATATTTGATGTATGCAATGTTCCTTATTGTAAGTCGGCAACCGGCAGGAGCCATATGGTTGTCTTTAATTTATGTTAAGACCCGCGTGTCTATTCAAAGTAGTTGTAATAGTTGAAGCCGGTGGGCGACAACCATGGAGAAGCGTCATTGACCTTGATGCAATGCCGGTGATGATGGAGATCATGTTCGTGCTTGAAGATGGAGATCGGAGGCACGAAGAAGAAAGGCCATATCATATCACATATATATTGAATTGCATGTGATGTTAATCCTTTATGCATCTTGTATTGCTTAGTAGACGACGGTAGCATTATAAGATGATCCCTCATGCACATCAATTTCAAATCATAAAGTGTTCACCCTTAGTTAGCACTGTTGCTAAAGCTTGTTGTTTCGAAGCACCACGTGATGATCGGGTGTGCTAGATTCTGCAAGTATATACAACGTGAGCAAGCCAGATTTGCTCATGCAGAAACTAAGGTTTGATCTTGACGAGCCTAGCATGTACAGACATGGTCTCGGAACACGGATTACCGAAAGGTAAAGCATGAATCGTATAGTAGATATGATGAACATGTCGATTGTTCGCCATTGAAACTATGTCAACTCTCCGATGATCGGTGTTGATATGGTGGATTTGGTTCGTGTGATCACTAAAACAATGTGAGGGATATTGTTTTGAGGGAGTTCACCTAGTTTAATTTCATTAATTAATTTGAACTCAATTTGTCATAAACTTAGTCTAAACTATTGCAAATATGTTGTAGATCAATGGCAGCCCCTACCATCAATTTTATTATGCTCCTAGAGAAAGAAAAGTTGAAAACAATGGAAGCAACTTCATGGATTGGTTCCGCAATTTGAGGATTGTCCTCACCGGTAATTTGACCTATGTCTCGATGCACATGGTGACCCACTGCAGCCATGCTTCCGATGAAGTAAAGAATGTTTACCTCGCTCTAAGAATCAAGATCTATAGTTCGGTGCTATCTTGTATGGTTTAGAATCGAGCTTGTAAAAGGTTTGAACAGTGACCCATATGATATTGTCGAGGATCTCAAATTGATTTTTGAGACTCATGCGGCAATTGAAAGCTATGAGGCTTCGAAAAAGTTCTTTAATCGCAAGATGGAAGAGGGCAGCCCGTAAGTGAGCATGTGCTTAAGATGTGCAGGCACGCAAACAAACTTCAAAGCTTGGGTATAGTGATTCCTAATGCTTTGGGGATTTACCGTGTCCTCCAATCACTCCCAACAAGTTACAAGAACTTTGTGATGAACTACAACATGCAGAACATGAACAAGACGTTGCCAGAACTCTTTGCCATGTTGAAATCTGCGAAGTGGAGATCAAGAAAGAGCACCAAGTGTTGTTGGTCAATAAGACCACCAAATTCAAGAAAGGCAAGTCTAAGCAAAAGGGACACTTCAAGAAGGGTGGTAAGAAAGCTACCACGCCGACGAAGAAGACCAGGACCTAAGCCCGACATCGAGTGCTTTTACTGCAAGGGAGAAGGTCCCGAAGGAATTGCCCAAAGTACTTGGCGGATCTGAAGAACGGCAACATCAAGAAGAAAGGTATATCCGATATACATGTTATTGATGTGTATCTCACTAGTACTGTAGTAGTGCTCGGGTATTTGATAATCTTGGTTCGGTTGCTCATATTTGTAACTCAAACAGTCTTTGCAGAATAAACGGAAGCTAGCGAAGAACGAGGTGACGCGCTGTGGGAAACGGATCAAAGGTTGATGTGATCGCTCGACACGCTACCCCTTCATCTACCATCGGGATTAGTTTTATACTTAAATAATTGTTATTTAGTGCCTGCGTTGAGCATGAACATTATATCAGGATCTTGTTTATTGCGAGACGGTTACTTGTTTAAGTCAGAGAATAATGGTTGTTCGATTTATATGAGTAATATGTTTTACGCACATGCACCTTTGATAGATGGTCTATTCTTATTGAATCTCGATAGTGGAAATACACATATCAACAACATTGAGGCTAAACGTTTGAAATCGAGCGATAATTCGACCTATATGTGGCACTGTCGTCTTGGTCACATTGGAGTGAAACGTATGAAGAAACTCCATTCCGATGGACTTCTTGAATCACTTGAAAGATGCGAAGCATGTCTGATGGGAAAAATGACTAAGACTCCATTTTCTGGTATGATGGAGCGAGCTACGGACTTATTGGAAATCATACATACCGATGTGTGTGGTCCAATGAGTGTAGCATCGCGCGGTGGTTATCGTTATGTTCTTACCTTCACGGATGACTTGAGTAGATATGGGTATATCTATTTCATGAAACATAAGTCCGAAACTTTCGAGAAGTTTAAGGAGTTTCAAAGTGAGGTAGAGAATCAACGTAACAAGAAGATTAAATTTCTACGTTCTGATCGTGGAGGTGAATATCTAAGTTACGAGTTTGGCGAGCATTTAAAGAAGTGCGGAATACTTTCACAATTGACACCGGGAACACCACAACAGAATGGTGTGTCCGAACGTCAGAATCGAACTCTCTTAGATATGGTTCGCTCTATGATGTCACTTACGATTTACCGCTATCATTTTGGGGTTATGCATTAGAAACACCGCATTCACTTTAAATAGGGCACCGTCTAAATCCGCTGAAACGACACCGTATGAATTATGGTTTGGGAAGAAACCTAAATTGCCGTTCCTTAAAGTTTGGGGATGCGAAGCCTATGTAAAGAAGTTACAACGACAAGCTTGAACCCAAAGCGAAAATGCGTCTTCATAGGATACCCAAGGAAACTATTGGGTATACTTTCTATCATAGATCCAAGGCAAAACATTCGTTGCCAAGAATGGATCCTTTCTAGAGAAGGAATTTCTCTCGAAAGAAGTGACCGGAAGGAAAGTAGAACTCGACGAGGTTGTCGAACCTTCCGTCGAATTGCGAGTAGCGCAAAGACCGAAGAAGTTCTGTGGTGCCCGCACCAATAAGAGAGGAAGCTAATGATGATGATCATGAAACTTCTGAAGTTGCTACAGAGCCTCGGAGGTCAACGAGAACTCGTACCACCCGCATTGGTATGATTCCGTTATGAATGTCATGGTGGTGGACAACACCGATGACCCCGAGACATATGAGGAAGCGATGATGAGCCCAGATTCCAATAAATGGCAAGAAGCCATGAACCGAGATTGGATCCATGTACGAAAACCAAGTATGGACTTTGGTGGACTTACGGATGGCCGGAAGAAGGTCGAGAACAAATGGATTTTCAAGAAGAAAGCAGATGTCGATGGTAATGTTATCGTCTATAAAGCTCGACTTGTCGCAAAAGGGTTTCGACAAATTCAAGGAGTTGACTACGATGAGACTTTCTCACCGGTGAAGCTTAAAGTCTGTGGAGGATTATGTTAGCAATCGCTGCATATTATGATTATGAGATATGGCGGATGGATGTCAAAACAGATTCCTCAATGGAGACATTGATGAAGAGTTGTATATGATGCAACCCAAAGGTTTTGTCGATCCTAAAGATGCTAACAAGGTATGCAAACTTCAACGGTCCATCTATGGATTGAAGCATCCCGGTTGGAATCAACGCTTTGATAAGGTAATCAAAATTTTGGTTTTATACAAACTTATGGAGAAGCTTGTATTTACAAGAAAGTGAGGGAGCTCAGAGCATTCTTAATACTGTATGTGGATGACATATTGTTGATTGGGAATGATGTAGACCTTCTTAATAGTGTCAAGGAATATTTGAATAATAGTTTTTCAATGAAGGATCTTGCAAGCGACTTACATATTAGGCATAAAGATTTATAGAGATAGATCGAACGCCAAATATCATTGTCACAAGTACATATTTGGACAAAGTTCTAAAGAGATTTGGAATGGAAGAAAGCAAGAAAGGGTTCTTGCCCATGTTGCTAATCGACCTTGAGTAAAACTCAAAGTCCGACATCGTAAGATAGAGAAAGGATGAGTAAGACTCCTATGCCTCACCATAGGATCTCTAATGTATGCCATGCTATGTACTAGACCCGACATTGCATATGTCGTTAGTTTAACTAGAAGATATCAAAGTGATCCAGAGTGGATCATTGACAATGATCAAAAACATCCTTAAGTACTTGAGAAGAACTAAGGATATGGTTCTTTCTTATGGAGGTGATGAACAGCTCGTTGTTAATGGTTACACCGATGCTAGTTGGAACACCGATCCGATGATTCTAAATCACAATCCGGATACGTATTTATTTTGAATGGTGCAAGCTTAGTGGAGGAGTGCAAAGCAAAGCGTTGTGGCGAGATCTTCGATTGAATCGAATACATGGTCGCCGGAGGCTTCACAAGAAGCGATATGGATGAAAGAGTTCATTCTGAGCTGGGTGTGGTTCCAAGTGCTACTGACCCAATGTCTATCTCTTGTGATAACATGGGCGCCATAGCCAATGCGCAAGAACCAAGGTCACACAAGAAGCATATATCAAGCTGCGTTTCACGCTATTCGAGAACATATCCGGATGGGGATATAAAGATTTGCAAAGTACACACAGATCTGAATGTGGTGGATCCGTTGACTAAACCTCTCCGAGGGCAAACATGACCAACACCAAAGCGCCATGGGTGTTAGGTATATTACCATGTAATCTAGATTAGATGACTCTAGTGCAAGTGGGAGGCTGTTGGAGATATGCCCTAGAGGCAATAATAAATATAGTTATTATTATATCTTTGTGTTTATGATAAATGTTTACATTCATGCTATAATAGTATTAACAAGGAAACCATTAATACTTGTGTGATTTGTAAACTTAATTTGAAGTCCCTAGTATAGCCTCTATACTTCACTAGCTTGTTGGTTGATTTATGATTGTGGTTTCCTATCATGAACATTGAGATGTTATCAACAACAAGATCATATCGTTAGGAGAATGATATGGTGGACATACTCCTATAGATAAGCGTAGCATAAAGATCAAGTCATTTCAATAGTTCAATTGCTATATGCTTTACGATACATAGTAACCTAATTCCTTCGACCATGAGATCATGCATATCACCTTTACCGGATGGATGCTTTGATGACATCAAACACCACACCGTGAATCGGGTGGCTATAAAGGTGGCATTAAGTGTTCGGAAAGTATTGGTTGAAACACATGGATCAAGAGTGGATTTGTCCATCCACATGACGGATAGATATACTGGCCCTCTCGGTGGAATGTCATCCAATTGGCTTGCAAGCATGTGACTTGGTCACAAGGGATCACATATCACGGAACGAGAAAGAGTACTTATCGAACGAGGTTGAACTAGGTATGCAGAGATACCGACGATCATAACCTCGGATAAGTAACATATCGTGAGACAAAGGGAAATTGGTATCGTATGTAAGTGGTTCATTCGATCGCAAAGTAATCGTAGAAATATGTAGAGCCATATGAATTTCCATTCCTCTATTGGTTATTGTTCGGAGAAGTGTCTCGTTCATGTCCGCATAATTCACGAACCGTAGGGAGACACACTTAAGGATTGACGTTGTTTGAGTAGTTATGGTATTATGAGAAAGAGACCGAATGTTGTTCGAGTCTCGGATGGGATCCGGATATCACGAGGTGATCCGGAATGGTCCGGAGAATAAGATTCATATAAGGAAAGTCCAGTTTGAGTTCGGGAATGATTCGGTGTTTTCATCGAATGTTCTAGAAGGTTCGGATTGTCCCAAGACTCGGGGAGGGTACATGAATGTGTCATTACTTAATGGAATGATTGCATCATGTACTAAGTGTTCTTGCTGTCCCAAATAAAGGATTAAATTGAATCCTAAAGCAGAAAAGTCAAATGTCCGGTTTGAAAGTCAAACCGCCAAAACAAGAAACTGTGGGAAACAAGAAAGAGGTTGAATCCGACTTGAGGAGGAGTCTCCTCCCAAGCCGGGCGCGCCACCCAAGGCCGACTTGGGAGGGACTCCTCCCCAGCCGCGCCCACCTATAAAAGGAGGCAGGCTCCTCCTAGACACACAAGTTTCACCTCTAGATTTCCTGTTTAGAGCCGTTTTGGTTTAGAGCTTCTAATTGCTTTAGCCAGGTTTAGAGCCTTCTAATTGGTTTAGAGCCTTCTAATTGGTGTGTATAATTACTAGACCACTAATAGCCTCTCTCATAAGCTCCACCATACTGCACCGGCTTAAGGCGCGGGATCTCCTCTACTTCCCACGCCACGGTTGTCTTTGCCGGAATCGCGAGAGAGTGCTACAACCTCCATTGCTTTGGAACAAGGGAGAGGAAGGTCTTCGTCGAGTACCGAACGTGTGACCGATCAGGGAGCGCTGCCGAACGCGCGGAAGGATCGTCCACGATCTTGAGATCGGAAGTACGACTACATCACCCACGAATCGCCTCGTTAACCGCTTTGGAATCTTCGAGGGTGAGTTCCTCTATCGACTCGTTGCTACAATCTAGTAGATAGATCTTGGCTTGTTTGTTTGTATGCGATAGAAATTTTTTGTTTTCCATGCTACGAACCCCTACAGTTCGTTGGCTCACCTTCTTGCCGTCGAAAATTGAGGCCGCAAGTGAAGCGAGCTACGACGTGGCCGTGACGCCCTCGCCCATGGAAGTGCCATCGTTTCCATTGTTCCCAAACAATGTCTCGTCAGCAATGTTGCATGCATCTTGTTCGTTCTCTTGTCGCGTCTCCATCTCGGCCTCGCCGCTGTCGGCATAGCCGGGGCCACCCTCGTTGATCATGTCGTTCATGACATCCTCGTCGTCGTTTCCCACGAAATCCTACACGCCAATTTTCTATTATAAAGCGGCGCAAGCAGTGCACTGGCACTGGCGAAGAAATGTGGCAATCATACCGTGTCGTCGGCGGTCGGCCGCTCGACGCGCATTCCGTCGAACAGGTGCCTGGAGTCGGCATGTTCGCGACAGAGATGGTCCGCCGCATCGTCGACGCCTCCGGGGTTGCGTCCGCGGTAGTTGGAGTGCGGTTCAGGTCGATGGCGGGCTCTCCCGCCTCCGACGACGCCGCCTGATGTGGATGGTTTAACAGAACAGTGGTGGACTCAAGCAAGGGCGCGTCGCGGCCGCCTGGCTGAGCTGGTGGCCGGCTTGTAGGCGTGGAAGTGACTGAGCTGGTAGAGGACATGTCGGTCGTGGCCAGGCCGGGAAGAGAGACGGCGTCGGCAAAAACGGTGTCGAACGCCTCCTGCTTGATCAAGTTGACGACGTGCTTGGCGGCATTCACTGCCACCTCGTTGGCGTCGACCCTGTTTTTTGGAGGGAGAAGTGGTGTGGTTTTCGTGCCACTGATGGAGGAACCGCCAATGATAAAAGAAGGACGCACTTGGATATACGAGCGTCAGGGCCAACGCTACCGAGTCTAGATTAGATGCATGGATGGATCGGACCGGACGTGTTTCATAGAATGGTTTGGCCCGCTGGGTGCCCCGCGCATCCGTACGGACAGTTTCGAAGACACGCAGACCGTTTAGATCGCCCCGCTAAAGATACTCTAGATAATCTGTCCGAGGCATGGATACAACGGGCCATAATGCATGTCGGGGATGGATCGGCGGCGCGGTAATACGTACGGACATCCGTCCTAGCATGCATTAAGTCGCGAATGGTGCTGATAATGCGCTGGTAGCTCAGCTTCACTCTAATCGATCGACATGGACGTGGTGTTTAAACGCATCTCCACCGGACCGATTCATAGTGTCGATTTAAATCGTCTGTTTCTGTCCGTTTTGATCGGATCCCGGTCAATTTGGGTAAGGGATCCGGCCAGCCACATCCAGCGGCACGATCCACTTATCCGTGCTAGGCGAGGCAAATTTGTTTCACGGAGCTAAAACATCTTGTATTTTGAAACGGATTGACTAAAACCTATTTATCCTATTTGATGTAAAAAAAACTAAAAAAATATAGAGAAAAGGTTGTAGGGAATTAGAAAAAGTTCAGAGCAGTTTTGAAAAGTGGAAAACTTAGAATACAGGATATAGTCAAAACAAACTTTACAACAAATCCTCAAAAAATCACGATTTGGGTTATGATTTAAGAATAACAGACGAGAGTTTTATATAACGTTGAATTAATTACGCAACAAATAGGGTTTGTCCTTAACACACTAGCGACGCAATGTGGATGTCATATTGCAGAGAGAGAGAGAGAGTCTAAAAAGAGATTGTGAACATGCTTTCATACACGCCCAAGGACGATTTGCTCCATCCGTCCTCTATCGGTTCTAAAATATAAGATGTTTTAGTTTGTGAAGAGAATATATTAGACTAGTTTTATGTGTAGGTTCACTCATGTTTAGAATGAACTTACGTATTAAAAAAAAGTCTAGATAAATTTGCTTCACAAAGCCAAAACATCTTATATTTTGTGGAGGGAGTAGAACGTATTGAACATAGTTGGATATACTCGTAAAACGAGAACGTCTTATTCCTTAGTACGGAGATAGTATGTACTACCTCGTGCAGGAATATGTGGATACCACATTACTGATTTTCCTTCTTCGGTGTAACACACGAAAATGTTTACTACTTCCTTCGTCTGTTTCAGAATAGATGTCGCATATTTGTCAAAATTTTAATAAATCTAGGTATAAATCTTGAGATATCTATTTTAAAACGGATGGAGCATTTTAAAATTGTATCGTATCGTATCGGTCACGATCGAGGTTGTACGGAGAATTCACGGTATGTACGTCGTGTGAGATCATTTCACGGGCACGTAGGCCGACGTACGTGCCTTTCAGATCACTAGATCGGAATCAGAGAAAGATGCGGAGTCCGTATCTCTCCCAAGATCTGCACTCGATGCTACGCAAGTAGTATACGGACGAAAACTAAGAACAATCTTCAGGCTCACCTTTCGTCTCTCTCCTCCTCTCCTTTTCATTCAAAAGACGGGCTAGCTGTTCCATCCATCTTGGGTTTAATTTTTGGAAAAAGTCTATTTTAAACCCTGAATTCATAGAGGTTTGACGATTTAAACCCTCACGTCAAAATTCCTGTCGTTTGTACCCTGAACTAGTAAATCCCGGTCTAAATTGAACCTTGAAGGTGTTTGATGCACCGGAAAAAGGAATAATCCTGGCTGGGAATTCCGAATGTTTCACTGACTAGGTGGGCCCACGTGTCAGATTCATCTCTTATTCCCATTCGTGTCTCTCCCGTTCAGTACTCCTTCGGGAGGACGGAAAAACCGCCGGCGTGGTTGGAGCAAGGCACGCGATCAAGACGTGGCGGCCGGCTGCAGCACGTCTTGTTCGACGGCGATGCTCGAGCTCGACCTATTTTGTGCAGTGGTATAGTCAAACAGATGACTTAATCGCAGAAAATAAAAATATCTAGAAACTTGACGATTAGCTCTTATATTTGTCAAATTGGGCACGATTTTTGCCATTTTCATTCTCTGCGATCTGAACATACCAATTTAACTCTCCTAGATCTAGATGCGTATGCCTGTATTAGCACGTTTAGCTGATGTGTGTGCTTGTTGCATCGCGCTGGCCGCCGCATGCTAGCTGCTATTGCACACGCTCGCCGCAGCGTGCTAGCTAATGAGCGCTTGCTGTTGTGCACGCCGGCTGCCGCACGCTAGCTGCTGATGTACACTCGCCGTCGCCACATGCTAGCTCCCTGGCTTGATTGCCTCATGCTCCATTTCCATCCTCGCGCGCTGGGCCGCGGTTGACGCGCTGAAGCTGCTGGGCGAGGTGGTCGCCGCCGCGCATTTTGACAGAGAGAACACGAGAGAGTCAGGGATGCATGATATGAATAGATAATTGTGTTGGGTTTTGTTGTAAAATTTTGCTTACATAGCGTCGGTAATCCAGTCAAAGTACGAGGGTTTAATTTGGACCGGGATTGAGTAGTTCAGGGTACAAGCGACACGGATTTCGATCTTAGGGTTCGAATCGCCGAACCTTTATGAATTCAGGGTTTAAAATGGACTTTTTCCATAATTTTCTTGCAGCCGATGATGACCAAGCCACGCTCGACGAACGTGCCGAGAGCTTCGATCGAGAGCAAGTGTAGCGCGTACGCGTTCGCTATCGATGCGGGAGCTCTCAGCTTCCCACTACGTGTACGTGCCGTGGTACGGAAAGATCTTTCTTTTAAAGAACATGATAAGCTGCTGTCTGGTTAATTATTAGTATTAAGCTAGCAGTTTAGGCTGGAACATGCCAAAGAGTAAGTCTCCCGTCGCTTTCGTATTGTGGCGGAGGACTCAGCAATGGTACGGAAACGGTGGTACATGCCGTTGTACGGAACGGAATTCAGCACGAAAAGATCTTAGCGTTTGGACTTTGGAGTGGCATAACGAACATGATAAGCTTTCTTCTTTCTGGTTATCCGGACAGCTTTAGCTTTAAGCAGGCAAGCGTCGAAAGCAGATAAAAAAAATTCTCTCCATGGATGACTTTTGGGATTTTGTGTACTGTTATTGATAAAATTATTATTAAATTTGTAAATTTTTTTAAAAAAAATGGCGTAACGCAGGAGGAACCGAACTTGAACGCCGCAAGAGGCGGGACAAATGATTTTTTTTTAGGGAGAAGGACAAATGAAATTTCATCGTCTTCTTTCTGGTTATCCGGCTAGCTTTAGCTTTAAGCAGGCCCGCGCGGGCCCGTGGTTCCGCACTGTACGAAAGTCGCAGCAGCAATCCTCTTGTACTCCGTAGATTTTTCTTGTTTTATTTATGGCGAGTGCTACGCGTCCCCCGGGGATAAAACCTCCGATCCCCCGGCTCCCCCGTCCGACACGCGTCCTTTGGGGCCACCACTTAAAAAACGGGAAGCGCATAACTCAATCAATCTCGTCGTCCTTCTGCTCAGGTTGTCCAGCACAGCTCCACCCGAAATAAGAATTAGTCTGGTCGTCATTCCGCTCGGGCTGTCCAGACCATGTCCCAACCCCGCCATCTAGCTCCGGCGAGACCATCCGCAACAAGTCCATCGTCCCCGGCCATTCCCCATGGTAGTAGCAGCGCCGCCCGTCCCGGTAGCAAGCCCACATACGCATGGTAGCAAGCATCATGGTCCCTTCTAGCAAAGCATGCACCGACGCCATGGTAGCAAGTGTTGTCGCTGAAAGCGTCGCTGCTGCCGTGGTAGCTAGCGTCGTCGCCCCTTCCACTGCTGCCCTGGTAGCAAGCGCCGACGCAGCTTGTAGCAAAGCGCCGCTGCAGTGGTAGCAAGCGCCGACGCAGCTTGTAGCAAAGCGCCGCCACAGTGGTAGCAAGCCTCGACACAACTTGTAGCAAAGCGCCACCGCTGTGGTAGCAAGTGTCATCGCCACTTCCATTGCCGCCATGGTAGCAAGGGCAGCCGCCGCTGTGGTAGCAAGCATCGTCGCAACTTGTAGCAAAGCGCCGCCGCAGTGGTAGCAGGCCCGACACAACTTGTAGCAAAGCGCCACCGCCGTGGTAGCAAGTGTCGTCGCCACTCCCATTGCCGCCATGGTAGCAAGGGCAGTCGCTGCTGTGGTAGCAAGCATCATCGCAGCTTGTAGCAAAGCGCCGCCGCAATGGTAGCATGCCCGATGCAGCTTGTAGCAAAGTGCCGCCGCCGTGGTAGCAAGTGTCGTCGCCACTTCCATTGCCGCCATGGTAGCAAGGGCAGCCGCTGCTGTGGTAGCAAGCATCATCGCAGCTTGTAGCAAAGCGCCGCCGCAATGGTAGCAGGCCCGATGCAGCTTGTAGCAAAGTGCCGCCGCCGTGGTAGCAAGTGTCGTCACCACATCCATTGTCGCCATGGTAGCAAGGGCAGCCGCCGCCATGGTAGCAAGCATCGTCGCCGCTTCCACCGCCGCCATGGTAGCAAGTGTCGTCACCACATCCATTGCCGCCATGGTAGCAAGGGCAGCTGTCGCCATGGTAGCAAGCATCGTCGCCGCTTCCATCGCCGCCATGGTAGCAAGCGCTACCACCACTTGTAGCAAAGCCCCACCGCTGCAGTAGCAAGCGCTGCCGCCGCTATGGTACCAAGCCGTACCGCAGCTTGTAGCAATGCGTTGCCATCGTGGTAGCAAGCATCAATGCCACTTGTAGCAAAGCTCTGTCGGCGTTGTAGCAGAAGCCATCGCGGACGACCAACACATAGCACCACTGCCGGCCACGCGTAGTACCACCCCCATCCTGTCCATGTGGTAGCAAAGCTATACATCGTTGTAGCAAAACACCGTCATCCTTGTAGCAAGCCCATGTCTCCATCAACACCATCGAGAGGAGACGCGGCCGTGTCGTTGACGGCAACACCTGCTCGTAGCACCCCACTCTGGTGGCGCGTCAGCATCGTCCCTGCGGCCGTCGAGGTTGGTCTGCGCGCGAGCTGCAGGCGACATGGCGGCGGGAGATGCATGGGGTTATGGCGGCGCGGCAGCGGGAACTCCGGGATCGGGCTGAGCGCGAGCTGCATGCGGCAAGGCGAAGGGAGCTGCAGAGGGTCATGGCGCGCGACACGACTCACCTGCGAGGCGGCAGCCGCTTTGAGACGGCAAGCGGCAGCCGCTGCGCGCAAGGAGATGCATGTGCGGTAGGGAGAAATGTAGAAGAAAGGAAAGAGATAAAGGCCCACCGCTTCCTGTACATGCGGTCAGGAGAAGCCGTGCGGTGCGACCCGGGGGATAGAAGTTAGCGATCCCCCGGGGGAGGCCAATCATTTTCCTTTATTTATTATAGCCTCAGCCGAAGCCGCAATCCACTAGGCCGTGTATTAATCCTTTTAGGCCTTGTTTGGCTGATGTGTTTTTTTGTGTTTTTGTGGGTATTATCCCTAGTGGTTTTGGTGAGAACTCCCAGCTCACCCAATACTCCTGTCCTGATCAAATCCACTTCCCGATAAAACGCGACCCCCACTCGCGTCTTGATTTACTGCTCCACCCCACGGGTTTCTAGGGATAGTTTCCGGCCTTAACCGACTCCTAACCAGAGTACCAAACGGGCTTTTGAGAGTAATTTCGGATATTTGGCTAGGCGGTAAAATGCACGGGAAACTTTTTAAAAACCAGGCTGCCAAACATGGTCTTACTATGTGCGAGGAAAAAGCTTCAGTAGCTTTCACGATGAGTATTTTAGCAGTTTTCGGTACACGCGAGATGTACGTACTCGCTGATAAGTGCGCCGTGACAGCAATATGCAGTCCATTATTTATGGGTAGTTTACTAGCGTACACCTCTCCGAGAAGAAAGAGAGTTTACCACTGTACTCATCCAATATGGTCCAGCTAGCTATCCATGGGACAGAAGCATGTACTGACGTATGGAACGGTTGGGATGCACTTATTAACAGGTCGTTCAAACTTGAGATACTCCTGACTGAGCAGTGCAGGATGGCTTTAATTTCCTGACCGAGCCATGGATACAATGGGCCACCATGCATGTCGGTGTCGGGATCGATCGGCGATGCGGAACGAGGTACGGACTCAGTCCTACATGCATTAACTCGCGAATGGCAACGATGATGTCCTGCTAGCTCAGTTCTGGTGTTTTTTTCAGTCAAAGCGGAGAGTACAAATTACAATAAGACCCAAAAGAAAAAACAAGATAACAACTGGGCCCTTCAAGTTTACACATTGCACCCTGCAGGAAAGATCAGAAAGCAATCGAGTCCTGCATGCCGCTTGACACTCGCCTCCAGCCGCGGCCGCCGTCGTCGGAACCGGGGACGAACCACTTGGCCCAACGTCGTATTGGGAGCCGCGAGGAGAGAGAAAAGGCAGCCGGAGCGGTTAGCTTCGAGCACAGAGCCTCTCGACGGCTCGGCGAGGCCATCCTCTTGGCCAAAGATAGCGGTTATTTATTGCTTCCGCTTGAGATCCGGAGAAAACGCAGCATCGCCGCCGGGAACAAAGGCCCCACCCATCGCAAGTATCATGACAGAAGCCAACCTCCTTCCTTCCCTCGCCACCATGGCGCCGAGATCGGAGAGGTAGCTATCGCCGTCGACTCCACGAAGGCACACCCGAGCTTTATGGTCGAGCCATCGAGTCCGCAACCTCACGAATCGCAACCACCGCAGCGGCTGAGAGGGAGACCCGGTGACCTCGCACCGCCGAAGCACCAAGGAGTAGCTCGATGATGCGAAGAAGCGTAGCCGCCGCCCACAACCAGCCATCTCCGCCACGGCCGCGGAGCCCCGGATGGGCACAACCACACAACACCCGCAATACCGCCACTACGAAAAGAAAGGCGGTGTTCTCCTCGCCACCACGGGCCAGAAGAACAAGCCACAACACCGCCTCTTCGCCTCTCCCACAACGGCCAGAGAGAGGAGAAACGCACTCCATCGCACCACACGAACACCGGCTTTATTAACGGAGACCGCAAGCCCTTCCTCGCCGCTGGCAACCGTTGAAGCCACGACTGCGTAGAAGAACTCGACGCCTAGATCTTGCCGCAAAGATCCATTCCAGCTCAAGACTCCACCACGGAAAACACCTACACCTATTCTACAACGCCGGCACCTCCCCTCAGCCATCCCTCGCCGGCGTCGCCGGCGAGAGAGGCCTCGGTTCGGGCCGGATCTGCGGCGGGAGGCTTCAACTACAGTAGCAGAGAGGGGGTTGAGAGAGAGAGAGGGGATTTCCGAGGTGAGGTGAGGTGCGTGGATTTCGCTCAGTTCTGGTGTTGAGATCAATTTAATCGATCGACATGGACGTGGTGCTTAACATGCATGATGACTTGTCAGAACGTCAGGTATCTTGTATGTATCGATCGAGCGGGAGAAACACCAAACAAGTATTGGCATCCTGTGATTCCGCGCGCGGGGTTTGCAGGCGTGCAATTTTTACAAGTATTGGCATCAAACATGTAGCCACTACTTAGAGCATCTTCACTCGTTGGCCGAACCTAGGCAAAAAATCGGACCATTTTTTGACAGGACGGAACTAGTTTTTGGCCTGGATACGTCCATTTTCTCCTCGCGTACCCAGGTCGAGTTCCCAAGTTCGGCTAAAATTCATTAAAGATGGGCGAGTTGGGCGAATATAGGCGGATTACATCAAATTTAAACTAAACTACTATATAATAAACTTAAAATAAAAGGCCCGACGTGGCCTCCACCGATGACTTCGCCGTTCTCTGGTCAAGTCGTAGGAACTCCGTGTAGCCGGGTTTGCCGGCGTCATCCTCGTCGTCATTGTCGTCGCCGCCTCGTCAAGGTTCTGAAGGATCTCCTGGCGGCGACTTCACGCGTGGCGAGCTCTTGTTCACGGCGGTCCGCGAAGAACTGCTCCCAGTAGAGGAGGTTGTCGGTGCTCTCGGCTTCGGAGGGGTCGTCCATTCCGCCGATATACTCTTGCACATCGTATGGCAGCTCCTTCTGGCCGACGCCATGGGATAGGGATGCCGACCTCGCCTTCCACCCGAAGGCATCCGCGTGTCCGGCGCTATAGCCGGCGTCATGCGCCCCGCCTCCGAACTGGACCGGCTTGGCCGTTAGCGTAGATTCGTCATCGAGTCTTTCACCATGGTTGGGAAGGAAACGGTGAGAGAGGGTTCGCCGGAGTTTGGGCTTGTAGGTGGGGGAGCTGTGAGAGAGTGTGAAGATCTCCGGCGAGGGGTACGGCTTATAAAAGCCGAGGTGGGCGGCGAGGGCGGCAAAAGAGAAAACGACGGAAAGTTAGTGTCCGCCGGTCCATCGCGGGAGCCGAGACGACGACGATGGCGCCGTAAATCGGCGACATGTGGCCAACGCGACGGGCAGTTAATGTCCGGCGGTCGTCGCGTGGTTCCGAGGATGACGACGACTCGGCTTCTTTCGCTGACTCGGCGGGTTCCCGCGCCGCTTCGTTTTTTTCGTCGAACTCGTTGAGTCCGGCATTCCTGTATGATCCGGAAACACGGTTCACCAGTAGTCCGGGTCCAAAATGGCCCAAATCCGAACAATGATCCTTGGTACGCTGACGCCAATTTTCGTCCGAATCAAATTCGTCCGGATCGGCCTTCCGAGAGAGGCAGTGGAGATGCTCTTAACCCTGCATGTATTTGAATTGGCACTTTGGCAGGCAAAATCTAAAAAACTGATCTCGTGACTGAGTCGTCTTGCCTGCAATCCCCCAAGCAAACCACGGGATCTTCGTATGGAGTTCATGCACTGCAGTCCTCTAATGGAGAAGCTGGCCGGATCTTCGGGATTGCCTCGCCAAGGCAAAGTCTTCTGGTCGATCGCGTTTACTCCAGCTGCATGCGCGGCCGGAAATGTCCACGCGTAAATGCTACGTGCCGGACCAGAACAAGCCCTACACCTACTCCTACTCCTACGTGCTAAGTACTGTACCTAGGTACACAGAACAAATCGAGAGACGACACGTCATGTACAACGACAGCAACGATCGAGCATAAGTAGAAGATCAGCAAGAACACACAACGAAAAAAAAATAGAGAGAGAAACCAAGCAGCCGTATTCCCAGGTCTTTTCCGTAGCAGAAAAAGGGAGATATCACTCGGGAAAAAAACAGAGAAGGAAACAGCCTGTATTCCACGAGCTAGGCCCACCGGCACGCCACTCCAGCTAGCCTCACCCTCATGTCGCGGTCGCGGCGCAGCGGCCGTTCCGTACGAGCCGGACTACGGACGCCGCACGGCACGGATCGGAGAGTCGGGGGTCCGGTCACGGCACGCGCGCGCGCGCGGGTGACGGCAGCCAGGAGCCCCCACCAGAGTTGCGACCGGGAATCGCATCGGTCGGTCTCGGGTCTTGGCCATGGCTGGGAGCGAGAGGACAACCGTCTCGGGCCTGGGTGGGTGCGGCGAGTTAAAGAGGGGGCAAAGGTGGGCACGATCGCACGATGGGGGGTCCGGCGCACCGGCTTTTTGTCTCCCGGTACCAGCCGGGTACACCAAACGGTACCCGCGCGTACGTACCTCGGTCCCGGCCCCTCCAGTCTCCACCCCGCTCTCGAGGATTCAGCAAGCCCATGCTATGCTCACGCGCGTGCATCCATCTCCAGCTTCCTTCTCTGTCGTCTAAGTATTTTTTTTAACAAACTGAATCCTAACAAATATATTACGTAGTCCAACCACTAATAAAATGCTTGCACCTGTTGAAACACCACGCAAGGAGGCTACTACTAGACTTGAACTTGTGCGCACGCAAACAGCTAGGTTTACTCTTACAGTGGTGGAGTGTAGGGTTAAATCAGAGGGGCAGCCAAGATCAATGTTCACAGCTTAAATGTCATCATGCATAGATATTTTCTAATAAAATAGAATACGACTATTTAGTACGAAAATAAAGAAATCTGCACTTTTAACCACTGGATACGCCCCTCTACTCTAAGGTATGCCTGCGTGTCCGACGTTACACGGTCAAATCTTCATGCAGTTGTCCGTGCCTTCTGATCACTCAGCCAAACCCTGGTGGTAGATGTCAATAGATGGAGTTACATAGTGAGCTATGTGTGCTTTTCTAGAGGTCAAATTGAAACAAATTATTTTTTTATAGGAAAAATGGATTATGGAAACACTAAATTGGAATGTCACCCAGTATGGATTACAATAATTTGAAAATGCTAGTATTTTTATCCACAGATGTGTCAATAGATTTGTAGGAAACGAGTATATACATTTTAGAGCATTCGTAACAAATAGTACAATGAAATTTATATATTAAATGAAGACAAACCCCACAACGTTCTGAAAAGATGAACCCCCCTTCCCTCCCAAAAAAACCATGGCCAATTATCCTCATGTGGGATGAACCGGGTCTTGAACCTTGGTCGACCAAGCCACTATGTGTGCTATTTTTTTAAAAAATAATACATTTTCTAATCAATTTTATAAATAATACACAAAATGGATATTTTTCAAATCTAGTGCGCCGTCTTTATTTCAAAAACCGACCAAACCCCGTCTTTAATTGAAAAGCCGACTAGCAATGGTCTTTAATTCAAAAGACGACCAACGATGGTCTTTAATTCAAAAAACGACCGGTTGGTTGGCTTTTCAATTAAAGACGAGGTCTGGTCGATTTTTGAAATAAAGACGGCGCGCTAGATTTGAAAAATATCCATTTTATGTATTATTTGTAAAATTAATTAAAAAAATGTATTATTTTAAAAAAATTAGCACTATTACCATCGAGGTACTAATGTGTTTGCAGTACAAGAAAACAAAAAGAGACATTGCATTGGATTTAAATAAGCTGACATCCTACAGACGTTATTATATTTCCTTTGATCTATATTTATTGTTGCTGGATTGGATATATTTAATAATAAAACATGTCAAGATATATCAATTTCTGCGACAAAAAGTGCAATAAAAAGAACTTGATGCTATGGCAGGATAGTTGTTTTGGTGTGCACATAGCACAAACGATGGCTTCTCTCACATTTTGTTTCAATTCATGGCTAGAAATATACTAGCACCAAGAAATAAAAGATGAAAAAGGCAGGAAAAGTGGCAAAGAGCACTAGCCCCTACCCTATAAAGCAGGGAGGAGCGCAACACCCCGCCCAGCACTAGTCTACTCCGAACAAACACGCCTTGACCCTTGCGCTCTCCCTCCCCAACGCCAAAGAACCCACCTTTCCTCCTCCCCGCCGCCGCCTCCATCCCCACAGCGCCACCATGAAGCGCATCTTCAGACGGCTCTCCCGCGTCGAAGCGGTCGACTCCGCCGCGGAAACCTACAGCCAGCTCCGGACCCCGAAGAAGGCCTCTTCCTGCTCCGGCGGCGGCGGCGCGCGGGTGCCGCAGGGGCACGTGCCGGTGTGCGTCGGCGAGGAGGGTGGGCCCGTGGAGCGGTTCGCCGTGCGCGCGGACCTGCTGGGCCGGCCGGCCTTCGCGGCGCTGCTCATGCGCGCCGCCCAGGAGTACGGGTACGGCCACCCCGGCGCGCTCCGCATCCCCTGCCCCGTCGCCGACTTCCGACGCCTCCTCGTCCGCCTCTCCTCCGACCCAACCGCCGCCGCCGAGTGCTAGGCGCGCCCTCTGCTCCGCCCTTCTCGGCCTGCCACTGTACAATCTGCCCTTCATCCCCCTTTCCGGAAGATTCACCCCTGGGCACTGGGCAGAATTGCAATGTACATACGGAGGCAGGCCGGAGAAGAGGCGCTGGAGCGAGGGCAGGATTTGGAGATGGATTTTAGGCGTTTCTTACCTCCCGCAGCTTCGTAGTAACTTTTTTCTTACTGCAAGCAGCTTTGAGCCGAATGGAAGAACTAATAGGTGTTCCTTTTTCACCCCTTCTAGTTCTAGGAATTGAGCGTGTGCGTGTGTGTGTTGTGCTAGAGATTTTGAGGTGTTCTTCAGCGTTAACCATATACCACTACTAGATGTCATCCTGAGGCTGGTTTCATGATGCCATATTGTTACCGAGGTAGCAGTAACTTTTAGCAGTACTGCATTGTTATGAATTTCGGCTATGGTCCGATCCAGATCCATTTGAAGCTCAGGAATTTAAGTTATCATGTACGGAAGATTGTTCAAAAGAGACGCCGAGTTTTCGCTTCTGAAACTTTATCTTCTGCTTGCTTTTACTGCATTGCACTGCGTTTTGGGAGGGCATGAGTTAACCAACACTGGCGCAAGCTTGTGGTGGCAAGCAATGCTATGCTGGTGGTCCGGGCAAAGATAGCAAGGATATACTGATTAAAGCAGAATCTGCCAACGAGATAGTATGAAATGCTACCGTAGAAATGCACTTATTTCTAAGATCCAAGACAAGACAGGCAGTACATTTAGAGCTTTGACAACTGGTCTGGTGTAAGACTAACAATATCTTCAGCCAGACAAGGAAAAACAGGAAAACTGCAGCCTGAGTCTGATCTGAATTGCTCTCTCTCTATTTGCCTCACTCGACTGCCGTACTGTTCGTAATAATCTGGTTAGCATCTTCAGCGATATCCTTATAGCAAGGGCACTGTAATTGTAGATGTGAGGCTGTTAATTTTAGCTATTCATTGGGTCTGTGTCTGTCATGTTTCCCTTTTACAACGAAACTGACTGTCAACTGGGTGTGTCTTATTCCCTTGTACTATAACGAAACTGAATTCAGGTTACAAGTGGATTAACACCTTGGCACGCCAGAGATATATATTGGTACGACAGGGCCAGGTTAAGAAGGAAGCATCCTGCAGAACTTGCAGTCCTGTTTGTATCGGCACGACACAACAGTTAGCTGATCGTCAGGATGTCATGCGAAGGACGGTTTGGTTTGGCACAAGCAGAAAGTAGAGGCAGACGAGACAGCCGAGATCGGTTGCTTCTGTTTTCGTTTTCGTCATGGTCCGAAACATCGTTTTCCGTATCGCTGCCTGAAAGTGAGACGAATCGAAGACCAAATTTCAGAAAGTCTTTGTTGTAATTTCGCCATGTGATGATGCTGTAGTTCACCAGATTGCATGCCCGGCTTAGCCGCCAGTCCTTCATCACAGAACGAAGGAAATAGTGTCCCAAATTTCAGCACGCGGGTTCACCCGAAGCTTCAGACGTGTTTGCGCCGCCACCGAAATGAAACATGGGAATAGATAACGCATGGATTCAGGAAATGTGGACTGACTAACCGTGGATCATTATAGGACCAAACGAGCAGCCCCATGTGCAGACACAATGAGTACTGTCCGACCGGTACAGTTGAGAGAAAACTGCTGCGTTCAGACAGAAGATTCAGCCTAGTAGTATGCTAAGTACTACACTTTAACCAACAACTAATCTTGGATTATCATTGTATGTCATCACGCATGACTTGGTCGTCGTAATGATTGTGGCAGAACCGGTCACAAACCGTGTCTGAATCTGGAGGGCCCCTGAATCTCCTGCCTGAAATAACTAAGCATCCCATACAGAACATCATAAAATACTAAGCATGTACTCCCTCCGTTTGGGATTATAAGTCTCGCGTGGATAACTAGGTTGTCAATTTAAACAACAAAATATAAATAGTATACCATAAAAATTGTATCATTAGAAACTTTAGAGGTTATATTTTCTAATGGTATAACTTTTGTGATATATAAGTTATATTTTGTTGGTCAAATTAATATCCGCGTAGGACCTATAATCCCGAACAGAAGAAGTACGTACATACTTCCAAGCTTGGACAATTGAGGAAAAACTTTATACACATAATCAATGTGCTGCTCGTACAATATACTACATCCCGCAGTGCAAAGGACACAGACAACTCACATCTCCTTTGAATTCAGCTTGGCGATATGGGAGGAGAAAAGGTCAGCAACCTCACATGGCGATCACCTGTTACTACCTGAATTTGTGCCTGGGAAGAGAGTTACTACTGCCACTACCATCAGCAGCTTTTCTCCTTGCGTGAATTCGATCAGATCATGTGTGGCGATGCGGCTGTTTTAATGTGGTCAAACTGCCAAAGGCAGGCATACAGTACCACAACATGATCATCGTCTCGGGCTGCATCCCATGTTTGTCATTTCCAATGGACTGTATCGAGAAGAGGGCACCACATCCACATGGCGTGGTGGATCCGTGGATGAAGCCTGCGAAGGACACGTTGGGAGGTGGCTGCCAATAGTCTCATGCCTCCTTGTGCGGTACTGCGGTTGGACAGCCGCGTGTGGCCTGAGAGCAGGTCCAGCAGCTTTCCAATTTTTTCTTCCCTATGTCTCCACGTAGGGGTTATCCCTGAATAGATTCTTCTTCCATATTGTGTTTGTCTCCGGGAGCTCCCCTATATCGTCTCCCCTAAATCATATTCAACTATATTATAACAATATTTCATAACTAATTTCTTTAACTTTTATTTGCTATTGTTCATATAACACATGAACTAGTTCATACAACATAGGAACTTGTTCATAAATGTAACAAAATATAAAATACTACAAATAAGGAAATAGTTCATACAACTCATGGTATCATGTTCAACATGACAAACAAGTTAACTCTTAGCATTTTCAATTATTATGACTTACGTAATACCCTAGGCCATTTATGTAATAATTTAGCACGTAGCATTGTCGCCTCCTTTCTACCAATTGGCCTTGTTTCTAGAACATCGCAAATTTCGATGTTGGGATCCATCGCGCGATCCTCATTCAAGTTTGTGTTTGCACTAGGAGTAGATGAACCACGGGTTGTATTAGAGATCTTTTTCTGTTTTTTTGAGCTTGAACTCATATCAACCTTAGAAGGATCGGCCATCAAATCAATCTGCATCTATATAAAACTCACTGAAATTTATTTAACACAAGCATGGCATAAGTTAACACTGAAAATGAACAGTTGACGGAAAAACTAACAGAAAAATTGTAGGAACAAACTAAATATTGCACAATAAACAGCTAGTACATCAATCTATCTCAAATCGAGAGCAAAAACTGAACCAAGTAATGAAGCTGCTCTACATGTTCCCTGATCCCATCTTAAAAATTCTGGAGAACAAGGCTTGATCTACTCCCTGACCCCATCTTGGTCAGCTGGCTCAGCTCTCCCAGACCCCTCTTCGTCCACTCGCTCAGATCGCTCACAGGCAGGAGACGTAGAACAGCTTCCCGCGCCCAATCTCCGGCCTCCCGTTCTTCCCCCTACGCCCAATCTCCGGCCTCTCCATGATCCCGCTCCGCGGCCGCTGCGAGGTCCCCGCTCCATGCCCCATGCCACCGCCGCGAGGTCCCCTCCCCACCTCTATCTACCGTGATTCGCTCCTCCCCTACCTTATCTACTTCGTCCTCTCCCATCCCACCATTACAGTGCATCTGGAGCTCGATTTTGAGCTCGATTCATGCGAAATAAAAGAGAAAACGGGGGCGGGTACGAACCTGGGCGACGCGCGTGGTGGCGGGAAGGAAGAATCTGGAGCGGGCGGTTGCTCCCGGGGATGGATAGGGGAGGCCTCCACCGCCCCGATGTGTAGGGGAGAGGAGGGGCTGGGTTGGGGACGCGGAAGGAGGGGGGCGATGTGTAGGGTGCCTGCTGGAACCGATTTTTTTGCCCTTGACAACAAGACGTGCCTTGTACTTTTCAATAGTACCATCAGGTCTAAGCTTTTTCTTGAACACCCATTTACATCCTACAGGTTTACACCCATAAGGACGATCGGTGATTTCCCAAGTACCATTACCTAAGATGGAGTCCATCTCGCTTCGGATAGCTTCCTTCTAGTAGTCAGCATCTTGAGATGCATAAGCTTCTGAGATAGAAGTGGGAGTATCATCCACAAGGTACACAATGAAATCATCACCAAATGAATTTGCAGTCCTTTGTCTCTTGCTCCTTTTGTGAGCTTCATTGTCATCCTCCACAGGATCATCATGGTTTTCTATCGGCATAGTGGGTTCAGGAATTATAGCAAATTCCTAACTAGATGAACTAGTCATCTCCTGATTTGATGAGCTAGACATACCTTTTATATGAAAGATGTCCTCAAAGAAAGTCGCATCATTCGACTCCATAATTGTACCAACATGCATGTCGGATACCTCAGATTTTACTATCAAAAATCTATAGCCAATGCTATGAAAAGCATATCCCAGAAAAACACAATCAACGGTTTTTGGTCCAAGCTTTCGCTTCTTGGGTATTGGAATATTCACTTTCACCAAACAACCCCAAGTTCGTAAGTAAGAGAGTTTAAGCATTTTCTTTTACCATTCCTCAAATGGAGTCATGGTTTTATCCTTTACAGGAACACGGTTTAGGACATGACACGCAGTCATTAGCGCCTCCCCCACCATTCCTTGGAAAGCCCCGATGTATCTAACATGGCGTTAACCAAATCAGTTAGAGGGCGGTTCTTCCTTTCGGCCACCCCATTTGACTGAGGTGAGTAGGGAGGCGTCCTCTCATGTATAATACCATGTTCCATACAGAATAAATCAAATTCATTTGAAAAGTACTCTCCACCACGATCCGATCTTAGCCGCTTGATTTTAAGATCAAGTTGGTTTTCTGCCTCAGCTTTATAGATTTTGAAGTAGTTCAAAGCTTCATCTTTAGATTTTAGAAGATAAACATAGCAATATCTAGTGGAATCATCAATTAACGTCATAAAGTATCTTTTTCCACCTTTTGTCAACACACCATTCATCTCACAAAGATCTGAATGTATAAGTTCTAGCGGTGGTGAGTTTCTCGGTTCCGCAATCGTATGAGACTTAAGGGTTGCTTGCTTTTGCACACAAACTTGGCACTTAGAACCTTTGACAGTGGTAAATTTCGGAATTAAACTCATATTGGCTAGCCGCGTCATGCAACCAAAGTTAATATGACAAAGTCATGAATGCCAAACATTGGACTCATTATTATTACACACATGATTAATAACTTTAGTACATGAGTCTGACAAAGACAAGCGGAACAGACCTCCGTACTCATAACCCTTTCCAACAAATTGAATATATTTAGAAATTACAACTTTATTGGACTCAAATACCAACTTAAATCCATCTTGACATAAAAGTGATCCGCTGACGAGATTATTATTGATGGAGGGAACATGCTGCACATTCTTCAGCTGTACGGTCTTCCCCAAAGTAAACTTCAGATCTACTACCAACACCATTAACAGAAACACGTGAGCCGTTTCCTATCAGCACGGAAGAAGTCCTTGAGACCTGATAAGAGGAAAACATGGAAATATTAGAACATACATGTGTATTAGCACCCGTGTCTATACACCAATCAGGAGAATGACATACTGAAAGGATAGTAGATAAAATACCGTACCCAGCATCCTTCATCTCAGTATCGCTAATAACAACATTAGCGGCATTGCCGATGTTCCCATGTTAACGCTTGTCAAAGCGATTAGGACACCTAGGAGCCCAATGATTAGGATCACCATAGACGTGGCAAGAGCCTTTCCTCTTATCATTTTTCTTCTTGAAGTTGGTTGAGTGCGTGGCCTTGTTCTTGCCATCGAACTTCTCATTTCCTTCAGATTTGTTCTTGTTTTTGAACTTGTGGGATTCTAAGTTTTTCTTCTGTACCAAATTGGCACTAGAACCTCCCTCAAATCCTCGAGCATTTTTTTCCTTTGCTCTCGCCTTTTCTTCCACATGAAGAGACCCAATGAGATCTGTAACGGAAAACTCTTGTCTCTTATCTTTCAGAGAGGTAGCAAAGTTTCTCCACGAGGGAGGAAGCTTGACAATAATGCCACCGGCTACAAACTTGTCCGGTAAGGTACACTTGAACTGCTCAAGTTCTTTGGAAAGTGATTGTATCTCATGAGCTTGCTCAACGAGGGAGCGCTCATCAACCATCTTGTAGTCATAGAATTGCTCCATGACATACAACTCAGTGCCAGAGTCCGAGACCCCAAACTTGGCCTCGAGCGCTTCCCATGCGTCCTTGCCATTATCAAATGACATATACGGGTCAACAATGTTGTTCCCGAGAACACTGAACAAAGCCGCCATAAACATGGTATCGGATTTCTTAAAGTTCACTTCCTGCTCACCAGAAAGATCTCCTTCAGGCTTGCCAAGAGTAGCGTTATATAAGTTTAGGTTTTCAAACCAGAGAACTGCTCTCTTGCGCCATCTCTTATAGTGCATGCCATCAAAAGAAGGCGGCCTAGTAGCCGCAGCTACACCAGTGGAATTCAGTTGCCTATAATCAGGTTTTTGGATTGTTGGAAATATAAGCAATAATCCATATGATTTAATCTGGATAATAAACTGATAAAGCATGATCATACAGGAGGTACTAAAACCAACCATGCAGATCAACAAAGTAGATGGACAGATTACATATATACAAGATAAACCTATCACATCTACGGCAAACGCTAGACCTAGAAACTCTAGCAAAATCCGAAAGAGAGAGATTGGAAACACATACGATGCAGTTGTGCGGCGGTGGTAGCGATAGCTGCCGCCCATGTTGAGGTTGCCGAAGAGGTCGTGATGTCCGGAAGAAGTCCTCGTCGAACTCGTCGGACAACGCCGTGGTTGCCGAGTCGCGCTTGAGCGCTTCCCAAAACCTGATCGCCTCACCCGCATAAAGTTCACGAGGCGGGGTTTTGAGGCCTATCCCGATCTGGTGGTGCACGCAAGCCGGGATGGGGAAGACGAAAGCGGCGGCGCAAGGTTCTAGAGGTAGGCGCGTGCGAGGATTGATTCACCGATTAGGTTTAGCGCAGACGCTTATATAGTGCAGGTTAGTGAGATCGTGGGCTCAGCACACGTCCGAGTCGGTAACAGCCACGTCCATAAAAACTGAAAACTGATATAATTAACGCGTCCATTAATAACTCATAATCAGTTTTCCCAACCAGCAAAATAAAGCTCGGATCGGCGAGATTCCCGCAACCCGCGGCGCGCGCGTGTCGTGACGAGGCGAGGTGTGGTGAGGCGTGCGGCGTCGGAGGAGGAGTGCGCGAGGGCTACTCTTCTTGTCACGCCTTAGTGAGTGGTGCAACACTCTACTATATAAGGTGGTCCAACTCCTCTTCAACTAGCAATATGGGACTAAACTTTAGCACCACTAGCACAACCATATGCTGCCATATACAAGTGGGCCAAAGAGAATTTCAGAATTTGTCTAATGGGTCAGCAGCCCAAAACTCATCAAATTTCAACAGGATCGAAAGTCGCCTGGTGGCAACAAAGGACAGAGCTTCGCGGCGCTCCCTCCCGAATCAAACTGTCGGAATAAAACATGGGCGCACACGACCGAATACCATCTGATCCAGCGATCATCAGGCATAGAAGCGCTGGTACATTCACCGGCGGAGCCTTCCGGAACTCCCCACTCCGGCCAAATCAAGAACCATCCTCAGGAAGGTGATCATCTCCAGACAAGAGAGACCCTAGGCCGAACCACCTTTATTCGACCGGTCGACCAACTCCGACGGGGGAGAAAGGCCACGCACCATGCCTCGTGAAGCCGGACGAACCCAGAAGCCATCCCGATGCCGGCTGCAAAAGATCCGACAGGAAACGGTCGAGATCGGGCTCGACACTCTCGTGCCATCACCATCCGGAGGCATAGGCCGGGAGGACTGCGCCACCCCTGCCTATGACCTCCCACCGCCGCAGAGCCGTCGCCGCCACCGGCACGCGGTGTGTCAGCCTCTTGCCTTGCACCGTCTGCCGTGACCCACAGCAGGGCAAGCCCCGCGCCGTCGCCGAAGTTCCCAGCGCCAGAGCCACGTCCAAGCCGAGAGGTCCCACCCCGCGCGAGCAACCTAGGGAAGGGGACGAGGAGGCTCATTGTCCGGGCCACTGGGCCGTAGCTTAACCGCCCTCTGGCGGCGGCGAGGGAGGAGTGGCGTTGGTGCGGATCTAGGGTTCCCCCTGTCGCCACGCGGGGACAACAAGGAGGGAGGGAGGGATGGATGCAACTAGGACCTGTACCTCATAAATGGAGGGAGAATTTCACTTCCCCGGCCTCTGCACCAACTAGGGATGCACACAACCATTAAGCATGAGTATCAGGATTTTTAAACTTGGTTAAGCACCAAGCCTGGTCCTCAAGATAAATTGCATGAGTACCAGGAAAGTCTGATCCTCAAGTATAAATAGGAACCTTAATTAGCTTCCGTGATGATTTGAACTCAGGTGTTGGGTTTTGTACATCCACTTCCCAACCAGTTGAGCTAGTCTCACTCCCCCTTTAAATGGAGAGAGGATTTCACTTCTCTGGCCTCTGTACTAACTAGGGATGCACACGGCCATTAAGGATGAGTACCAGAATTTTTAAACTTGGTTAACCACCAAGCCTGGTCCTCAAGATATATTGCATGAGTACCAGGAGAGTCCGGTCCTTAAGTATAAATACGAACCTTAATTCGTTTTCGTGAGAATTTCAACTTATTAGGTGTTGAGTTTGCGCATGCATCCACTCGTCTAACCAGTTGAGCTAAGCTCATTTTCCACACAAGTGGTATGTACGTGTGTCCCATGGAGATCTGGCTGGAGCATGGATGTACGAGTTGTAAACAGCTACTACTCGTATATGAACTGTGTGTGGAGTCTACATCACCATCACCGTCACGACGCACTTAATTAATTTATCATGTCCGGCGTGAGGGGCCATCGCGTGGGTACGGCGCACCGCTATTTTCCCCGTTCGAAATTGGTTTAAGCGTAGTATTCCGCCGCCCTACATCTCGCCTCTCCCGACGACGACTTCGTGGTCTTGGATTGAGAGCTTTCACTTTCAACGCCTGCGTGCGTAGTAAAGCTAAGGCTACGCGAGAAAAAAACAAGGTTATCTCCAAACGGAAGATCTTTGTGTCCTCTCTCTTTCTTTCCGTACCACGGCACGTTGTACTCCGTAGTGTAAAAACCGAACGAGTCCTCTTGGTATTTTTTCGTCAAATCTGTCTAAATCTTAAAACTTTAACCGAATTTGATTCATTGTCGAAACTATTCGAAATCTGATCCTTGGGATTGACGCCAGCTTAAACGGTGTCGAAGATGTATATATCGACGCCAAAACGAAGCAACTGAGAGGCAACATCGATGGTCCGCGCTATGTGATATTATATCACATGGCGCCGACCCCCCGAGCATGTCTCCCAACGGCTTCGTGTTAGCGCAGATCTGCACATCTTCGGCGTCGTTTAAAATGACACCGACTCTAGGAGTCATGTTTTGAATTAGTTTTAAAAAGATATCACATAGAATTAGTTTCGTAAAATATTAGATTTAAAAAAGAAAAATTCGACCTCTCGCGTCAGAGAGTGGCGCGCGACTTTCGAAACTCATGGCACCCGCTGAGTACTCCTTGACGGAACAGCTCCACTTTTGACAGAAAAGGAGACTCGAGAGACGAAGACGAACGGTACGCATCAAGTGCAGATCTAGAGAGCAGGATACGGATGCATCTCTTGATACCGAGTGCGGGTAGTGAAAGGCACATCGGCCTACTATCGAGGCAGCAGAATCAAATCATCTCACACGCAGTATCTTTGATTTTTCCTTTTCAACATTGATCGAGAGACTTGCAGCGGACCAGCGGCAGTATACTCCATAATATTGCTGTCAGAGCGACCGGTTCGGGAAAATCCTGTCACGGCGTGCGGGGTGACCCAGCGACCCTCGGATTATTTTGTTTCGTCTATACATTTAATCTGAGGCTTTGGTTGCGTTGGTCCGGACGCACGCGGATATTATGGATGTTTTGCCCGCGCGTGTCACTCTCCCACCCGTCAGCCACCGCTTACCGGCGATATTGATTTAGACGCGGTCAGAGGCACCGATTCAGATGCAACCACGACATCGACGAGAAAAAGGCGTGCGACCTGTGTCATCAATGACGACAAGGCGACATCGACCCGCTGCAGGCGCTGCGTTCCAGCGGGCATTGATGGCGAAGAAGCGGAAAGCTACGCGTGTTTACGGGCGGCTGGGCTATTTAACCCTGCGCTCGTTGATGCTGCACTCCTCACCTCTCGCCATCGCAAACCTAGCTACTGGCCACCACCACCGCGCCAACGATAATGACGCCTGTCATGAAGCTGAAGGGAGGGCAAGAACGACCAGGCGTTGGCTCTAGCAGCGTGCTCCGCCGGCCGACCTTCCTCCGCGACACATCCTCGCCGCGCCTTGGCCGAGGATTTCGGGGCCGCGTGAGGCTCGCCCGCCACCGTGGCCCAAAGGAGGCGTCATGGCGGCAGATTCCAGATCGCGGAGTGCGTCGGCCGGAGGTAAGGCCGGGGCATCAGGCACAACGACATGTCCCTCCCCACCACGGCACTGAACCAGACCGCGTCCCGCCGCTGCCCAAGAGCTAAAATTTGGAGGAGGAGATCCGCCGCCGGATCAGGGGCCTCCCGCCGGCCCAACGGGTGGACGCCGCCTTCTAATTCGAGGCGTACTGGAAGGAGTTCCTCGAATGGAGCACAAGGTGCGGCGCGCCACCACCATCCGCCGCGACCTGCAACTAGGGTAGGTCTAACCGCCCACGACATCGACTCGGACGAGGAGGGCGCCGTCAACCACTCCGACACCGAGCTCGGCAGCGAGGACGACAACAACAACGAGGAAGGCGACAACGACATCGTCGTCAAGCAGGAGGTGGTGGACTACGTCGTCATGAACCTCGCCCGAGTACGGGCGAGAATCGCGCGGGCGACGAGGATGCCTTCACCGAGCAGGCCATCGCGACTAGCGCATAGGAGGAGGAAGCCTAGTGGCGCGGCTACAAAAAGGCCCTCAAGCTCACCCGCATGGTGGCTGAGACGAACGTCCAGCTGCCTCGTCGCCGGTGCCGGTTTGGACGCCTCCGATCGCACCGGAGGTAGAGATAGAGCTAGCGCACCTCTAGCATGGTCTGTAGCCTGTGCGGGCGATCAACCCGCCTGCGTCTGCTCCCGTTCTGGCCCTACCGCCGCCCAACCTCTAGACGCTGCCGGAGTACATCGACCTCGACCCGTAGATGGAGAAGACGGCGTCGGCGCGCGAAGATCGGTAGCTAGGGCTAGGGTTAATTTAAATTATGTTTATTATATTTTGAACGATAAATTAAGTATATATTTTGCCAGTTTTTCCCGCGAATTGTTTGTGTTTGAATCTAAAAAAAGATTGCCTCACCCAGCGCGAACAAATGAATCATACCGCTAGACGCGGCTTGTCAGACATTCCTGACCCAAATAAACAGAAACAAACCATTTAAGATCTTTAAGAGCATCTCGAGCGACACGAGAAATCGATTCGTAACCGTGCTAGCGGGCAAGAGGACATGACACGCAGCGGCGCAAAGTAAACCAATTGACACGATCCATCCGTCTATCAAGTTTAGGATATGAAGATGTGCACGTTCTAGCGGCACGACCTAGACCCACACATGTCGTGTAAGTGACATATTAACATCTTGGCCCATCAGAGGTACACATTGGTACGACAGGGCCAGGTTAAGAAGGAAGCATCATCCAGAACTTGCAGTCCTGTTTGTATCGACATGACACAACTGTTATCTGATCGTCAGGCTGTGATGTGAAGGACGGTTTGGTTTGGCACACACTGAAAGTAGACAGCCGAGATTGGTTTCTTCTGTGTTAGCAAACCCAAAGGTCAGCCCACGTTTAATCGGTGTATTCGAATGCCTAAGGTCTCTTTTATCACAAAATTCGTGACTAAAGGAAAAGATTTGCCTAGTTATATAAGCTGATGTCGACCTCCTTCAACTAGTAAGATGGAACTAAACCGGGAGGAGTTCCTCCGGACCAATTCCAGCTGTGCCGCCTGTTCGAGTGCTGACATCACATCCTTCTAAACCGGAGTGATGCAGATAGCCACACACCTAATAGCGGTATGCACGCTGCCTTTAATATCAGATGTTAGCGATCCAAAGGTCACTAACAGCGGTGTGCGTGTCGCTGCCTGAAAGTGAGACGAACCGAAGACCAAACTTCACAGAGTCTTTTTTGTAATTTTGTCTATGCGATGTTGCAGTTGTTCACCGGATTGTAGATCTTAGCCGCCGGTCCAAGGAAAATAGTGTTCTGAATTTCAGTGCTATGCAGGTTCCCATGAAGGTTCAGATGTGTTTGCACCGCCACCGAAATGAAACATGGGAATAGAGAACGCATGGATTCAGAAAATGTGGACTGACTAACCGTGGATCAATATAGGACCAAATCAAGCAGCCCCATGTGCAGACACAATGAGTACTGTCCGACCGGTACAGTTGAGAGCAAACTGCTCCGTTCAGACAGAAGACTCGGTAGCGCCCCGCTCCCAGCCTAGTATAGTATCCTAACTACACGATAACTAACAACTAATCTTGGATTATCATTGTATGTCATCGCGCATGACTTGGTCGTCGTAATGATTGTCGCGGAACCGGTCTCAAACCGTGCCTGAATCTGGGAAGTTCCCTGAATCTCCTGCCTAAAATAACTAAGCAACCCTAACAGAACATAAAATACTAGGCATGTGTACGTACATATTTTTAGGGTTGGACAGTTGAGGAAAACATACATAATCAATGTGCTGCTCGTACAATACTTATGATTCAGTCCGTAGATGGGCGCACCTCCATTTATAACACCTAGCCCTCCCAGTAAACCAATGACTCGCGCCCGAGCTATGCTCCTACAAGCCAAGGTTAACTCGCTCCTTTCCTTGTGTGATTTCGATACGCCCCTGGATGGCTTGCTACTTCATACGCATACACTGTGCATCATCAAGTACGAAGAGAAGGACCCATGGGACGGAGGAACCGGAGCGGAAGCAACCAATCGCTGCCACACTCAAGCGGTACTACCGGACCCTACGGCCGGTACTACCGGATCAAGCGGCACAACCGCCCCCACGGACGCCCAGAGAAACCCAACCAAGGAGACGACTACGGTACTACCGCCCAGAACCGGTACTACCGGTACTACCGCCTCCTACCGCCACAAAGCGACTCGACGGAAGCTCCAGACCGCCAGGTACTATCATTTCAGGCGGTACTACCGGCTATGCACGATTACCGGGTGCCCGACCGTACTACCGGTCTTGATGAACCAGATCGCATCGTTGTTCGCCGCATACTGCACTTTACTATATTTTCCCATTTGTTCGTCAGAAACTACCCCTGTTATGTGGCCGGCCTATATATAGCCCCCACCCTCCATTGTAAACCCTAGACTTGGATAATAATAGAATGAGGACACCCCTTTGAGGATCTTTCATCTATTGGTATCATGCTCCTACCAAGGGGCACCCTATTATCCACAACCTCTTGGATCTTGCCTAGTGCGTTCAAGTTGTACAAGGCCTTGGGTTCTCGATTTCTCGCCCCCAAGTCGTCAAGATCTCACCAAGCACCTCGTCCCCCGTTGTTGGTCGTGGAGAGAGAGCTTCGCCCAACACCGATCCTAGAGATTATGTTGGACCGGTTGCCACCGACGTGAGTTATCGGCGTGTATCGTGATTTGTGTGCGTGAGTTTATCGGGATCTTAGTGTGCGTGTGTTCGTGGATTTCGTCCCCTCTCCCCCTTCCACCGCCTTCCCCTCAATCCCCGTGGAGATTCGTGAAAGATCGGGCCACCCCAAGGGGTTACCCCATAACATATTGGTATCAAGAGCAAGGTTGATCACGAATTTCCCTCCAATTTTTCTTCTATCCCCTTAAAATCGAAAAGTCCCACCAAAAAGAGCCCCAATTTGCCTTCGGATCGATCTTTGGATTTGGTGAGTTTTTCGTGGTTTTGGTCCATAGATCTGTTGCTTTTGGAGTCGATCTATAGCCTTTTTATGTTCCTAGCCCAGCCTTTCGGTCAGATCACCACGAATTTGAGGATTTTGTCAAGTTGATCTCGTTCGCTCAGCGCTGGCGGTACTGGTCAGACGAGCGGTACAACCATAAGTCACCAGATTACTGGTCGACAAGCGGTACCGCTCACCGGTACTACCGGTCGCCTGGCGGTACTACCGCCCGCCTCTGACCGTGTTTCTTTTCTCTTTGACGCCTCAACTTCGTTTGCTGACTATTCCCCTTAACTTGTTCGTGTTCCGCGTGTTTGTCGCTATTTTAACAACAGCTTCCGCATTAAAGTCACCACGCGCTCAACGACACCGCGACACTCGAACATCATCCCCACCAACGGTTGCAAGTCGTCAACAATACCAAAGGTACAACTTGCACCACTTTGACAGCCCCATATCTGTTGGAGATATGCCCTAGAGGCAATAATAAATGTAGTTATTATTATATCTTTGTGTTTATGATAAATGTTTACATTCATGCTATAATAGTATTAACAAGGAAACATTAATACTTGTGTGATTTGTAAACTTAATTTGAAGTCCCTAGTATAGCCTCTATACTTCACTAGCTTGTTGGTTGATTAATGATTGTGGTTTCCCTATCATGAACATTGAGATGTTATCAACAACAAGATCATATCGTTAGGAGAATGATATGGTGGACATACTCCTATAGATAAGCGTAGCATAAAGATCAAGTCATTTCAATAGTTCAATTGCTATATGCTTTCTGATACATAGTAACCTAATTCCTTCGACCATGAGATCATGCATATCACCTTTACCGGATGGATACTTTGATGACATCAAACACCACACCGTAACTGGGTGGCTATAAAGGTGGCATTGAGTGTTCGGAAAGTATTGGTTGAGACACATGGATCAAGAGTGGGATTTGTCCATCCATATGACGGATAGATATACTCTGGGCCCTCTCGGTGGAATGTCATGCAATTGGCTTGCAAGCATGTGACTGGCTCACAAGGGATCACATATCACGGGAACGATAAAAGAGTACTTATCGGTAACGAGGTTGAACTAGGTATGCAGAGATACCGACGATCATAAACCTCAGATAAGTAAACTATCGTGAGACAAAGGGAAATTGGTATCGTATGTAAGTGGTTCATTCGATCGCAAAGTAATCGTAGAAATATGTGGGAGCCATATGAATTTCCAGATTCCTCTATTGGTTATTGTTCGGAGAAGTGTCTCGATCATGTCCGCATAATTCACGAACCGTAGGGAGACACACTTAAGAATTCGACGTTGTTTTGAGTAGTTATGGTATTATGAGAAAGAGACCGAATGTTGTTCGGAGTCTCGGATGGGATCCGGGATATCACGAGGAGATCCGGAATGGTCCGGAGAATAAGATTCATATAAGGAAAGTCCTGCTTGAGTTCGGGAATGATTCCGGTGTTTTCATCGGGAATGTTCTAGAAGGTTCCGGAATGTCCGGCACTCCGGAGGGGAAGGGGTACATGAATGTGTCATTGCATATTGGAATGATTGCATCATGTACTAAGTGTTCTCGATGTTCCAAAACTGAAAAGTCAAACTGCCAGTTTGAAAGTCAAACGGCTAAAACAAGAAACTGTGGGAAACAGGAAACTGTGGGAAACAATCAAGAGGTGGTTGAAACCGACTTGGGCGCGCCAACCAAGGCCCACTTGGGGAGGGACTCCCCTCCCCTTGGCCGCACCTCCCACCTATAAAAGGAGGGGCAGGGCCCCCTCCTCTAGACACACAAGTTTCTATCCTCTAATCTCCGGTTTAGAGCCGTTTTGGTTTAGAGCTTCTAATTGCCCTAGCCTTCGGTTTAGAGCCTTCTAATTGGTGTGTCTAATCCCTAGACCACTAATAGCTCTCTCTCATACTCCACCATACTCGGCCCGCTTACGAAGCCTGCGGGATCTCCTCTACTTCCTGACCATGCCGTTGTGTTGCCGGAATCGCGGAGAGTGCTACAACCTCCGCCACTTTGGAACAAGGGATAGGAAGGTCTTCCGAGTACCGAACGTGTGACCGATCTGAGCGCTTTAACGCAGCTACGGAAGGATCGTCTACGCGATCTTGAGATCGGGAAGAGTACGACTACATCACCCACGAGAATCCGCTCTCGTTAAACACTTTGGAATCTTCGAGGGTAAGTTATTCCATCGACTCGTTGCTACAATATAATAGATAGATCTTGGCTTGTTTGTTTGTATGCGATAGAATTTTTTTGTTTTCCATGCTACGAAACCCTACAGCGGTATCAGAGCCGTGTCTATATGTAGATCTGTTGCACGAGTAGAACACAATGGTCATTGTGGGCGTTGATGCTTTTATTGTCGATTGCTTCTTGTGTACTTTGTATCTTGCGGTATGTTGGGATGAAGCGGCCCGAGCTAACCTTACATGACATCGTTCATGAGACTTGCTCCACGCTTGACATGCAACTTGTATTGCATAAGTGGCTTTATGGGTGCTGCTTTCTCCTAGCATAGTTAAGATCCAATTTACAACGGGTGATCAACAATGCTAGTATCAATGTTGTGGTTCTTGTTCGTAAGTTAGAACGACACTTATTGAAAGCCCCAAACCACGTAAAGTATGCAAAGAAAGTAGAGGCCTAACTTTGTTTTGCAGGGTGTCAAAGTGATGTGATATGGCCATGATTGTGATTATATCTGATGTATGCAATGTTCCTTATTGTAAGTTGGCAACCGGCAGGAGCCATATGGTTGTCTTTAATTTATGTTAAGACCCGCGTGTCTATTCAAAGTAGTTGTAATAGTTGAAGCCGGTGGACGACAACCATGGAGAAGCATCATTGACCTTGATGCAATGTCGGTGATGATGGAGATCATGTTCGTGCTTGAAGATGAAGATCGGAAGCACAAAGAAGAAAGGCCATATCATATCACATATTATTGAATTGCATGTGATGTTAATCCTTTATGCATCTTGTATTGCTTTATAGATGACGGTAGCATTATAAGATGATCCCTCATGCACATGAATTTCAAGTCATAAAGTGTTCACCCTTAGTTAGCACCGTTGCTAAAGCTTGTTGTTTCGAAGCACCACGTGACGATCGGGTGTGTTAGATTCTGCAAGTGTATACAACGTGAGCAAGCCAGATTTGCTCATGCAGAAACTAAGGTTTGATCTTGACGAGCCTAGCATGTACAGACATGGTCTCGGAACACGGATCACCGAAAGGTAAAGCATGAATCATGTAGTAGACATGATGAACATGACGATTGTTCGCCATTGAAACTATATCAACTCTCGTGATGATCGGTGTTGATGTAGTGGATTTGGTTCGTGTGATCACTAAAACAATGTGAGGGATGTTGTTTTGAGTGGGAGTTCACCTAGTTTAATTACATTAATTAATTTGAACTCAATTTGTCATAAACTTAGTCTAAACTATTGCAAATATGTTGTAGATCAATGGCAGCCCCTACCATCAATTTTAATGCGTTCCTAGAGAAAGAAAAGTTGAAAAACAATGGAAGCAACTCATGGATTGGTTCCGCAATTTGAGGATTGTCCTCACGGTGGTAATTTGACCTATGTCCGATGCACCATTGGTGACCCACTGCACCGATGCTCCCGATGAAGTAAAGAATGTTTACCTCGCCTAAGAATCAAGATCCATAGTTCAATGTGCTATCTTGTATGGTTTGGAATCGGAGCTCGTAAAAGGTTTGAAGAGTCGACCCATATGATATTGTCGAGGATCTCAAATTGATTTTTGAGACTCATGCGACAATTGAAAGCTATGAGGCTTCCGAAAAGTTCTTTAACCGCAAGATGGAAGAAGGCATCGTCGCTGATCATGTGCTTAAGATGTCCGGGCACGCAAAACAAACTTCAAAGCTTGGGTATAGTGATTCCTAATGCTTTGGGGATTTACCGTCCTCCAATCACTACCACCAAGTTACAAGAACTTTGTGATGAAATACAACATGCGTAACATGAACAAGACGTTGCGAACTCTTGCCATGTTGAAATCTGGAAGTGGAGATCAAGAAAGAGCACCAAGTGTTGTTGGTCAATAAGACCACCAAATTCAAGAAAGGCAAGTCTAAGCAAAGGGACACTTCAAGAAGGGTGGTAAGAAAGTTACCACGCCAAATAAGAAGACCAAGGCTGGACCCAAGCATCGAAAGTGCTTTTACCAAGGGAGAAGGTCATCGAAGCGGAATTGCCCAAAGTACTTGGCGGATCTCAAGAACGGCAACATCAAGAAGAAAGGTATATCCGATATACATGTTATTGATGTGTATCTCACTAGTACCGTAGTAGTGCACGGTATTTGAAATCGTTTGGTTGCTCATATTTGTAACTCAAACAGTGCAGAATAAACGGAAGCTAGCGAAGAACGAGGTGACGATGCGGCGTGGAAACGGATCAAAGGTTGATGTGATCGGTCGCACGCTACCCCTTCATCTACCATCGGGATTAGTTTTATACTTAAATAATTGTTATTTAGTGCCCGTGTTGAGCATGAACATTATATCGATCTTGTTTATTGTAGACTACTTGTTTAAGTCGAGAATAATGGTTGTTCGATTTATATGAGTAATATGTTTTATGCACATGCACCTTTGATAGATGGTCTATTCTTATTGAATCTCGATAGTGGAAATACACATATCAACAACATTGAGGCTAAACGTTTGAAATCAAGCAATAATTCGACCTATATGTGGCAATCGCTGCCTTGGTCACATTGGAGTGAAGTGTATGCAGAAACTCCATTCCGATGGACTTCTTGAATCACTTGATTTTGAATCACTTGAAAGATGCGAAGCATGTCTGATGGAAAAAATGACTAAGACTCCATTTTTTGGTATGATGGAGCGAGCTACGGATTTATTGGAAATCATACATACCGATGTGTGTGGTCCAATGAGTGTAGCATCGCTCGGTGGTTATCGTTATGTTCTTACCTTCACGGATGACTTGAGTAGATATGGGTATATCTATTTCATGAAACATAAATCCGAAACTTTCGAGAAGTTTAAGGAGTTTCAAAGTGAGGTAGAGAATCAATGTAACAAGAAGATTAAATTTCTACGTTCTGATCATGGAGGTGAATATCTAAGTTACGAGTTTGGCGAGCATTTAAAGAAATGCGGAATACTTTCACAATTGACACCGCCGGGAACACCACAGCGTAATGGTGTGTCCGAACGTCGTAATCGAACTCTCTTAGATATGGTTCGTTCTATGATGTCACTTACAGATTTACCTCTATCATTTTGGGGTTATGCATTAGAAACAGCCGCATTCACTTTAAATAGGGCACCGTCTAAATCCGTTGAAACGACACCGTATGAATTATGGTTTGGGAAGAAACCTAAATTGTCGTTCCTTAAAGTTTGGGGATGCGGCCTATGTAAAGAAGTTACTGGGACAAGCTTGAACCCAAAGGAAAAATGCGTCTTCATAGGATACCCAAAGGAAACTATTGGGTATACCTTCTATCATAGATCCAAGGCAAAATCTTTGTTAAGAATGGATCCTTTCTAGAGAAGGAATTTCTCTCGAAAGAAGTGACTGGAAGGAAAGTAGAACTTGATGAGGTTGTCGAACCTTCTCTCGAATTACAGTAGCGCAAAGACCGAAGAAGTTCTGTGGTGCTGCACCAATAAGAGAGGAAGCTAATGATGGTGATCATGAAATTTCGGTTGAAGTAGCTACAGAGCCTCGGAGGTCAACGAACTTCGTACCACCTGCATTGGTATGATCCCGTTATGAGTGTCATGTTGGTGGACAACACCGATGACCCCGAGACATATGAGGAAGCGATGAGCCCAGATTCCAATAAATGGCAAGAAGCCATGAAATCCGAGATTGGATCCATGTACGAAAACCAAGTATGGACTTTGGTGGACTTACCGGATGGCCGAAGGTGTCGAGAACAAATGGATTTTCAAGAAGAAAGCAGATGATGATGGTATTGTTATCGTTTAAAGCTCGACTTGTCGCAAAAGGGTTTCGACAAATTCAAGGAGTTG
Organism: Avena longiglumis; assembly: GCA_030063025.1. Classification (NCBI taxonomy): domain Eukaryota; kingdom Viridiplantae; phylum Streptophyta; class Magnoliopsida; order Poales; family Poaceae; genus Avena; species Avena longiglumis. Next base: position 93,980,990 of record CP125978.1, on the reverse strand, counting down.
ACTACGATGAGACTTTCTCACCAAGAGCGAAGCTTAAAGTCTGTGAGGATTATGTTAGCAATCGCTGCATATTATGATTATGAGATATGGCGATGGATGTCAAAACAAGATTCCTCAATGGAGATATTGATGAAGAGTTGTATATGATGCAACCCAAAGGTTTTGTCGATCCTAAAGATGCTAACAAGGTATGCAAACTTCAACGGTCCATCTATGGATTGAAGCAAGCATCCCGGTTGGAATCAACGCTTTGATAAGGTAATCAAAAGTTTTGGTTTTATACAAACTTATGGAGAAGCTTGTATTTACAAGAAAGTGAGTGGGAGCTCTGTACCATTCTTAATACTATATGTGGATGACATATTGTTGATTGGGAATGATGTAGACCTTCTTAATAGTGTCAAGGAATATTTGAATAATAGTTTTTCAATGAAGGATCTTGGCAAGCATTTATATATTAGGCATAAAGATTTATAGAGATAGATCAAACGCCAAATATCATTGTCACAGAGTACATATTTGGACAAAGTTCTAAAGAGGTTTGAATGGAAGAAAGCAAGAAAGGGTTCTTGCCCATGTTGCCCATCACGACCTTGAGTAAAACTCAAAGTCCGACATCCAGTAAGATAGAGAAAGGATGAGTAAGACTCCATGCCTCACCCATAGGATCTCTAATGTATGCCATGCTATGTACTAGACCCGACATTGCATATGTCGTTAGTTTAACTAGCAGATATCAATGTGATCCAGAGTGGATCATTGACAATGTCAAAAACATCCTTAAGTACTTGATAAGAACTAAGGATATGGTTCTTTCTTATGGAGGTGATGAACAGCTCATTGTTAATGGTTACACCGATGCTAGTTGGAACACCGATCCGATGATTCTAAATCACAACTGGATAATGATTTATTTTGAATGGTGCAAAGCTAGTTGGAGGAGTGCAAAGCAAAGCGTTGTGGCGAGATCTTCAACGAATCGAATACATGGTCGCTTGAGGCTTCACAAGAAGCGATATGGATGAAAGAGTTCATTACGAGCTAGGTGTGGTTCCTAGTGCGCTGGACCCAATGTCTATCTACTGTGATAACATGGGCGCCATAGCCAATGCGCAAGAACCAAGGTCACACAAGAAGCTGAAGCACATTAAGCTGCGTTTTCACGCTATTCGAGAACATATCCAGGATGGGTATATAAAGATTTGCAAAGTACACACAGATCTGAATGTGGCGGATCCGTTGACTAAACCTCTCCCGAGGGCAAAACATGACCAACAACAAACTGCCATGGGTGTTCGGTATATTACCATGTAATCTAGATTAGATGACTCTAGTGCAAGTGGGAGACTGTTGGAGATATGCCCTAGAGGCAATAATAAATGTAGTTATTATTATATCTTTGTGTTTACGATAAATGTTTACATTCATGCTATAATAGTATTAACAAGGAAACATTAATACTTGTGTGATTTGTAAACTTAATTTGAAGTCCCTAGTATATCCTCTATACGTCACTAGCTTTTTGGTTGATTAATGATTGTGGTTTCCCTATCATGAACATTGAGATGTTATCAACAACAAGATCATATCGTTAGGAGAATGATATGGTGGACACACTCCTATAGATAAGCGTAGCATAAAGATCAAGTCATTTCAATAGTTCAATTGCTATATGCTTTCTGATACATAGTAACCTAATTCCTCCGACCATGAGATCATGCATATCACCTTTACCGGATGGATGCTTTGATGACATCAAACACCACACCGAATCGGGTGGCTATAAAGGTGGCATTGAGTGTTCGGAAAGTATTGGTTGAGACACATGGATCAAGAGGGATTTGTCCATCCATATGACGGATAGATATACTGGGCCCTCTTGGAATGTCATCCAATTGGCTTGCAAGCATGTGACTGGCTCACAAGGGATCACATATCACGAACGAGAAAAGAGTACTTATCGTAACGAGGTTGAACTAGGTATGCAGAGATACCGATCATAAACCTCGGATAAGTAAACTATCGTGAGACAAAGGGAAATTGGTATCGTATGTAAGTGGTTCATTCGATCGCAAAGTAATCGAGAAATATGTGGGAGCCATATGAATTTCTAGATTCCTCTATTGGTTATTGTTCGGAGAAGTGTCTCGATCATGTCCGCATAATTCACGAACCGTAGGGAGACACACTTAAGGATTCGACGTTGTTTTGAGTAGTTATGGTATTATGAGAAAGAGACCGAATGTTGTTGAGTCTCGATGGGATCCGGATATCACGAGGAGATCCGAATGGTCCGGAGAATAATATTCATATAAGGAAAGTCCTGCTTTGAGTTCGGGAATGATTCCTGTTTTCATGAATGTTCTAGAAGGTTCCGGAATGTCCGACACTCCGGAGGGGAAGGGGTACATGAATGTGTCATTGCATATTGGAATGATTGCATCATGTACTAAGTGTTCTCGCTGTTCCAAAACTGAAAAGTCAAACTGCCAGTTTCAAAGTCAAACGGCTAAAACAGGAAACTGTGGGAAACAATCAAGAGGTGGTTGAAACCGACTTGGAGAGGAGTCCCTCCTGTCCAAGCTGGCGCGCCAACCAAGGCCGACTTGGGGAGGGACTCCCCTCCCCTTGGCCGCACCTCCCACCTATAAAAGGAGGGGCAGGGCCCCCTCCTCTAGACACACAAGTTTCTATCCTCTAATCTCCGGTTTACAGCCGTTTTGGTTTAGAGCTTCTAATTGCCCTAGCCTTCGGTTTAGAGCCTTCTAATTGGTGTGTCTAATCCCTAGACCACTAATAGCTCTCTCTCATACTCCACCATACTCGCTCCGGCCAGGCTCATGGATCTCCCTCTACTCCGTACCACGCCAGTCCGCCGGAATCGCGAGGAGAGTGCTACAACCTCCGCCTTTGCTGAACAAGGGAGAGGAAGGTCTTGCCGAGTAATCGAACGCAGACGATCATGAAGCGCCGAACGCAGCACCGAAGGATCGTCACACGATCTTGAGATCGGGAAGAGTACTACATCACCCACGAATCCGCCTCGTTAAACACTTTGGAATCTTCGAGGGTAAGTTATTCCATCGACTCGTTGCTACAATCTAATAGATAGATCTTGGCTTGTTTGTTTGTATGCGATAGAATTTTTTTGTTTTCCATGCTACGAAACCCTACAATATCTTCCTTTGTGTGTATCTATCCTATGAGGGCAACTCATTTTGTGTTTGTCTAAGCATTGTGCACTTGCCTTTGGAAAGTGAGAGTGTGAGGCCAAATACAAAAATTAACATAGTAGTATAAAAGAGGGAGAAAAAGAATAAAAAAATTAGAAAGATACATAGTCTCCCAGTACAAAGAGAATACCAAGCTTGTAAGCCAAAAAGAGAGAGGAAAGAGCGCACCAAGGCAAGTGCACAAATCTGTTGCTTATCCTCTTTTGGCAAACGAGTTGTGGTCTCTCCTTGAGTTGGCACGACAACCGAGCGTAGTCTTCGTTAGGACCTTTTGTGCTCATTTTCATAGTCGTGCTAACCCCGTTTTTCTCCACGTGTGCGTTTTTCCGTGTTTTTGTAGATCGTATCCTTTTGCTTTTGATCTTTGGTTCTTTACCACTTAGAACAATAACCTTTTGGATCGCTTGCTTGGTTTTCCACAATCCTAACCTTCCACCAAAAGCTTTTGAGAGTTGTAGCGTATTGGTGTGTGAGTTTCTTTGCGATTTCACTTTGCACGTCATTAGTTCTCAAGTGTGGCAATTGGTTTGATATAATCTCCAAGGTGAGGTAAACGGCTAACTCCCCGCATCCTCTTTCTCCATATACAACCCTTGTCGGCTTTGCATCATGGACAGGAATGGAGAGCCGTCCCAACCACCACCTCCGGAGGACGACACACAATACATGACGCGATGGGATCATTGGAAGATCCGAGGTGAATTCAGCTACCGTTGTGAAGCTCTTGAGCGGCGCCAAGACGAACAATTTAGCGAAGCCCGCATGGAATTCAAGAACATCGACAACCGCTTCGAAGAAGTCCGAGGACAAATGCATGCCATGCAACACAACCTCGTCCATCAAAATGAAGCTCTTGGTCGCGCCCTCGCCTCAACTGATGAGAAGCTTCAACGCCTCATTGATGGGATCGCAAGACCTACGATCGCGCGACTCAAGCTCATCACGACACTCCTCAAGTGAATCAAGCGCACCTCGCCGTCACGCTTCAAGGCACCGGGATGGACCCGTCCTTCAATCCATGAGCTCTTCTCAAGTGGTACCATCTCCGCGTCACGCCGCGACGTCAAGCTATGATGGTGACCTCTCCGAAAGACCTCCAAGACGTGAAGCAAACCGGCCTCAACAAAGGGCACTTGTGATTCAACAAGAACAACCTCACGCGGACCACCAAGCCCATCGTCAACGACGTGTTCTCTCAACAACAAGTGAAGCATCCGAAGTGGTCGAACAAGATCACCGTCGGCGGGAGGCACTCGAAGATCCACCAAGGCGTCATCATCGACATGAACGTCAACGTCGACAACATGATCATCATGACGAGCCTCATCCACATCAAGAAGAAGGAGAGCAGCCCATTGCGCATGCGGCTCGACGCCCTCCTCGCAACATGGCACAAGACAATTCTCATCGGCATCAACCACGACAACAACAAGAGCAAGCTCCCCAAGCTCGTCGTGAGGATCATCAACCTCCTCCTCGTCCTCAACCGCGCCAACAACACGAGAAAGCTCCCCAAGCTCGTCGTCAAAACCAAGTTCCACCACCAAACGCGGCACCTCAACAACCGCAAGAGCAACGCCATCATCACCAAGCAAGACATGAGAGCTCGGATGATGAAGATGGCCGCCAAAATCATGGCAACTGTCACGACACCGAATCAATGAAGAAGAAACTTTCGGCAAGCTCAAGTTCACCATGCCCAAGTTCACCGGTTCCAATGAACCCGAAGAATACCTCTCATGGGAGCTCAAGGTTGACAAGATCTTCCGCATGCACAACTATAGCAATGAGAAGATGATGGCAATGGCATCCCTCGAGTTTGATGAGTATGCCAACCTTTGGTGGGAACAAGTCCAACTCGCTCGTGAAGCAAAAGAAGAGCCTCCAATCTCAACTTGGCAAGATATGAAGGCTCATATGAGATCCCACTTTGTTCCTTCGCACTACACGCGTGACCTTTTCAACAAGCTTCAAACGCTTAGTCAAGGGACAAAGACCATGGAAGAGTACTTCAAGCAAATGGAGCTCAACATGATCCGTGCCAACATTGAAGAGCGGGATGAACAAACAATGGCACGTTTCCTCAATGGCTTGATGAAGGGTTTCACGGCATAGTAAATCAAAATTTTCTACGGATGCGAACAGAGGGAAGCCAAGATCTAATCTAGTAGATGCAAACAACGAGAGAGATTGGATTAGATCTTCATACCCTTGAAGATTTGCACAGCGGAACGTTTGTCGGAACGTGGGTGATGTAGTCGTACTCGCTTCTCCTCCTCGCGATCCGATCCGATCTAGCACCGAAGTGGCGATGCCTCCATGAGATGCACACGTGCAGCACCTCAACGTCTCCTCCTTCCTCGGTCCAGCAAGTATGGTGGAAAGATGGATTGGATCTACAACGCGACAGCGTGGTGCAAGTGGTGGAGAGTTTCTGCAGGCAGGCTACACACGATCGGGAGGAGAGAGAGGAGGCGGCCAGGCGACTAGGCTTGAGGGAAGGTGTGTGGGGGTGCGCCCCAGCCTCTATATATAGAGGTGGGCTCCAGCCTAACCCCTCCCCAAGCCCCAGGCCGGCCAAGGAGGGAGGAGTGTGGGGCAAGGAAACCCTCCCCCTTCTAGAAGCTCCAAACTAGGGTTTCCCCTTGTTTGGCCGGCTGGGCCCTATGGGGCCTTGTACCCCTGGCCCAATGCGGCCAGGTCACTCCCTCATAGGCCCATGCCCCCTCCCGACAGGTGGGACCACGTTGGTCCCCTTCTGGAAGGTTCTAGAAGCTTCCGGTACAATACCGATTAACCCGGAACAATTCCGAACTCTAAAAACTGCACTGCCTTATATGAATATTATTCTCCGGACCATTCCGGAACCTCTCGTGATGTCCCGGATCCCATCCGAGACTCCGAACAAAAACTCATAAACCAATTATCTAATCTATCCTAGCGTCGAGACACGTTAAGTGTGTGACCCTTCGGGTTCGAGAATATGCAGACATGATCTTCTATCAATAATCAACAGCGGGGTCTGGAAACCCATATTGACTCCCACACATTCATCGATGATCATATCGGATGAACCACGATGCCAGGATTCAATCAATCCCATATATATTCCCGCCTCTCGCGATATTTTACTTGCCCGAGATTTGATCGCTTGCATCATACCTAGTTCAATCTCGTTCACAGCAAGTACTTTACTCGTTCCGTAATCCGATATCACTTTGTGATTAACTCCTTAACCACATGCTTGCAAGCGGTGTTGATATCGATTACCGAGTGGGCCCGAAGTATATATCTCCGACTTGGGAGGGACAAATCCCATCTCGATACATACAACCCAACAGATACTTACCGATCACTTGAGAGACACCTTTTTGATCACCCTCTCATAGGATGACGTTTGATGACCTCAAAGCTTTCTTCCGATACCAGGGAGTTGTATTATCTCATGGTCTAAGGAATACAATATTTGACATAATAAAAGCTTCGCAAAGATGAACACGATGACACAATCTAATTGCTTCGCTTAGTTTGGGTCTGTCCATCATATCATTCTCCCAATGATATGATCTCATTATTAATCGACAACTCATATCCATGGTTAGGAAACCTTAACCATCATTAATCAATGAGCTAGTCCATAGAGGCGTACTAGGGACACGGTGTTGTTCACAAACCACACAAGTATTAAAGTTTCCGCTTAATACAATTCTAGCATGGAATATAAACATTATCATGAACAAGAATTATAATAATAACATATTTATTATTGCCTCTAGGGCATAATTCCAACAGCCTCCACTTGCACTAGAGTCAATAATCTAGTTTACATTTGGCAACAATCTCACACCGATGGCGAGGTCTTGATCATGTTTTACACGTGGAAGAGGTTTAGTCAATATATCTGCGACATTCAGATCTGTATGTACTTTGCTAATCTTCAGATCTCCATCTGCTATATAATCTCGGATTATATGAAACTTGCGGTTGATATGCTTGGTCTTTGGATGATATCTTGGTTCCTTAGCGAGTGCTATGGCGCCAGTGTTGTCACAAAATATATCCAGTGGGTCCAATGCACTTGGAACCACGCCAAGCTCAGTGATGAAGTTCCTGATCCAAACTCCTTCACTTGACGCTTCTGCAGCAGCCATGTATTCCGCTTCTACTGTAGATCCCGCGATCACGCTTTGCTTGCATATTCTCCAGCTCACAGCTCCTCCATTCAAAATATACACGTATCCTGTCTGAGATTTAGAATCATCCTTGTCGGTGTCGAAACTAGCGTCGACGTAACCTTTTACGACGAGCTGTTCATCACCCCCATAGAATAAGAACATTTCTTTAGTACTATTTAGGTACTTTAGGATGTTCTTCACGGTTGAAATTTAATTGCAAATAAAATCCGAATGGACTTAAACATCGCTACGGGAGAGAAAGTCTCATCGTAGTCAACACCTTGAACTTGTCGAAAACCTTTCGCGACAAGCCGTGCTTTATAGACGGTCACATTACCATCCGCGTCCGTTTTCTTCTTGAAGATCCATTTGCACTCAACGGCCTTTCGGTCGCTAGGAGGGTCCACCAAAGTCCATACTTGGTTTTCGCTCATGGATCCCAATTCGGATTTCATGGCTTCTAGCCATTTCTCAGAGTCTGGGCTCATCATCGCTTCCTCATAGTTCGTGAGGTTCACCGCCTCTACCAACAAGACAGTCAAGACAGGTTGCCGCACACTCGGGAGGGGCACACGACCTTGTCGACCTGCGACGCTCAAGATGTGACATCGTCCAAGCTTCATGATCCTTGTCATTTGCTTCCTCTATTGTTGGTGCGGTGATCGAACAATTTCAGGTGCTGCGCTACTCTCCAATTCAAGAGAAGGTTCAATAACCTCATCTAGCTCTACTTTCCTCCCACTCAGTTCTTTCGAGAGAAACTCCTTCTCAAGAAGTGAACCGTTCTTTGCGGCAAACACTTTGCCTTCGGTTCCGTGATAGAATAGTTTCCTTAGGGTATCCTATGAAGATGCATTTCTCCGCTTTGGGTTCGAGCTTGTCCGGCATCAACTTCTTGACGTAAGCTTTGCATCCCCAAACTTTAAGAAACGACAACTTAGGTTTAGCACCAAACCACAGTTCATACGGTGTCGTCTCAACAGATTTAGATGGTGCCCTATTTAAAGTGAATGCAGCGGTTTCTAATGCATAACCCCAAAATGATAACGGCAAATCAAGAAGAGACATCATTGATCGGACCATATCTAATAGGGTTCGATTCTGCTCAGATACACCATTCATTGTGGTGTTCGGTGGCGTGAGTTGCGAAACGATTCCGCTTGCTTTAAGATGCGTGAGAAAATCATAACTCAAATATTCACCTCCACGATCGATCGTAGAAACTTAATCTTTACATTACGATGGTTCTCCACTTCATTCTGAAATTCTTTGAACTTTTCAAATGTTTCAGATTTATGTTTCATTAAATAGATATACTCATATCTACTTAAGTCATCGGTAAAAGTGAGAAAATAGCGATATCCACCGCGCGTCGAAACACTCATCGGTCCGCATACATCGGTATGTATGATTTCCAACAAGTCCGTTGCTCGCTCCATCATACCGGAGAACGGGGTTTTGATCATCTTGCCCATGAGGCATGGTTCGCATGTGTCAAATGATTCAAAATCAAGAGACTCCACAAGTCCATCAGAATGGAGTTTCTTCATGCGTTTTACACCAATATGACCTAGACGATAGTGCCACAAATAAGTAGTATTATCACTATCTAATTTGCATCTCTTAGCCTCAATGTTATGGATGTGTGTTTCATCCCTTTCGAGATTCAGAAGAAATAAACCATTCACAGCAGGTGCATGACCATAAAAGATGTTACTCATATAAATAGAACAACCATTATTCTCCGATTTAAATGAATAACCGTCTTGCAATAAACACGATCCAGAAATGATGTTCATGCTCAACGCAGGCACATAATAACATTTATTGAGGTTTAAAACTAATCCCGAAGGTAAAACTAAGGAAAGCGTGCCGATGGCCATCACATCAACTCTTGATCCGTTGCCAACGCGCATCGTCACCTCATCCCTCGCAAGCTGCCGTCTATTCCGTAGCTCCTGTTTCGAGTTACAAATATTAGCAACTGAACCAGTATCAAATACCCAGGCACTACAACAAGGGCTAGTAAGGTAAAAATCAATAACATGTGTATCAAATATACCTTTAATGGTGCCAGCCTTCTTGTCCGCTAAGTACTTCGGACAGTTGCGCTTCCAGTGACCCTTGTCCTAGCAATAGAAGCACTCAGTGTCCGGCTTAGGACCAGACCTGAGCTTCTTCTCAGCAGGGGCAACGCGCTTGCCGCCGCCTTTCTTGAAGGGCATCTTTGCACCCTTACCTTTCTTGAAGGTGGTGGGCTTGTTGACCATCAACACATGATTATCCTTTTTGATGTCCACCTCCGCAGCCTTTAGCTTTGCGAAGAGCTCGGTGATCGTATCAGTGGAACCAATCTGATTGTGAGTCACTACAAAACTTTTGTAGATGGGAGGGAGTGATTGCAGAACCCTGTCAATGTTGAGCTCCTCTGGAATCTTGCAGTCCAGTTGCTCAAGGCGTTGAGTGTAGCCCGACATCTTAATGGCGTGCTCACTAACGGAACTCCCTTCCTCCATCTTGCAGTTAAAGAACTTCTCAGAGATCTCATATCTCTCGAGCGGGCTGATGCAAAACATGGTTTTCAGCTCCTCGAGAATCTCAAAGGGCCCGGGATAGTCTTCAAAACGATTTTGAAGGTCCGATTCTATAGCAAACAACATGGTGCTCTTAATCACACCATAATCATCTTTGCGCGACTGATAGACAGCTTTCTCATCAGCCGGCGCAGTAGCAGCAGGGGCGTCACCTAACACATTCTCAAGGACATAGTCCTTTGACCGCCAGAGAGAATGATTCTCAGATTGCGGAACCAGTTGGTGAAGTTATACCCATTGTTTCTAAGCTTTTCCTTCTCAGCAAAAACCTTGAAGTCGAAGTTGGACTTAGCCATTTGATCTACAATATTCGCAAGTACAAATTAGACTATGTTCATGATAACTAGTTCAACTTTTAATCAAATTACTAGATGAAATCCCACTAAAATCAACATCCCTCAAGTTGTTTAGTGAACATGATCCAAATTCACCACACCTAATCCGATCTTCACGAGAAGAGATGTGGTTTCAATGGTGGACAACAAAGTGTCGATCATATCATTAATATGACTCATGCTTAACCTTTCGGTTCATGTGTTCCGAGGCCATGTCTGTACATGATAGGCTCGTCAAGTTAAACCCAAGTATTTCTGCGTGTGCAAAACTGGCTTGCACCCGTTGTATGTGAACGTAGAGTCTATAGCACCCGATCATCACGTGATGCTTGGATACGACGAATTTGCAACGGTGCATACTTGGGGAGAACACAGTTTTTATCTTGATCTTTAAGTGAGGAATCATCTTATAATGCTACCGTCGCGATCTAAGCATAATAAGATACATAAAAGGATAAACATCACATGCATATAACTTTATGTGACATGGTATAGCCAATCTTCGCGCAATGATCTCCATCTTGTGCGTGCCGGCATGATCTCCATCACTCCACCATGATTGCCTCCACCACGAATAGCAACTACAACTATTGCTAACTACTTAGCGATAAAGTGAAACTATTACATGGCGTATAAGAAGTTGACACACAGGTCATACACAATTATAAAGACAACCATATGGCTCTGCGGTTGTGTACTCATCGACATGCAAGTCGTGAAACATTACAAAACATGATCATCGCATACATTATACACATCACATCTTGGGCCATACCATATCACGAAAACACTCCCAAAAACAAGTTAGACGCCTTTACTATGTTGTTGCATGTTTTACGTGGCTTATGGAGTAGCATGCTAAGAATGATTCTTACCTACGAAAGCCACAACGGTGATATTATTGTTGCCAAACTCGTGTAAATCCCATGACAACTATAGTGAGAGCGGCATCCACCACCGCATGTGTGGAACAAGCCACACGTCAAGTGCGGAGCGGTCATGCGAACGACGTCGCGTAAGGTTGGCCTGGACCGCTTCAATCTCACTATCCCGCGTCATAAGAACAACACAAACAAGAGGCTTGCAACAGAAAACATCAACGCCCGCAACAACCATGTTGCGTTCTACTCGTGAAACACATCTACGCATAGATCTAGCTCTGATACCACTGAAGGGTTTCGCAGCATAGTAAATCAAAATTTTCTGGATGCGAAAGAGGAAAGCCAAGATCTAATCTAGGAGATGCAAACAACAAGAGAGATTGGATTAGATCTTCATACCCTTGAAGATTCGCAGATGAACGTTCGTCGGGCGTGGGTGATGTAGGCGTACTTTCTGCTCCTCCTCGCGATCCGATCCGATCTAGCACCGCAAGTGGCGATGCCTCCGTGAGATGCACACGTGCAGCACCTCGACGTCTCCTCCTTCCTCGGTCCAGCAAGTATGGTGGAGATATGGATTGGATCTACAACGCGATGTCGCGGTGCAAGTGGTGGAGAGTTTCTGCAGCAGGGCTTCGCCTACACGCAGTCGGGAGGGAGAGAGAGAGGAGGGAAGCAGGGCGACTAGGCTTGAGGGGAAGGTGTGTGTGTGTGGGGGTGGTGCGCCAGCCCTCTATATATAGAGGTGGGGTGCCAGCCTAACCCTCCCCCTAGGCCCCAGGCCAAGGAGGGAGCAGTGGGGGGCAAGGAAACCCCCCCTTCTAGAAGCTCCAAACTAGGGTCTCCCCTTGTTTGGCCGGCTGGGCCCTATGGGGACTTGTGCCCCTGGCCCAATGCGGCCAGGGCACTCCCTCATAGGCCCATGCCCCCTCCCGACAGGTGGGACCACGTTGGTCCCCTTACGGAAGGTTCTAGAAGCTTCCGGTACAATACCGATTAACCCGGAACAATTCCGAACTCCAAAAACTGCACTGCCTTATATGAATATTATTCTCCGGACCATTCCGGAACCTCTCGTGATGTCCCGGATCCCATCCGAGACTCCGAACAAAAACTCATAAACCAATTATCCAATCTATCCTAGCGTCGAGACATGTTAAGTGTGTGACCCTTCGGGTTCGAGAATATGCAGACATGATCTTCTATCAATAATCAACAACGGGGTCTGGAAACCCATATTGACTCCCACACATTCATCGATGATCATATCGGATGAACCACGATGCCAGGATTCAATCAATCCCATATATATATTCCCTTCGTCTCGCGATATTTTACTTGCCCGAGATTTGATCGTCGGTACTGTCATACCTAGTTCAATCTCGTTCACAACAAGTACTTTACTCGTTCCGTAATCCGATATCACTTTGTGATTAACTCCTTAACAACATGCTTGAAAGCGGTGTTGATATCGATTATCGAGTGGGCCCGAAGTATATCTCTCTGACTTGGGAGGGACAAATCCCATCTCGATACATACAACCCAACAGATACTTTCCGATCACCTGAGAGACACCTTTATGATCACCCTCTCATAGGATGACGTTTGATGACCTCAAAGCTTTCTTCCGATACCAGGGAGTTGTATTATCTCATGGTCTAAGGAATACAATATTTGACATAAGAAAAGCTTCGCAAAGATGAACACGATGACACGATCTAATTGCTTCTCTTAGTTTGGGTCTGTCCATCATATCATTCTCCCAATGATATGATCTCATTATTAATCGACAACTCATGTCCATGGTTAGGAAACCTTAACCATCATTAATCAATGAGCTAGTCCATAGAGGCGTACTAGGGACACGGTGTTGTTCACAAACCACACAAGTATTAAAGTTTCCGCTTAATACAATTCTAGCATGGAATATAAACATTATCATGAACAAGAATTATAATAATAACATCTTTATTATTGCCTCTAGGGCATAATTCCAACACTTGAACCATCCAATCAAGCGCATCACCGAGTTCCAAAAGTACAACAACATGATTGAGCTTGTGCACATTGCATCAAAGGCCGGGCGTCAAGTGCAAGAGGACATCAAGTACAACAAGCCAAAGACGTACTTCACCTACAAGCAAGCACCAACCACTACTCCAACAACACTAAGTGGAAGCTCATCAAGTACCACCAAGCTTCCCTTCAAGCCAACACTTCCTCAAGGAAAACAACCCCCAAGTGGCAAATACACAAGGGATGATCAACCATTCAATGGTGAGTGCTACAAGTGTGGAGGCAAAGGACACAAGTCGACCGCATGTGGGAACAAGAAAGTTTTGTTCATCCATGACAATGGCGACGAAGAATACTTGAGTGAAGATGAGTTTGATGCAAGGTTCAAGGAAGCATTGGCAAGGCAACATTTGGAAGAGGACCAATAACTACTTGTGTGTGAGCATGACGCTAGTCCATCGCTTGTGGTCACAAGGGTCTTAACTACTCAAGTCAATGAGAATGAAGACCAACGATCAAACATCTTCCAAACTCGTGCCGGTATCAATGAGAAGTCCATCAAAGTTGTCATCGATGGAGGAAGTTGCCACAATCTCGCAAGCACGGAATTGTGTGAGAAACTCAACCTCACCCTCCATCCGCATAAACACCCCTACCATATACAATGGCTAAGTGACCAAGGATCCGTCAAGATCAAGCACACCGTCTCGGTAACGTTCTCAATTGGACCATACAAGGACACGGTGGAATGTGACATGGTCCCAATGACGGTTTGCCATATGTTGCTAGGAAGGCCGTGGCAATATGAAAAGCGTGCTTTGCATGATGGTCACTCAAACACTTATACCTTCAAATGGCTTGAAAAAACTTGTGTGTTGCAACCAATGACTCCTAGCCAAATAATTGCGGACAATGCAAAGGCTTTAGCGAGGGCGCAATACACAAAACCATCTTGTGAGAAGAGTGGTGAGCGAGAGAACCACACTATAGTGAGTGAGTGCCACAAGCCAAACTCGAGTGGAAAAACTAAGAGTGTTCTTCTTGCCACCAAAAGTGAGATGAGAGAAGTGCGGAATAACCCATCCAACTTGCACTATGTCCTTATATGCAAGGGACTAACGCAAGGTACTAATGACTTGACAAATGTTCCTCCTTCTTTGATGGCTATTTTGCAGGAATTCCAAGATGTATTTCCCGAAGAGCTTCCTCATGGACTACCTCCTCTTCGTGGACTCGAGCACCGCATCGACCTTATACCCGGCGCCCCACTCCCAAACCTCGCCGCGTATCGCACGAACCCGGAGGAGACAAAGGAGATCGAGCGACAAATCAACCAACTCGTCTCCAAAGGTTTGATCCAAGTAAGCACTAGCCCAAGTGCGGTCCCCGTGATCCTAGTTCCAAAAACGGATGATACGTTGCGGTTATGCATGGACTGCCGTCCAATCAATGCTATCATCGTGCGTTACCGACATCCTATACCGCGTCTTGATGACATGCTTGATGAGTTATGCGGAGCCACTATATTTTCAAAAATTGATCTTCGTAGTGGTTACCATCAAATTCGCATGGCCGAAGGTGATGAGTGGAAAACCGCCTTCAAGACCAAGCTTGGTCTCTATGAATGGTTGATTATGCCTTTTGGCTTATCAAATGCCCCATCTACCTTCATGCGCCTCATTAACCATATTTTGAGATCTCTCATTGGGAAGAGTGTAGTGGTTTACTTTGATGACATCCTTGTCTATAGCAAGTCACTAGAGGAGCATGTTACTCATGTTAAGGAGGTCCTTCAAATCCTTCGTCATGAAAAGCTTTATGCTAATATCCCAAAGTGCACTTTTGCAAAAGACAAACTCATTTTCCTTGGTTTTGTTGTGTCCTCTAATGGCATTGAAGTTGATGTCTCAAAAGTTAAGGACATACGAGATTGGCCCATACCGACCAATGTTAGTGAACTTCGTAGTTTTCATGGGTTGGCTGGCTTTTACCGTCACTTTGTGAAAGACTTTTCTACCATTGCTTGCCCCCTCAACACATTGACCAAGAAAAATGTCACGTTCGTTTGAGGAAAAGCACAACAAAAGGCTTTTGATGAGCTCAAAAAGAGGCTCACCGAAGCACCACTTCTTGCATTACCGGATTTCACAAAAACCTTTGAGATTGAATGCGACGCTAGTGGAATTGGCATTGGAGGCGTCCTTATGCAAAATGGGCGTCCTATTGCATACCATAGTGAGAAACTTGATGGCGCACGCCTAAACTATCCCATTTATGACAAAGAGCTTTTTGCCTTGGTTCGTGTCCTTCAAGTGTGGCAACACTATCTTTGGCCCAAAGAATTTATCATCCATTCCGACCATGAGTCGTTGAAGTATCTTAAGGGCCAAGCCAATTTGAGTAAAAGGCATGCCAAATGGGTTGAGTTCATGGAGTCTTTTCCTTACATTGTCAAGTACAAGAAGGGCAAAGAAAATATTGTAGCGGACGCTTTGTCTCGCAAAAACACAAACCTTCTTACACGACTCGAAGTAAATGTCTTGGGTCTGGATGACATCAAATCTTTATACGCGTCCGACCCTTTCTTTGGACCAATTTTTGCAAGATGTTCAATAGACAAAGGGATTGATGATTTCTATTTGCATAAGGGTTTTCTTTTCAAACAAAACAAGCTTTGCATTCCGAAGTCGTCTCTCCAAATTTTGCTTCTTCAAGAGTCCCATGGTGGAGGCCTTATGGGTCACTTTGGCCGTGACAAGACATATGACATGCTATCCACTCACTACTTTTGGCCAAAGATGAAGCGCGACGTGGAGCGCCACGTCCAACGATGCACTACATGTATCCAAGCTAAGTCTAAGTCTAATCCCTTTGGTCTTTATATGCCATTACCTATTCCTCATGCACCTTGGTCGGACATTAGCATGGACTTTGTGTTAGGACTGCCTAGATCTAAACATGGACATGATTCTATATTTGTGATAGTGGATCGTTTTTCCAAAATGGCACACTTCATTCCATGCCATAAGACCGATGATGCTTCACATGTAGCAAATTTGTTTTTCAGGGGAATAATTCAGCTACACGGTGTACCAAGAACAATCGTCTCCGACCGCGACGTCAAATTCATGAGCTACTTCTGGAAGACTCTCATGGCCAAGCTCGACATCAAGCTCCTCTTCTCGTCCGCCTCGCATCCTCAAACCGATGGACAAACCGAGGTCGCTAATCGAAGCCTTGGCACACTCCTCGTGTGTTCATAAAGAAGAATCTTAAAGACGGGAGGAATGTATTCCACACGCCGATTTCGCCTACAACCGCGCCAAGCACTCCACCACCAAGAGGAGCCCGTTCATGATCGTCTATGGCTTAGAGCCCCTCACCGCACAACCGGTCCCAGCTACCGGACGCTCCAGGAGGAACCCAACCAAGGCCCAGACGACTACGGTACTACCGGCCCAGGAACCGGTACTACCGGTGGGCGGTACTAACGCCCCTCCTACCGCTCCTTCTGAGCGACTCCGGAAGCTCAGGACCGCCAGTGGTACTAGCCCGGGCGGTACTACCTTGCGACCGGTACTACTGGTGCCGACCGTACTACCGGTCTTGATCGAACCAGATCGCATCAGTTGGCCCAGCCACTTCTTACTATATTTTCCCATTTCGTTCCGAAACTACCCCTGTTTATGTGGCTGGCCTATATATAGCCCCCACCCTCCATTGTAAACCCTAGACTTGGATAATAATAAATTGAGGACACCCCTTTGAAGATCTTTCATCTATTGGTCTCATGCTCCTACCAAGCGGTACCCTATTATCCACAACCTCTTGGATCTTGCCTAGTGCGTTCAAGTTGTATAAGGCCTTGGGTTGTCGGTTTCTCGCCCCCAAGTCGTCAAGATCTCACCAAGCACCTCGTCCCCCGTTGTTGGTCGTGAAGAGAGAGCTTTGGCCAACACCGATCCTAGAGATTATGTTGGACCGATTGCCACCGGCGTGAGTTATCGGCGTGTATCGTGATTTGTCAGCGTGAGTTCATCGAGATCTTAGTGTGCGTGTGTTCGTGGATTTCGTCCCCTCTCCCCCTTCCACCGCTTTCCCCTCGATCCCCGCGGAGATTCGTGAAAGATCGGTCCACCCAAAGGATTACCATAACAACTTACATCTCCTTTGAATTCAGCTTGGCAGCGTGGGAGGAGAAAAGGTCAGCAACCTCACATGGCGATCATCAGCTCTGCCGCTGGGAAGTAGTAAACGTTACCTGAATTTGTGCCTGGGAAGAGAGTTACTGCCACTACCACCAGCAGCTTTTCTCAGATCATGTGTGGGAGGATGCGGCTGTTTTAATGTGGTCAAACTGCCAAAGGCAGGCAGACCACAACACGATCATCGTCTCGGGCTGCCTCCCATGTTTGTCATTTCCAATGGACTGTAATCGAGCAGAGGGCACCACATGGCATGGTGGATCCGTGGATGAAAACCTGCGAAGGACACGTTGTGAGGTGCCTGCCAATGGTCTCATGTCTCCTTCTGCGGTTGGACAGCCGCGTGTGGCCTGATGGAGTTATGGAGCAGGTGTTCGGGCTTTGTTTAATTCAGAGGGCAAATTAAGGGAAGGATTCGATTCTGAGAGTAGAGGAATGTGATGAACTCCGTTTAGATTATGCCATAGGTTCGGTGACGGGTTTAGAAACTTTCTAAAGCTTGTGTGAAAGAGTTTAAGATGTTAATTTTTTACTTCCTTCGATCCGTATTAGTTGACTTGATAAAATTTAATAAATATATATACTAAATAGTTTATAGATTTAGATAAATCTAGAGTAAATTTTAGTCAAATAATATCAGTCGGGAGTAGATAAAATCATTATAGAATTCTATAAAACCGTAAGCTTTGCGACGTCAGCAAGTTAGACGCCTACCCAGTTTGGAGGGACTCTGCGTCTGCCCATGCATAGGTCTAAGATGCAACTGTAATGAAAAATACAATTTGAATTCTTAAATAAATTCAAAAAATCACCCGTACGTCCAGATATTTTATGTTCTCACATAAAGTCTCATGGAAATAATATATTTGTTGCCGCCTAGTAAAATGACAAAAGAAATCTTACGAAATTATATTTTGAAGCAGGGAAATTGTCTTTTATTTTACACAAGGCAAAAAAAATATCGCTCTTTCATTAAACATTGGGTGCAAGCATTTAAAATTTCCGCTTGTACACCCGCATTTTTAAAAAAAAATCAAATATTTTGCCGTACATTTCTTTGGCAGAGAGTGCATCTAACCTATGAGCCAAAGTGCATTCCCGATGTCTATTTTTATTTTGACTATTTATATATCTAAGTCGGTTTTTATTTTTAAGTAAGTGATGCCAGTTTTATGATCAAATCGTAATTTCAGTCACCGTCATAACAAGTGAGACAGCAGATCTAGTAACAATACCGCATCCTTTTTTTTTGCGGGTGCAATACCGCATCCTTCACGATACCGTGATACTGTTCTTTATAATTCAAATTTACAAGTTCAAAAAAAAAAAATTGAAGTAAATTGTGGATGTTCACGAGATGTGTCTTCACAGTTCATATTGCACATAGCAATTTGTCTTTTTTTTGTTTCTCTGTCATATTTCGAATTAGGTTCTGAAAATTCCAAAAAGTGTAAAGGCGCATGTTGTTAACATCATAATTTTGTTTTTCATTTTTTTTGACTCTTATAAAATTTGAATTTTGGTGAAGTGGTACAAATGTACCATTTAAGGTATTTTCATTGTTTACGCAGCTACCGCTTGTCTTGGTGTTTGTCCCACTCTCGGTCCAAAATGTAGATGGTACTCGGTAAACCTCGGTGGATCCATAAAGAAACCTGACAGGTCATGCATGTTAAGCACCACGTCGATATCGGCCGATTAAATCGATCTCAGCAACCAGCACTGGCAACCAGGGAATGACATCGTCAGACTGATGAGGAGTGTCATATGTATGATAACATAGAAAGCTTTATTAATTAATTTTTAGACTCATTTTGTATTGAAGAGTGTGATGTGAGGGTTACATATTATATTACTTAATTTTGCCTCTCACCTTATTAATTGTTTGCCACATCACTCTTTTTACCTAGGTGGCACGTATATTACCACTTATAGTATGTTACCCACTATGAGCAGCCTCATCATTATCACCAGCATCATCATTTGTGAGGGAGTTAATGGCTTGGTTTTTTTGTCCGTACGTCCCTCGATCTATCCCCGACATGGTGGCCCATGTGTATCCATCCATTGATCCATCTCAGGAATTGAAAGCGATACTACCTGCCATGCCCGCTTGCGCTGGCTAGCAACTAGCTCAAGTTGTACGACCTCGGTGGAGTGTACCTCCCAACCGTTCCGTACGCAAGTGGTACGTGCTTGTGTCCCACGGAGTAGTAAACAGCGACTACTCGTATATGAACTGTGTGTGGAGTCTGCATCACCGTCACGGCGCACTTAATTATCACGTCCGTGCTGCTGCGTGTACCGCACTCCTACCGAAAGTACTCTCTCGTCGACGGGACAGCTACTCGACCCTTTTCGTGTTACAGAAAAGGCAAGTGCTATGCGTCTCTCGAATGAGGAGAGCTTCTAACGTCCTGCTTCCTGCATCGACACGCGCTATTCATTAAAATATCCCGCTTACTATATCACCCGTTTTGTTTCCGAACAAAAAAAGGTTCACATAGAAATAGAACTCCATGGGAGACCTCATGAGACCACTAATCGATCAAACCGACACGGAGACATTGTCTGGAAAACTCTTTGGTGATTCTCGCCGAAGACCTTCTAGCAAAAAATTGACATTGTTGTAGCAAAACCACAAGATGGTTGTAGCAACAAAGTTCTTTTAATGTAGCAAAAAACTGATATCGTCGGAGACCTCGTCGGAGACTTTTCTAGACACCTTGTCGGAGAACTCACCGGGATGTCGCAGAAAAAAAAGAAGAACGATTGTAGCGAAATATTTATACTATTGTAGCAAATTCATTGGCCATCGGTAGCGATGACACCGACCGTCGGTAGCAAAAATCCGTCGACATACAGGTAGCAATAACATCAGTCGTTGCTAGCAGCCCCTCGTACACCTTGCAGCAGCACCGCGTGGCGTAGGCAGCAGAGCCTTACGCCGTAGGTTGCAAATCATCGGTCCCGCCGGAGGTCCCGCCGGAGGCCTAGGCAGCACCACGTGCCTAATCGTCAGTCTCAACGGAGGTGGGAGAGATAGAGTGGAACGGCGTCGCGACAACCGGCATCGAGCCAGGCCCTTGCCGGAGGCGAGCCCATCCTCGACGTCGGCCTGCAGGCTAGATGGGGGCAGCGGGGCGGCGCGCGAGCGGAGGAGCTGGCGGCCGACAAGCTGTGGAGCTGGGTGGCCGGCGTCGTTGACGGTGCGAGGATGCGGCTTCTCCATGCGGTAAGCATGGGCCTGTGCCGGTGCCGTACAGTCAGGCAACAGGGGCCACCGCGTGTGTACGGGCGACACCGCTATTTTTTCTCCGTTGGAAACTGTTAAAACGAACGAGCGTATTCCTCCGCTCAACTTGTCGTCAATTCCGGCCCGTTTGGTCTCTGCTCCGGCCGTAATAATAATACAACGTACCACACGGCAATACGCGGCATGCATCATGTACGACTAGTGCAAAAAGCGAGTCCTCTCGCATCAGGGAGCGGCGGCGCGCCACTTTCGAAGCTCTTGCTCATGCCACGTTCATGGCGCGTGCCGCTACTCCTTGATGGAACAACTCCACTTTTGACAGAAAAGGAGAGGAGAGACGAGCGGCTATATATACGGCATCAAGTATATAGATCTTGAGAGCAGGATACGGATCGCGCATCTCTTGATGTATACCCGGTGCGGGTGAAGTGAAAGGCACGTCGGCCTACTAATCGATCGAGGCAGCGGAATCAAATCATGTCACACGTAGTATCTTTTGATTTTTCTTTTCAACCTCGATAGAGAGTCTACTACTAGTAGTACATACACTACATAATATTGCTGTCAGATTGACCGGTCTGGAGAAAGAAAATGAGAGCTACCACAGCCAGAGTGAGACCGCTGGTAAAGTACGTACGTACGTACGTACGTACGTGTGGAATATATTGCCATGCAGCTGATGTGAGTGAGGTATACGTACGGTATGTGACAGGCAGCAGCTAGCACTATGGCAGGTACACTATTCAGAGGCACTCTAAAGTGCCTCCAATAGTTAAATTAGTGCCATAATTAAGTTTTTGAGGCACTAAAAAAAGTGCCGGGGACGGTCGTGTAGGTAAAAGTTTTTTGAGGCAGTTCTAAAAAGTGCCTCTAATCATAGTTAATTGAGGCACTATGACTAATGCCTCTAAATCCTAGCCAATTGAGGCACTATGGATAGTGCCTCAAAAACCAACTTAAGACACAAATTAGAGTGCCTCTAAACCCAACTTTTTGAGGCACTATGCATAGTGCCTCAAAAACTTAGCTTTTTGAGGCACTATCCATAGTGCCTCAAAAACTTAGCTTTTTGAGGCACTATCCATAGTGCCTCCAAAAACCAGCTTTTTGAGGCACTATCCATAGTGCCTCAAAAAAACAGCTTTTTGAGGCACTATCCATAATGCCTCTAAAACCCAGCTTTTTGAGGCACTATCCATAGTGCCTCTAAAACCAGCTTTTTAAGGCACTATCCATAGTGCCTGCCTCTAAAACCTAGCCAAAAGCAAATGTGTACTACAGTGAACAGCATATTACAGTCATATCTTAGAGTCATATCTTACAGTCATACTACAGTGATGGCTAACATATATTACAAACCACATTACAAACCACATATATTACAAACCACATTATAGAAATATCTTACATTAACATTACAAACCACATATATTACAAGTCACATTATAGTCATATCTTACAGTCATATTTTACAGTCATATCTTACATTTGTTCACAGCCATATCTTACAGTCATATCCCACAACCATTGTTCACAGCCATATCTTACAACTGAGACCATGCAATATCATCAGCTGTTTGGCAATCCCTTATGTCTATGCGAGTTTGAGACCATGCAATATCATCACCTGCATTGTTAAGATTTGTCTCGAGTTCAACGATTGAACAAAAGGAGCGTAGGAGCAGAATGAGCTAGTTCAATGTAAGGATCAAACAGAAGGAGCAGCTAGTTCAACAGTTCAACATTTTCAACAAAAGGAGCAGCTAGTTCAACAGTTCAACATTTTCAACAAAAGGAGCAGCTAGTTTAGGAGTTTACTTACCTTGTGTGGTACTGAATCTGTAGCAGCAGGAGAAGCATCTTGCTTTTGTACTCTTGATCTTGGTTTCTTTTCTCTAACTTTTGCCTGGCTCATGTCTGGTTCATCCAGAATCTGCACATTTTTTAGTTTATAGTGTTGTCAGTGTAATATTCTGTTCAACTGTAATAGTTTACAACTGTAACTTGCCTTGTCTGGTAATTGCGAATCTGTTGTAGCTATAGCAGCAGGAGCAGCAGTTTTCTTCGGTACTCTTGATCTTGGTTTCTTGATCTTTGTTTCCTGGCTCATGACTTGTTCATCCACAAGCTGCACATTTTTTCATGTGTTAGTACATGAAACAGTTCAGATATTGCTGGAGCAAAAGCATTACATGTAACATACCTTTTCATGCATTTGAGACTCTGTGTTAGCAGAAGCAGTAGCAGTAGCAGCTGTTTGTTTCTGGTTTCTGGAATTTGGTTTCTTCACTCTACCTTTTGCCTGGATCATGACCGTTCCTCCATAATTACTTTGTCGATCGGTTCATCCGAAGTCGCACATTTTTTCATGTATTAGTACATGAAACAGTTCAGATATATTTGGAGCGAAGCGATATGTAACATACCTTTTCATTCATTTGAGACTCTGTGTTAGAAGGTATGTGAAAGAGTGAAGCATAAACAGCAGGATTTGCTTCAAGAGTTGTTCCTTGTGCATCAGACTTTGAGTAAATTTGTTAGTAGGAGCGAAGCATAAACAATCCGCCGAGTGATAGCTGTGAGTTCTATAATCATACCGCACATGCCTGTTCAAGAGGAGCAGATTTCTTATTAGCTCTCGGCACTGGTACCTTGACCGAGCTTTGTCTATTAATTTTGTTTTGCAGATTTTTCATATAAATCTCTTAATGTAACCTGCATATATTTAAGAAATCTTGGTAGGAGCACCTTGACCGAGTAGGAGCAGATTTTTTCATACAAAGTTTAAGAAATACTAACATGATTCCTTGGCCATGGAATGCACTTAGCTTGCATTTCCATCCTTGTCATTCTCCCAAGTGGTCTAGGCAAGATGCGGTTGTATCACGGTAGACAATGTTGACCATGACCTCCACATAATCACTTAGTGGATCTCCATCTAAACCAACTGCATTTATATCTGCAGTTTGAATTGTTCCAAGAGTCGCAAGGTTAGAAGAATTTGGTGAAGTCAAGACAACTTCCATTCCTCTACTTATTCGGGCTTTGGGATGGTTCGCAAATGTTTGACTTCTTCATCTCTTGAGCTTTCTAGTTTAATTTTCTTTATCATAGCAACTGCATTTAGTTAAATTCCTCGCTAAGAGTTATAACGCATAAGAAAAAACACGTACAAGGATTTCTTATTGACACATGTACAAGCGGTAGTTATTTTACCTCATGGTTTCATTCTTCGCAAGATTAACTTCATTTCCAATCTTTTCTTCTACCCTTTGCCTTTTCCTTTTGTCATCTACTTTTTCTTCTCCTCGACCCTTGTTTCTTCATCTTGTCAAATCCTTCCGCTTCTTCAACAAGAGGTTCTTCAATATGTTCTTTGATTCTCTTCGTGATGTTTGAAATAGCTCCATCATCCGACAAGATTTCTCTTCTAGCTTATCACTACATCACCAAACTTGGTGAGTTTCTACAAGCTTCTCTACAACACCCCGAGATTTTTGTTTTCCGTAACATCATGTAGAGCAGATAGAGCTGGGCTTGACTTCTCACCGTTCTTTCCACCAACAGTGAGCCCTAATCCATGATTACTTGACTTCTTAGCCTTTGGGAACAATGTTGAATAAAAATCTTCCTCATTTGCTTGCTCATGTATCAAGTTTGGGTTGTCCACAAACTTCACATTTATCTCTTCCTGTTGCAACATTACAAAGAATGAGGAACATGTAATTGATATTTGCAAGATTGACTCAAATCAAGATAAACAAAAGAAGTTACAACTTTATTACTTACAATCTTTTCTTGCAAAATTCATCAACTGGTTTCCCATCCTTATTTGTATGTGTAATTGTAGTCGAGCTCGGATATTTTGCTCCTTCTTTTATTTCCTGAAATTCATGGAAAACTATCATACCGTGATCTTTGAAAATTTTAGATATTCAAGTATGCAACAAATCCACAATTAACTTACTTCTTGTTCTGTACTCGCAAAACTTCTAGTACCATTTGTATGAACTGCATTTGCTTGACAATTTCTCGTCTCTTTGTTCTTCATACTTAATGCCTACATTACTGAAGAAATTATACATTAATGCCTATAGTATGAATTAGCACAAGGGTTGAAAAAATAGTATATCCAAAGATTGCTACTTTAGTATACCTTAGACTTTGGTGTTCTCCAAAATTTACATAGCCAAACCCATCGAGCAGAGGTATCCTGGATTTGCATCCATTGGCAATGTTGCTTTTGAGTGACAACTCATCCTTGTAAAATTTTCTCTTCAAATAGCACTTGTAATCTTTCCACTTCTTTCTAGCGTATATCAACACCCAAAGACTTGTAAATAACTGGTATTTCAAACAAATCTGCAAAAGTGTTTAGTTAGGCAACATTAGTAATTTGCGGCAAAAAACATAGTTCGTAACTACAATCCAGTTTATTTAAGAGATTTTACCTTTCGTCTTCCATAGCTTATCTTTTTCATATTCAGAACTTTGCTCCAATTGGTAGCTGCCAAAGAAATTTCTTTTCCTTAACTAAAGAAGCAATGAAATTTGTTAGCTGCAAGTTTTGAACCCACAAGGTTGGCCTTTCGTTAAATTCCAAACCGATCTTGTTTCTTGGATCATACTCTTTCCGTAATCTTTTCAACTTAGTGGGCCCTCTCGAGACTTCTCTGTTGTCATGTAACAAGTATTCAAATTAACCAATGTGTCATCCATTTCACAATATTCAAATAAACGCCTAAATTAACAAGAGGAGAAGGCAACCTAAAACTAACCTTCCCAGAATCGTTGATTGATATCACCTTCTTCATTTTCATCATGAGTAGTAGCATCACTATCACTGCTCACTACCATCATCATCCTCATCCTCATTTTCTACCACATCTATTTCTTCATATATCATGTTGTTCTAAATTAAGACAGAACATAAATCACATATTAGAATGGCATAAATTAGGTGCTTCATATGTTTTCACATAAATCACATATTAGAATGGCATAAATTAGAATGGCATAAATTAGATTCTTACTCACCGGTTCTTTGTATATTCCTTTTATCCTTGCTTCCTCAAGAAATCTTGTAAAAATTTCTCCACTCTTGATATCTATCTGTTGGTGGCACACCAAGTTTCATCGATTGCATGTTAACCTCATTTAGCCTACTTCTCATTTGTCCATGTTAGCAGTCCGCAGAAGAAACAATAGAACTTTATTACCATGTTCAATGTAATCAAACCAAAGAAACAAAAGAAACAATAGAACTATATCAAATTACCTAGACACAAAGAAACCATTCATTATCAATTGGATCTTGCAAATAGTAGACCTGTTTTGCTTGACTAGCTAGTATAAATGGCATAGATGAAAGAATTTCCCTTTGTCTACATGATTGAAGTTGACTTGATTATTCCAAATTCATCTACTCTAATTCCAAGATCTTTAACCCATTCACACTTGAATAATACTACACTAGCTTTGTTTGAATAATTCAATTCAACTATTTCATGGATCCCGCCAAAATTTGACCATCTCCTAATGTGTGATCTCTGAATAACTTAATGTCTTTGCAAGAGTTGAAACTCCATCACACCGGGAAGATTTTCCAAAGAATGGCTTCTTGTGTGGAATGTATAGCCATTAATCTTGTAGTTGTTGTATTTCTTCACCATCATGAAAGGCTTTTGTGCTAGTAGAACAACTTCTGTGGTAGTTCAACTCCTTTATGCATTAAAGAATGCACATGTTCAATAAACCATTTCGTGAATTGTTGGTGGTGAGCAACTTCAACTTCTCTTCTACTTTTCCTTCTGCCTGCTTGTAGCATTGTGATATGCTCATTTGCAAACCTAGTAATTTCTGGATAACTAAGCAACACATGCCTTTGAGCTTGTGTCCATGAAATGTGATCTAGCTCATCTACTTGAAATGCAGAGAGCTGTCTTCCAATTGTTCTTAAATATATATTAGTGTCTGGACTGCTAGTTGTGCTATCATCAGTATGCATTGTCTCTTTGTTGGAATTTTCCAGATATCTTGCACAAAAATCCAAGCTCTCATCAAATATATATCCCTCAGCTATTGATGCTTCAGGATGTCTTCTAGTATGTACCATCCCTTTACACTTCCCAACAAACATCTCTGTAGACCACATGTTTCTGAATTGCACTGGTCCACCTATCAACACTTCACTTGCAAGATGGATGACAAGATGTTCCATTATATCAAAGAATGATGGTGGAAAAATCTGCTCTAGCTGACACATTGTTTCAGCAATTTCTTCTTCCAACTTTTGCATCTCAGTAGGATCTATGACTTTGGAGCAAACTTTCTTGAAGTACTTGCTAAGATTAATTAGTGGAAGAGCAACAGGGGCAGGCATGGTTCTACTTATAGCTAAAGGAAATACATCTTCAAAAATTATGTGGCAGTCATGAGTTTTTAGCCCAACTAATTTTTTCTCATCTAACCTGACCTTCCCATCCATGTTTGAAGCATAGTCTACTGGAAACCTTGCATTTTTCACAACTGAGCAGAATACCTTCTTATTATCTGAATTCATGTAGTGCATTGCTTCAGGCAAGTCTGGTTTCTCTTGAGTTTCATCAACATGGAGATGTGTTCTGATTTTAAATCTTTTCATATCCAGTCTTGCTTTCACATTATCTTTGGACCTGTTGTCCACTTGTAAAATTGTGTGAACAATATTATCAAACACATTCTTCTCTATATGCATTGAGTCCAAATTATGTCAAACCAGCAAATGTTCCCAATATTCAAGCTGGAAAAAGATGCTTCTCTTCTTGAATGTTGACTCTACAGTGTGCACATCCTCCAAAGATGATCTTCCTCCCTTCATCTCTTTGTCTCTTTTCTTCTTAGACTTTTGTTGTTTCGTGTTTTCCCATAGATGGTGTGAATGCCTTTTGTCATTTCTGAAATCTCATGACCGATGGCTAAATTGGAGGTTCCCTGTCTTCGTTGTGCCAGCCATCAAATGAGTCTTTATCCTTCCTAAATGGGTGGTCTGCAGGTAGAAACATCCTAGTACCTGTAGCATGCTTTGTGTCCATGTTTTAAACGTTTGGAACATGTACCCAGCAAAGGGAGCAAACAACAATACTCTCTCCACTAAGAATTCCCGGCCTAGCCAAATCACTAATTGTCCATAGCAAAGATACACCTCAATTTCCTTCCTACATGAGAATCAAAAGTCCAAAGACCATCCTTCCATAACACTTTCTTCATCAACAACTAGCGCAGGTAAATGTCTATGTCTTTCCTCGTGCCTTCCTACCGGAATAATAACCGACAAAATGAAGTTGTTTTCTTTCATGCAACTCTCACTGGAAGATTGTATGGAATCGATAATTGGCCGATGTCAGAAGATGGTTCATAGTTACGAATGGATTGAAACCATCTTGCCGGTCCAAACCTAATATTTCTAGCTTCTTTCTGAACCACTCATATTTTGCATCAAAATGCTTCCAAGTCGGTGCATCGCCAGGATGCCTCATAAGCCCATCCTTGATCCTACCATCAACATGCCAACTCATAAGTGGGCCGTGTTGCTTGACATGAATAATCTTCTAATTCTCTTCTTCAATGGGAAATGCCCACCACCTTTTGAGCAACCTTGCTAAATCTTTTGCCATCACCAATTTCCTTCACAATCTTCCATCCGGATGCATTACATACCGATGCACAGATGCATTGATATTGTCTCCTCTATATATGATGCAGTCATTAATGCATGCATCATATGTGTCATACCCCAGCCCTACAGATTTGATGTACTATTTGGATTCATGAAAATTCATAGAGAGAGTTGTATCCTCTGGTAGGACATCCCTAAATAGCTGCAGCACATCTTCAAATGTAGCTCTGGTTAATCCCCTGGTGTTCTTTATGTTCATCAGCTTCACAAGAAATTGCGCTTTGTAAATTTTTTACATCCCGCATATAATTCTTTGTCCGCCATCATTAACTAACTTTTGAATGCCTCAGCTTCTTCATCGCCTTCATCTGCTTTCTTGAGTCATCATCAGTATCATCATTGTCAACTTGTGTATCTGATCCTAAAGAGCTGTTGTTGTACATATCATGAGAACCCAACATCATCTCATCCATCTCATCACTTCCTAAAGGCAATTCTACTGATTCATTGGGTTGTACAGTAGGAATAGCACAATCTACTGATTCTCCATGGTATACCCATGTTGTATACCCGTGCATGAATCCTCTGATATTATATGGTCTTCAACATCTTCTAAACTTTGCCTAGATATGTTACAACAAAGTTTGCATGGGCAACAATCTTTTGGCTAAAACCAGAATTTGTAGCTAAACGAATGAAACCCTAACCCCATCTCAAAACGTATCGGATCTAGCAAAGACTCATCCAAGTTTTATCCATTGTACAAATAGATGAATAAACTTAGCAACTTGTTCCTGTGTAACCAATAGCAAGATACTAGTTACTATACCAACATTCAAACAAACAAACTAGGTAATAACAGGAACAGTTCAGAGTACAGCATATCAGAGCACATCAGGAACAGTTCAGAGTACAAGTAATAACAGGAACAGTTCAGAGTACAAGTAATAACAGAGTATAGCATATCAGAGCACAAGTAATAACAGGAACAGAAGAGGAACAGAGCATATCAGAGCAGAGCACAAGTATAGCATATCAGAGGAGAGCACAAGTAATAACAGGAACAGGTGGTGAATTCCTAACCTGAAGAACCAGCCTCGGCATCATTGCGAGTTATTTGTCGATGAAGAATAGATCGACGTGGATCATCATTACGGGTGCCCATTGCACGACGTGGATCTCGACGGAGAGGTGGTGGACGAGCTCCAGGCGGCGGCGGATCTCGTCGGAGGAGAGGAGCTCGATCGAGGAAGAGGAGGAGAGGCGCGGTGGTGGATCTCGACGGAGAGGTGGTGGTGGACGAGCTCGAGGAGGAGGCGGTGGTGGATCTCGACGGAGAGGTGGTGGTGGACGAGCTCGAGGAGGAGGTGGTTGTGGATCTCGACGGAGAGGTGGTGGTGGACGAGCTCGAGGAGGAGGCGGTGGTGGATCTCGACGGAGAGGAGCGGATCTCGACGGAGAGGAGCGGATCTCGTCGGAGGAGAGGAGCTCGATCGAGGAAGAGGAGGAGAGGCTTGTATCCGAAAAAAGAGAGCCAAGGTCAAAGAGAGAAAGACTAGGGTCAGTAACATGACATGAAAAAT
This sequence comes from Avena longiglumis, assembly GCA_030063025.1. Taxonomy (NCBI): domain Eukaryota; kingdom Viridiplantae; phylum Streptophyta; class Magnoliopsida; order Poales; family Poaceae; genus Avena; species Avena longiglumis. The sequence goes on along the minus strand of CP125978.1, from coordinate 93,951,054 downwards.
TAAAGGATTAAAATGAAAAAATTAAAGGACTAAAATGAAAAAATACTGTACTGGAGATATACTATACTTGTGTTATTATTGTGCTTTGTTCCCTTCTAGTTTACATTGTTGTCTAGCTAGTGATATTTTATTTTAACAGTAGTGTATAAACTACATAGTTTATACATAATCATAATCATAGTTTAAACATTCATAATATTGAATATTGTAAAACTAAATATTTGCCTAGTTACATTCATAACATTCATAATCATAATCATAATACTAAATATTTGCCTAGTTGAATATTGTAAAACTAAATATTGTACAATGTACAATGTTGAATATTGTACATTGTACATTGAGATGCAAAACTAAACATTGTACATTGTAGTCTAGTTGCCCATGGTCCGAATATTTATGAATTGTAACAATGAAGGCCTTCTAGACACAAAATTAAATGATCAACACTAGATAAACAGAAAATCAAGAAACCGATCAACACTTGATAAAATGTAAAAGCATCAACACTTGAATAATGTAAAATGATCAACACTTGATAACCAACATTACAAAACATTGTTCAACTTACAAACCAACATTACAAGAGATTCATTGTTCGTAACACTAGTCCACTAGAACACATTACAACTTAAAATGAAACACAATTTCTAATAAGCAACATAAAATCAAGGGTCTTCAATCATGTTCTTCAAGGGTCTTCAATCTCCACAAAATCAAGGCGATGTGACCATGCCTTGGGTCTCGCAACAATCGACAAATGATCCCTCTACTATATTTGCCTCCTCCCTAAATTGCTGCCATCCTATTGTGAATGCAATTCTATCATCTTCATCTTCCATGTGGTACCATCCTTCAAAGGGCACATCAAATTCCCTAGCCAACAGATTTGAATGTCCTTGCCATGGGCATCCAACTTCTCTGAATGTTTTTGCAGAAAGGTACTGGCATAGTAACAACTTGTGTAAGAACAAAGTCTGAAACATTGCATAAAAAAGTGAGAAATTAAGTAGTAGATAGTTACCAAAGCATCTAGTTCAACATTTTCCTGATTATACTTGTGCACCATAAACTGCATCTCATTGACACTTTCATAGAATTCTTCCTCAGCTAGTTCTTGCCCTGGTTTTAGAGCCAAAACCTTGTAGATACCATAATTGATGGTTGCCATGTTCTCCTCACTAATTTCTCTGATGTTTGAGAAAATAGTCTTCTGAAGTATAGCTCTAATTTCAGGCATCACACAGTAAAGACCTGCTCAAAGTAGTAAACAATGGCAAACTAGTTAACATAGCAAGTCTTTCAAAGAACATGACATAAAACAGCTTAAAATTGTGAAAGTTTACCTCCATCCGCAACAATAGGCTTCTCAACCTTCATATTGTCCACAAATTCAGACAATCGTGATATCAAAATTGTTGGCCTGTTCCACATACCGAAAGAGACAACCTCACCTTCTCGGATATCATATTTCCTAACAAGGAACTCCAGTATGGTCCACAGATGGTAGTTCTTGACACTTCTTTCTCCAGGAAGAAGTCATACACATGCCTGTTCCTGCATGTAGCCACCATCCAGTTCTTTGACATTGCAAATTTTTCAAGTTGTTCCTTGAATTTGCAAGGTACTGCCTGAAATAAAAACAAGAGGAATGTTTGTCATTATACACCTCCTTTCCAGATAAAAACAAGAGATCCATTGTACTGATGTTATAACTTACCACTCCATTTTCAAAGAACAAGAGATGAACTCACCATAGGCAGAAGAACTCGACATAGGCAGAAGAAATGACTCCATACTACCACCAAGTTAAATAGGAAAGCACCTGCACGTGGGGGCAAGCACTGCGCAAAGACTTCCCCACTTCCCCACTTTCCCCACTTCCAAGGACGTGTAAAGTGCATAAATGTAATAAATGAAAAATTCTCGAATAAATGTACAAAATGGTCTCAATGCTCGTAATTTAGGCACAAATGCTCAGTAATTTACACAAGTAGTTGACTAGTAGTAGAACTAATGTAGTCTATTATGGAACTAATGTAGTCTAGTAGCCCATGGTCTCGAATATTTATGAATTCGTAACAATGAAGGCCTTCTAGACATCAACAAAACAGAATATGAAACAAGTAATAAAACAAGCACATCCATAGTTGACAACATTAAAACAAGCACAACCATATAATTTCAGGCACAATACAAGTGATACAAACACTAGTAGTTAACTTACAGAATAAGGACATAATAACTAAAGCTTAAAACAACATTGATGACATTGTTCCTTAAACAACTGCAAAGACAACCTAAACAAGCATCTGTTAACTAACTGATTCCAAATTAGCCTTGTCACTAACTGATTCCTTAATTGACAATGTCAACAAAGTTCAGCCCAAGGTGATCACTCATATGTTCTATCTTGATCACAAGCATTGAAGCCAATCCAACATCAGCAGCAAATGTGAAGTCATTCCACCCTGCGGTGAAAATGACTTCTCCATGTTCCTTGCTAATGGAGTAGGCACATGCAATGAAGTTATCTTCGTCTCCTTCTATGTCTTGCCCTTCCCTGGAAAGATGTGCTATGCCATGTCTTGGGTACACAGCCTTGTACAACCTCAATAGGCATGAACTGCAATAATCATGTATTGCAGCTTAGTATTTTTTACACATTAGGCATGCATAGAATGAAACAACAGAATAGTGATTTAGCTCTAAGCCTTACCAGTGCATCCCATGTTTGGTTTTCCTCATTCATCTTGTGTACCCAGAAATTCTTCTCATCATTACTTTCAATGATCTCATGGTGCATCACATGAACATCTTTGTAGATGGCAAATAAGATGGTGGCCATGTTCTGTTCAGTGATTGATTGAATGTTTGAGAAGATTGTCCGCATGTAATGCTTCTTATTCCGAAGGACATCTCCAATCACTAAGCAAAAGAGAAGAAATAAAATAATTAGTACTAGTACATGTAAAGAAATTAGTAGTAGTTGAGGAAATAGTTAGTAGTAGTTGTTAGCAAGAACTTACATGGAGCTTCATGGATGTACTTTTCAACACCATTTGAGGAAATGGTGACATGGAATAAATTGTCCAAACCCTCAATCGGATCTGGATAATATTCAAATTCCAGTACATCACCAAGACCAATGTCGTAGACTCTCCACAATGACGTCCAATAAGGACCACAAATCAATGTCTTTTCATCGCCTTCTTCAAGTATGATCATAGTTTCTAATTGCACTGCTGGCAACCACCAATTCTTAGGAGTGAAATCATTCGAGTCTCCCTAAATGAACATGGAACAACCCAGGATGAACATAACATAATGTAGTTAACTTACCAACCCAGGATGAATACAACATAAAGTAAACTATTGTTGTGCGGATGTGAAAACTCACCACACCATCAAATGGAAACTCATCAACAATGACAACTGAAGGGTTGCCTCCTGTGTCCTACCACAGCAGAGCAGTTGTCCACACACAACAGATCCATTGCTAAAAACATGAAAACGCAAACCTAATCAGAAAACGCAACCCTAATCAGAACATATTCAGAAGAACAGTTAGAAGAAAGAGGATTTACGAGAAGAAACCCTAATGAAGAAATACAGCCTTGTAATATTACAAGAAGAAAGAGGGATTAGGATGAACCCTAAAGAAATGAAGAAAAGATTAGAGAGAAGTGAAGAAGGTTGGAAGAATCAAGCAATGTAAGAAAATATTAGAGAGAATCAAGAAATCAAGAAATGCAAAGGAACTAGAACTCACTGCGTTAACCGCCGAAGTCTGCAGATGGATGGAAAGAAAAGAAAAGATTAGAGAGATAACTCTGAAGAAATCTGAAGAACTGCAAAGGAACTGAAGAACTCACCGTACAATCTGCCGAGTCTGCAGATGGATGGAAAGAAAAAGAAGAGATTAGAGAGAGAACTCTGAAGAAAAGATAAGAGAGAATCAAGAATCGCATAGGAACTCACCGTAGAACTGCCGAGTGGGAGAGAGGGAACTGCCGAATGGGGAGAGAGAGGGGAGGTTGTCCCTTCGGTTCCCTCCTTATAATATTCCAACGCTCCACGCGCTCTCTGTCTCTTGGTTCCAGATATTTTGGCCCATATTTTGGCCGAGTGGGCCTTGACTAGTACTTTCTCCTACTTGGAGTACTTTGTCCTCTGATTGGGCCTTTGTATTTTAAAAACAGCAATTGTAAGAAGTATACAGAGAAGTTTTTTTGAATCCATTTTAAAAACAGCGGTGGCAAGTAGAAAAAATTCAATTTGTTGCAACAACTTATCCTTGCTATTGTGAAAAATTAACACAATAGCGGATGGATTTGTTGCATCTATATTTTCGTAAAAGCAAACACAATCGGATCGAAAACACAAACTTGATATATAATATAAGTTCAATAATAGCTGGATACAAACACAACGGGTACACAACCACAACTAGATACAAACACACGGATACAAACACAAATTCATGGACACTACTTAGATGATCTCTAGTAGATGATCCCTAGTTGATGATCTCAACAAAGTTAAGACCAATAAACTCTTGCATGGGATCTACTTTCATCAAAAGAAGTGCTTCATTGCCAATGTTAGCAAGATTGGTGAAATCATCCATCCATTCGAAAACACACATGCCCCATGTCCTGGGCAATGGAGTAGGTGCAATCGATGAACTCTTCTTGTTCTTCTCCTAGCAACATTCCATCCTTGGAAAGATGAGCAATGCCAAAACTGGGTACTGTACCATCTATAGCCTCGAGGCGTGTCTTCGCAAAACAAATAAATATCCACAATTGATTTAGTTGCATGCAAATAAAATAATTTCAGATGTCAAACATATGAACTGTGGAAATTACCGGTGCATTGAAGTGAACATTGTCATCATCCATCTTGTGCACCCAAAATGTTTCGATCCTTTGGTTCATAAAATTCCTTCTCCACAAAAACATCTTTGTAAATGCCAAACAGGATTGCAGCCATGTCCTGCTCACTAATGGAGTGGATGTCCGAGAAGATTGTCCTATAGAGGATACTTCTTATTGGGCTAGGCAAATCTCCTACAACTAATCGAGAGGATGTGTTAGCCTTAATTATTTCAAAATGCATTGTGAAAAAAGATGAGTTATTGTTGTGATACCAGCTTTTCAATCGCATCCTTCTCAACATTGTTGGAATGAGCAGTTATGTCAAATGAGTTCTCTAAAGGTTCAAAGGATCATCAAGACATTGGAAATGTACAACATCACCCACAAAGAATGTCATAAACTCTAACTAATGATCTCCAAGAGGGCCACATATTAGTGTAGCCGACTCATCCTTCAGAAGAATAAATCAAATCTTCAATCTTGGGCTCTTGGCAACTAACCATTTCAGAACTAAATTGTTCAACCTCTGCTTGAATGAGCAGGAATGTCTGCTTTAACAACATAATTTAGTTCCTCTGGTTGAATGAGCAGGGAATGAGCAGAAAAACTTGCTACACCACGTCTAAAACCATGGCCAATGACAATGTCAAATCCATTAGCTCTCCTGTTAGATCTACCACAATTGTCACCAGGCTGATCACAGATAGCACACGTCATGCCATCCATCACCTACAAAATAACATCCAGGTTAATTCACCTACAAAAATTCACACAGGTTGATCACAGATAGCAGGTTCAAATTCAGAACCTGAGAGCTGAAAAGTCAAAGGAGGAAATTCAGAACATGCGACCTGAAAATGTAGTACAAGGATTAGATTGCATCAGATTAAATGAAATAGAATAATAAGATCTGTATGTAATTGAACTCACCCAGAAAGTCGAAGGGATAGAAGAAAAGCTCTGCGCAGAAGAATTGTAAACCGGCCAGGTTTCTCCTCCTATTTAAAGGTAAAGGGATGTAAAACTGCTCCCCCACGTCCACCACTGCCCCACATCCACCACTTCCCCACGATGTGGCCCATTTAAATGCATCGCCATCGCTTTTCCCCACGATGTGGCCCATTTAATCAGACACTATCCAGGCCCATTCAGTACTAATCTAGCTTTATTATCACCAACTGGAGCCACGCAGCTGGATCCCTAATTTTGACTGGAATAATCCTAGTGTCCTCGAAATCAACAAGGACATCTCCTCTTTCGATGAATGTTTTGACAACATCTTTCCATCCAAAACAGATAATCGCTTGTCCAGGATTAGCATCATTCTACAATCGGGTCTTGGAAACTGGCTTGTTCACAAGAAGAAGAATAACTTCAGATCCTTTAGGAACCCCAAGCACAGGAGCTCTTGAGCATAAGACAGCTTTAGAAACTTCAAAAGATAAGTATTTGTGAATTCTTTTGAAAAACCTCGAAAAGAAATTTCAATTATGATCAAAACATACCATACAAGAACCATTAGTAGTGAACATGATCAAACATTACTAACCATTTCTCCTTCTCGGTCTCCAGTGAACATGATCAAAGGAAGATATGATGTTTTCTTACATCAATTTCCACACATACTCCTTAATATCGGTCTTGGTAGCACTTCAACATAGCTTCTCGGTTGGATAACTTGATTGAATGTCAAATCAACCTTGTTTGCAAAAATGCATTCATTATCAAAGGATTCTTCACCAAAAAACCAGGTCCTACATGACAAATAAAGCATTATTCATCACCCAAAAAACTCTAGTAAAACAAGTATAATAGTAAGCATCTCAGTGAAAATCACACCTCTAGTAGTAATCGACTCCTTTCATGAATCTCGTAATGTACCTACAAAGATGTGCATAAATATGTTATAAGAGATACTCGGATAAATGGTAAGAATGGGTTTAATAAGACAGGTAGTACTCTTCAATTTTAAGTATCTCAAGCTTAAGGTAGAACCACCGATGTCGAGTCTTGGTGGTAGTTTTCTTTCATCTGTAAAAATAAACATGCAAACATCCCTTCCTTGATTAAATGCCTCTACCACCTTTGCCCATTCAGAGGGATGATCTGGCTTTTCCATCGATGAAGAATCATCCTACAAGATTTTATTGGAGATCCTAACTTGAGCATCACACCTACACTAACCAATTGAGATCCGCTTGAATACAATGTCTCATGAGGTGTTCATCCATGAGGAACCGTGATCAGAACTTTCTTGTAAACTCTGACTGAATTCACGGAATTTGTTAGATAAAAATGTGAGTAATGCGAACTTACAGATAAAAATATGAATAATGTGCAGAACATATATACATACCATTAAACCCTCCAAAGGAACGACATTTGTTGATGTAATTGTGCTAACATAATTCTTAATTGCAGGCCTTGGTAGCACTTCCACATTGCTTCTTAGCTGCATTAATTGGTGGTAATTCATTTGAACCAAATTTCCAAAAATGCAGTTTGTATCAAATGAATCAAATCCTGAATGTCCAGGTCCTAACAAATGCCAAACAATGTATCATTAGTACCGGAAAATATAGATCAATGACAAGAGCATAGATTACAAGAGCATAGATTACCTCTAATTGTGATCATTAGCCTATCATCCCTCTCATCATCTTGGACTCTGTAGTAATCATATTCATCAGTGAACCAATTACAGAACTATTTTAAGATCTATTTCTAGCATTAGTAAAAATCAGATTTTTTGTTTAGAATTACAGATGAATTAGATGAACCATTTCAGATATACAAAGCACACACTAGATGGAAGAAAAGACCATACTATATATACAAAGCACACACTAGATATACAAAGCACACACTTGCAATTATCTGATTGCTCTTGAGAAATCGCAGGGGGAGAAGGGGATGTTGCTGCTGCGATCGATTAGTGACAGCGGATCCATTAGAAGCTGCTATGGATGATCTCCAGCCTCCGGAGAGGATCTGCAGTTCTCCGGAGAGGATCTGCCTCTCCGGCGGGCAAGTGCGGACGGAGATGATCTGCGGCGAGCTCGGGCGGTGGTTGTCAGCGGCGGGTGGTGCGGCGACGGAGAGGATCGCAACTCCGGTTGATCAAGGCGAGTGGTGCGGCATGGACGGTGAGGATCTGCAGCTTCAACAAGTGGCGGCACGGATGGTGAGGATCTGCAGCTCTCCGGCGGTGGGTGGTGCGGCAGCGCGGACGGAGAGGATCGGCAGCTCTCCGGCGGCGGGTGGTGCGGCGGCACGGAGGTCACGCGCGAGAAATGGAGGCCAAACCCTAGCGCTGGCGGCGGGGTGCCTCTCTTATACATTGGACAATGAGGGAGGGGTTTGTGCAAGGTGGCGGTGGAGGGACGAATGGAAACTAAAAATTAGCGAGGCGTCCCACTAATCGCTATAACTACGAGCGAGGTGGAAGGACAGAAAAGTTAATAACAACCTAAGGTACTAATGTGCAAAATGACCATACTATATACGCACACCCACCCACCCATGGCCGTCACTTTCTCCACTCCCTCACTCCTCACTTTCCACTCCCTCACTCTCCCTTTCCTCGTGTTAGGGTTCCACCGCCACGGCCGCCAACATGAAACCCTCCAAATAATCCCATCGCCGCCACCGAGGAGCTTGTCTGCTTTTTTCCTCGTGTTCTTCTTACATTCTTCTTTCTTCTTCTGTTCTTCTTTCTTCTTTTATTCTACTCGTTAGATCTTTTCTGTTCTTGATTAGGAACTGTTGTTATTAGATTAGTGTTCTTAGTTTAGATTGTTGTTATTAAATTAGATTTGTTCTGTTCTTAGATTTGTTATTAGATTAGATTTGTTCTGTTCTTAGATTTGTTATTAGATTAGATTTGTTCTGTTCTTAGATTTCTTAGCCTATCATCCCTCTCATCATCTTGTTCTGTTCTTAGATTTGTTCGAGATTTATGTTCTGTTCTTAGATTTGTTCTGATCTTAGATTAGATTTGTTCTGTTCTTAGATTAGATTTGTTCTGTTCTTAGATACTGTTCTGATCATTAGCCTATCATCCCTCTCATCATCTTGTTCTGTTCTTAGATTTGTTCGAGATTTATGTTCTTTGTCTAACCTGCTATCTGATCTTGTTTGATCTAACCTGCTATCTGATCTTTGGGTGCTTAGATTTGTTCTTTGATTTATGTTCTTTGTCTAGATCTATGTTCTTAGTTCTGTTCTTAGATTTGTTTTGTTCTTAGATTATATTTTGTTTAGGGTTCTGCTAGGATTAAATCTGTTGATGTCAAGAGTTGATGATTATTTCTGGTTAGGGGTCTGTTGATGAAGAAATGTTCTTAATTTTCAGAAATTTCATAATGTTCAGAAAGTTCAGATTGTTAAGATTGTTCAGAATGTACTGAACTTTCTGAATGTTCGATCTTCAATGTTCAAATGTTCGATTTTTCCGAATGTTCAATGTTCGAATGTTCGATCTTCGAATGTTACGATTTGTTGATCGTCGAATGTTCGGATGATCCGAATCGTCTGAATGTTCGAACTTTCGAATGTTAGGAATATTGATTGTAATTATTGACTTTCAATGTTTTGCTATTTGATCATGTCTGAACATGTTTTAGCATTACGATTACATTGCTTTAGCATTACCGATTACATGTTGTTTTTATACTAGATGGGAGCTCAGAGAACGTGCCATTGACATCTCGGATAGCGGTGGCGCTTGATCCCAAGCCACAACACTAGTGGCGTGATGCCTGGCGGTGACACCTCCGCGTGACACCTCTACGGAGTGGTTCGAGATGGTTATGTGCCAATTATGCCAAAGACAAGATGATGGCTTGGTTTTAAGGGTATGTATCTATACAAACTTTGAACTATCTAGTCTATTACAGCTTTGAGAAATGGTACTACTATTTATAAAATTTGTTGTATTTGTCTCAGTATCGGGACCAAAAACAAGGGAATACATGAGTGGGACCACCAGTATGTTTGGAAATGACATACCATCGTGTCCATGCCAAGTTGAGTTTCGGAAGAATGGTGCAATGGCGAAGGCCAGCAATAAAGTACTATGTCTACAAGATGACAGAGTCACCGTCATTGAGAAGAAATGCAAAATGGTGAGCAGCTATTTACTTTATCATGCATAACGGTAGTAGAAACAGAGAGTCCAAAAGAATGCTAACAGTTGTGTAAACTTGATACTTACACAGAATTTAATGTCGAGTTCACAACCAAGCACCGAAGGACTTTCTTGATGAACCACTTGTACATAAGTTGAATCCATGGTGAAGATGATCGTGTGGATGTGAGGATGAAGATGGGAGTAAACAATAGAGCAATGATAACCAGTGGATGGTGGACGGTATGCGGTGCCTTCAACATGAAGAAGGATGATGCTATGTCGTTTCGGTACAAGTCGACGGTAAGTTATACCGATGCTTGCGGCACTCCCATAAGCGTAGATCCGATAAAGATTGGGTGGAAGTATGTAGAAGCTTGTTATGAGTTCTACTTCTTTTGGATGTAATTATCGATGGGTCGCTTAAGTTGGACTGCCTAGTACTATCTGGACTACTAAGTACTACTTTTGTAGTTGTAAGTATGGAGCGTAAGTACTATGTTGGATTATCGATGAAATCAGAGTATATAATTATGTGTGTGGTATCTGCTTTACGATTATTTGATTATGTGGTTATTCTTTTGGAGGCATGACAAAGTGCCTCAAATGGATGACCATTTTGAGGCACACACGATAGTGCCTCAAATGGATGACCATTTAGAGGCATGTTGACAAAGGTTTCCGGTGATCATCCATTTGAGGCAATGTCGTGCCTCGCTTGGTTGGACATTGAGGCGGAAAGATAGTGCCTCGATGGATGATCATTGAGGCACAAATAGTGCCACGCTTGGTCACTATTTAGAGGCATAATTTAGTGCCTCTAATGGTAACCAACTGTGGCACTTCTAATTGTGCCTCGGTTGATATACTTTTAGTGGCATTATCACGTAAAAATGCCTCTAAAAGTTATGTTTTTGAGGCACAAGTCAAAGTGCCACTGATAGTTTAGCATAGAGGCACTGGACTGTGCCTCTATTTTTCAAAACATTAGAGGCACTATCAATAGTGCCTCAAAAGGATAAACTATTAGTGACACTTTTAAAACTGCCACTAAAAATTCATATTTGGAGGCACTATTTTTCAAAGTACCTCAATAGATACAATTAGAGGCAGTTTGAAAAAGTGCCTCTAAGAAAAGTGCCTCTGATTCCTGGACGTGCCATAGTGTAGCTCACACGATGTGACCGCCACGACTGGTCTCACTTCGACTTCTACCGGCATGGTAGATTGACTAGTAAAAGTACGATCTTTTTAGATCTTCCACGCGACGCGTGACCTGCTGATGAGTGCGTATAGCGTGTTTCGTCCGCAGATCCATGCGAGATTTGTACGTACGATGCGCGCATGTGAATGAACAAGAGCGCCACCAAGCTTTTTTTTTTTGGAACAAGGGAAGGGGTCAGAGGACCCGGAGAGCTGCATATCATTAATAAGCGGTGGGTACAAAGTGCAAACAGGCCCCTCAATAAACACTAACTAAAAAGCAGGCCTGTTGTTTGATAAAAAAGATCCTGGAAAGAAATAGAAAACGCAATCCAGTCCAGCATCCTCTCCACCGACGACGGGATTCCGACGCCGACCTCCAAGCACCTGCCGCCGGGGACGAACCACTTGGCTGCGGGGAGGAGCAAATCGCCGGCGAGGATCTCGAACAGCCTCCGTCTTGAGGTTGATGAATCATTGCCGAGGCAAATGACATGGATGACCATCTTGGCACAGATCGTGACGACGAGCTTGTCGACCACGAGATGAGCTCCGGATAAAGAATCGGCGGCAGCACAGCCTCTTTCGGCCACCGCCATCTCCCGCAGACGCGGCAGGAGCGACTCCGCTATCTTCTCCCTCGCCACCGAGGCCGGCCGAGAAGAAAAACAGAGCACGCATTCCACCATGGTGCGGGAGCAGATAAAACCACCACACCGAAGTTGAGCTCAGAATGAAGCGAGAACTCCACCTCGCCACCACGGCCGGCCAGAGTTCAACCGAGAAAACGCCCATCGAAGCCCGAACCTTCCCCCGCCTCTACCGGAAAGAGCTCGTGCATGCCTTGCTCAAGCAACAGCAGGAGGTAGACCGCCACAATTTTATTTAAGGAGACGCCGATTCTTCCTCTCTTTCTCCCCTCCATCCTCTGAAGAAGAAGATCGAGAAGGAAAAACCCTACAGCGACATGGATCCAGGCGGAAGGATCTGTCGCACCGCTCCGACTACCAGGCATATAGCCCACAACAAACAAAGAAAAACTAGCTATCTACTCTACCTACTCCGGCACCTCTCTTCCACCCATCTCGACCGACAGGCGGTGAGGGGCTTCAGATCGGCCCGGCGATGACGAAGGGGCTCTCAGGAACTGTAGCTAGGAGAGAAAAAAGGGAGGATAGAAATGAGGGTCCTTTTCCACCAAGCTTTTTTGAATTCTTGCCTGTTCCAAACCGGAAAAGGCTTGAAATATTTAACGTACGGACGTCTGTCTACTGATCTAGTACTCAGGACTGACTGCCATTGTTAAGCCCGACGTCTGACCTGCAGATCTGACTTCGATCGAGTCGCTACATGAATGCATTACTCATCACGGGTGAAAGCTGCACAGCCTCCAATTTATTCGGCAGGCCGATCGATCACGGGCGCCCGAGCACGTACTACAGAGAATCAAAACCTCAGAAGCAGCGCCGAATTCCAGTGCACCACCGCCTAGTACTACTACTCCGGACACATACCGTTGTTCGGTGGCGGCAGATAATGTCAGCGGGGCCCCATGCCGTACAGTCCGGAATCAAGGGTCGTCACGGGCTCCATTGTGCACGAGAACGGCCACTTAATTCTCGTAGCTTTCTCCCGCCAATTTTTATAGTCAGCCATGCATTAAATGTCGTGCAGATAAAATTTCATGGACTCGTCTTTACATGTTATTGTTCGGACTATGCTCTTCGCACCCCTGTCCTCAAGAGTGAGACACTTTTGACCGGTAAAGGATTGTTAACTTTAGCAATTCACTATTTAATTTATATAGGACAACTGATCGTCAACTGGGTTTGATTTATTCCCTTCTCCGACGAAACCGATTGTGAGGTTTCAGGTGGATTAACGTCGTACCAAAATACGTGTTATTAGGAAAGGGATAATCACTTCCAACAAGCTAGGAGCGATGTGTTATTAGGAAAGGGTTAATTGTCCTACCAAAATACGTGTAAACCGTTGTCAATTCTATAAGGCAAAAGGTATAATTTTGGAAGGACAATTAAGCCCCATTTATATGGCTGTCGGGATGGTTGAGTCAACCACGATGATGCCCGTTTAACCTTCCTTAATCAGCCCCTGTAATCTGGCTTTGTCGTTGCCTTTTGGGCCTATATTAACATGTAAACGATGCGAGGCCAAGCATCGATTCCCGCGGAACTCTGAGATGGTATCAGAACGCTATCGATCGCTTCCGCAAATACAGTAAAAAAAGGGGAGAAAACAACCGAGAGAAACACGAGCTCAGACGTATTGCACCGCCACTGAAAATCTGAAATGAAACATGACACGTTGCTTCAAAAACGTGGAGTAACTAACAATGGATTATAGGACCTAACAGGCAGCCCCATGTGCAGAGACATTGACCGGACGGTACGGTTGAGAGCAAACTGCTGCGTAGCTGCATCTTATTAGTTCAGACGGAAGATTCAGCAGCACCCAACTCCCAGGCGATCTAGTACACTTTAACCAACTACTCCTACTAATCTTGGATTATTATTGTATGTCATCGACACATGACTTGGTCGTTGTAATGATTGTGGCAGAACCGGTCTCGGACCGTGCCTAGGTCCCCTGAATCTCCTGCCTAGAACAACCAAGCATCCCATGCAGAACATAAAATACGAAACATGTGAACATAGTTCCAGGTTTGGACAGTTGAGGAAAACATTACATACATACAATCAATCGTCCCTGGGACGCAAGGACGCAAACAGCTCATATCTCCTTTTAATTCAGCTTGGCAATGCGGGAGAAGAAAAGGTCAAGCATAGTCTCACATGGCGATCGCCAGGGTTGCAGCTTGCAGCTATGAACGCATGCACGCAGCTGCCGCTACCACCAGCGCTGCGATGCGGCGATGAATCGGATCATGTGTATAGATGCGGCGATGCTGCGGAGCAGTGCAGTGTTTTAATGGACTGGCGTAGCGTAGTGGCCGAATTGAAGAGGGCACGCCCGTGTAGTCAAACTGCCAAAGGCAGGCAGGCAGACCACAATACATGGTGATGGTCTCGGGCTGCCGCTGCTGCCTCCCATGTTTGTCATTTCTACTTTCCCCCCTCTCGCCCCTTCTAGAGCCCATTGAGAGTCGTCTCCAGATCTCCGTCTCCGCCCCTCTCCTTCCTTCCCACCGGTGGATCTGCCCGCCGGCGTGAGGATGGATTAGGTGGCTGGCCCCCCTTGTACATAGTAGCTGTAGGTTTCGAGTTGTTCTCTTTGTTGTTTCCCCTAGTGGAGTCTGGGGGTAGGATGGAGGATTCCGGCGGCCAGATCCTCCACGCCATGAATCTCCTTCTCGTTAATCAAGACTGTGGCGGTCTTTGTGCACAGGGGATTTGGAGCTCGTGCATCCCAAATAAGGCACGCAAAGGGGAGGAGGGAGTCGCGGGCTGGCTCTTCTGCGGTGTGCTCACTGCGGTGCTTCCAGGTGGAAGACGAAGGTGGCGGCGGATATGCCGCTCCTCCAATCAAGGTCCCTTCTTGTGGTTTCACGGGCTGCTCCCCGCAGTCATGACACAGCATCCTCTATCGGCAAGGTGCCGAGAGATGTTGATAGAATCGCCGATGGTGGCCCGGGAGATCGCTGGGAGACAAACGCATCGGCAATCGCGACTACTCTTCTTCCATTGCATCGATCTCTTTTTCGCTGGAGCTTGATGCAAATATCAAATCTCTCCGGCATGCGTTTGGGTGGCTAGGGTGGTTCTCTGCCCCGCTTGTTTATTTGGAATTTTCCGATGCACCCTTCTTCAACCTCCGGCGGGAGGCCCTTCCAACCTTGCCTGATGGTAAGGACGCGGCCGGCGATGGTGGCAATTTGCATCTCCGGCGAGGTCGAGGATTACTCAAGGACCTGATTGCTTTTTATGTTTTCTTCTGGGGTTCCTTTTGTAATCTGGAGGGACATTATTGTAATTTTGCCTTTCTTTTAGGTCCTTCCTGCAGCGTTGTATCACTTTTGTATTAAGATAATGCCAGTTCTGGGACCTTCGGGTCCCTTCCCTTGGTTCAAAAAAAAAATGTTTGTCATTTCTAATGGAGCAGGGCAGTAGGGCCCCACATGGCGTGGCGGATCCGTCGATGAAGCCTGCGAAGGACGCGTTGGGGAGGTGCCTGCCAATGGTCTCATGTCTCCTTGTGCGGTGCGGCAGCCCCGTGGACTGATGGAGCAGGTGTTCGAGCTTTACGTGTGAGAGATTTAATGCAAGCTCCTTCAAGAGATGGATTAATAATTAGCTAATGGATTAATAATTAGCTAATAGTACTCCCTCCGTTCCGGTTTGAAGGACACAATTTGCAAACCATGCAATCCTAAAATACTTAGACACAATAGCATTTAATCTATATAATTACTTCTATGTGAAAAGAATAACTGCTTGCATGCACATGTGTGTACAAATGTGAACGCTTTTCTAACTCTTTTCTCCTCGTGCATGTTCTACTTCGTACTATTAAATGGACCAATTAGATGACACCTAGGGTCCAGAAAATTGCAAATTGTGTCCTTTAAACCGGGACTGAGGAAGTAGTACAGTACTCACTTCGTCCTAGAGAAGACGGCGTAAGCAGGGCCGGCCCTTGGGGGACCCGTGGGGCAGCCGTCCGGGGCCCAAAAAAATAAAGGCCCTCCTAGAAAGATGCTATATAGGCAGACCTAGTGTATATCGCAAAAAAATATTTTATTAAGATGGTGGCTTAATTGGGCTATTTTTCCACTGTCGTAGACTCTGAGCCGAGGCGATCGATACGGGTACGGGGCGAGGCCGTGGAGGACTGGTGGAGGCCAACTGCTCGACTCTTAGTCCCAGACGGCGTCGGTCGCTTCGCTTTCTCCAGGCAAACGGAACTAACAATTGATTGTACGACTCCTGCCCGAGTTCTATCGCCTCCACTGGATCGGAATATCGGATCGGGATTCGGGAGCGGCAAGCCTCGAGACCCTCGACGATCGACGCCAGGCGCGAAGGCTAGACCACCGACGAGAGACAATCAACCGCCTGGCTGCTGGTCCGGTGGTCCACCCTGCCCATGTCTCTGCCGGTTACGCCCTAATTCTTAGTTCTTAATTCTAATTATATTTGTTGTTCTTTATAGCGAGCGAGATTATGGCACCCGAATCCGGTGCTAAGAAAAGAAAAAGGAGAGAATAAGAGAAGAAATTAATAGAATCACAGAGAGGATCTTTTTATAAATTTTTAAAGAGCAACATGAACGCTTTTTTATAAATGTCTGCTATGGAGTTTTCTAAGTTTGTTAGTGAAGAGGATTGCTATCCTAATATTTCTATCGCATATTAGATCTTACTTATTATGTTCGCGACTGTTGCATGAGCTGAAAAAAGTTTTTCAAAGTTAAAATTATTGAAAAACTATTTGAGATCTATAATGTTTCAGGAGAGATTAAATGGTTTGGTGACTCTATGCATCGAGAAGAAGTTAGTGGACGAGATTGATATTGATTTCATCGTCACAGACTTTTCTTCTAGAAATTTTCGGAGGAAATTTTAAAATATCATGTGGACGAGATTGATATTGATTTCATCATCACGGACTTTGCTTCTAGGAATTTTCGAAGGATATTTTAAGGTATCATAAAAATATTGTTATTTTTATATAAATATTATAGCTGAAAGTATAATTAAACTATTTATTTTTCATCATCTCATATATAAATAAAAATTTATAATAAGAAGCCTAAAATTTTATTTTCGCCCCGGGCCCTCAAAATCTCAGGACCGGCCCTGGACGTAAGGGTGTGTTTGGATTGTGGTCAAAGTGTATCCTACTAATATTTTGGTCATGATCAAGATGTTAGCTCTTGTTTGAATTGTTGCCAACTTTTTGGCATTCCAATGCTTCAGTTCCAACTCTAATTTAATTTTTTATCCAATATTGGCCAACTTATGGCCAAGCAAAATCTGAACCAAAATTTTCGCCAAATATTTAGTAGAACAATCTTAGGCACAAACCAAACACACCCTAAATTTCTACATACAGTTAAGGAGTGTCCAACCGGCTTAAAATTTATGCACACCGTTTTGATACTTACAGTACTATCTACCAATACATACTGATGATCTTCACACGCGGCAGCCGGCCAACCAAAACACCAAATCACGAACTAGCAAACTCACGTACGCACATATAAGCCTACAACTTGTCGGCTGGCTGGTACTGAGTTCGATTTAATCGGGCGATATCGACGTGGTGTTTAGCCGATTCATAAAATAAAAAAAAAAGACCATGATTTAGTCGAAACACTACAGGACGTGCGTTACCCCGAGCGCAAAAAAACGTTGGCATAGGCCAAAATGTCCTCGACGTATGGTACGCCGACGGCTGTCCCCGATATAGCCTCCTCGGCAAAGGACTCCCTCGACGGAGCATACACGTACCGACGGCTTTGCCCTCGGTGTAGCGGCCGTCGGCATAGCCTGTCAACAGGTTGCAAAAACATTTTTTTAAAAAATATTTTAAAAAAACTTATTATTTTTTCATTTTTTTAATCTTTGAATTGTTTGACTTGTTAATCTCTCACTTTGAATATTTTAACACTAATTACACTTAATATTTGATTAAATTGCAGTCTTGGTCAAACTTCCCGGCCGGTCAACCATCATAATACTACTCCATCTCCAGCACGCTTAATTTATTCGTTCCTTCATAATCTGTTTCCGCAAAGTAATTCATACATTGTTATCAATACTATGATATCAATCCTATTAAGTCTTATATCATCATGTCACATGTTTGTATATTTTGAAATTATAAATAATTATTAAAGTAAACATTAATGAATAAGTAAAAATATTCTTTAATTCAAATAAAAATGTAATAATTTTACTTTTTTATTTTTTTCTATTTAATATGGAATAAATAATATCTTTATATCCGTAAATCGGAATTCGATAAATAATATGTCTAAATTGATCATAAAAATGAGAGGAATCCAAATATGATATCCATATCAACAAATCACAAACCCTCTGTTTTTGAATTTGCTATTTGGTGGTTGCTTCAGAAAATCCCCCTTTTTGCGTTCGGAAAATGAAAAATGGCTTTTTGGTGCGATGAAAAAGAAAACTTGCGTTGGATATTTGATAAAATAGCATATTGTGAACCTAAAAATGATTTTTGTAAAACAACATGAGCATCGGATCATGTATCTGTAGTTCATATCTGACCCACTTCCTACCGATTCGGCAGAAATTTATCTTTTTTACCAGAGGTGGACAGAAAGGTTTCAGATCCCCTGTTGGGACATTGTCCATATAAGATGGTCTAATATTTTTGTAAAATGTGGTGGTAGTATTTTGAATTATTCATTTGGTGGTTGCTTCACAAAAACGTCCGTTTTTTATGCTCAGAAAATAAAAAATGGCTTTTTGGTACGACGAAAAGAAAACCTTACGCCTGCAACATTGTTCGCCATCCCATGATGCACATGTATACATAATATGGGCACATTATCACAAACTATGCCTTGATTCTAGCCATAACATTCGTTATTTGACCCGAAAGCCAAGAAACCTCGAATGAGATCGGTCATTTTGTGAAGGTTTTTTTGAGACATAATCAATATACCAAGTTTAATATTTTTTCTCCTAACTATGTCACATAATATGACACCACGCGAAGGTTTCACATTGTTTCGATCGTTTTTGATTTTTTTATGCCAGTTTTAAACTATCGTCAAACTTTGTCGAACGACGGGCATGAAGATTCTTAGCTCGGGGCCGAGCCTCGCTAAACTTGAATTGGATTTTTGATAAAATAGCATATTGTGAACCTAAAAATGATTTTTGTAAAAAAAACATGAGCATCAGATCATGTACCTGTAGTTCATATCTGACCCACTTCCTACCGATTCGGCAAGAATTTGTCTTTTTTACCAGAGGTGGACAGAAAGGTTTCAAATCCCCCTGTTGGAAAATTGTCCATATAAGGTGGTCTAGTATTTTCGTAAAATGTGGTGGTAGTATTTTGAATTATCCATTTGGTGGTTGCTTCACAAAACCATCCGTTTTTTGTACTCGGAAAATGGAAAATGCCTTGTTGGTGCGACAAAACGGAAAACTTCCTCCTGCAACATTGTTCGCCATCCCATGATGCATATGTATGCACAATATGGGGATATTATTGTTGGAATTATGCCCTAGAGGCAATAATAAAGATGTTATTATTATAATTCTTGTTCATGATAAAGTTTATATTCCATGCTAGAATTGTATTAAATGGAAACTTTGATACTTGTGTGGTTTATGAACAACGCCGTGTCCCTAGTACGCCTCTATGGACTAGCTCATTGATTAATGATGGTTAAGGTTTCCTAACCATAGACATGAGTTGTCGATTAATAATGAGATCATATCATTAGGAGAATGATATGATGGACAAACCCAAATCAAGCAGAGCAATTAAATCGTGTCATCGTCTTCATCTTTGCGAAGCTTTTTCTTATGTCAAATATTGTATTCCTTAGACCATGAGATAATGCAACTCCCTGGTATCGGAAGAAAGCTTTGAGGTCATCAAACGTCATCCTATGAGAGGGTGATCATAATGTGTCTCTCAGGTGATCGGAAAGTACTTGTTGGGTTGTATGTATCGAAATGGGATTTGTCCCTCCCAAGTCGGAGAGATATACTTCGGGCCCACTCGGTAATCGATATCAACACCGCTTGCAAGCACGTGGTTAAGGAGTTAATCACAAAGTGATATCGGATTACGTAACGAGTAAAGTACTTGCTGTGAACGAGATTGAACTAGGTATGCCGATACCGACGATCGAATCTCGGGCAAGTTAAATATCGTGTGACGAAGGGAAATATATGGGATTAATTGAATCCTGGCATCGTGGTTCATCCGATATGATTATCGATGAGTATGTGGGAGTCAATATGGGTTTCCAGACCCCGCTGTTGATTATTGATAGAAGATCATGTCTGCATATTCTCGAATCCGTAGGGTCACACACTTAACGTGCCTCGACGCTAGGATAAAATGGATAATTGGTTTATGAGTTTTTGTTCGGAGTCTCGGATGAGATCCAGGACGTCACGAGAGGTTCCGGAATGGTTCGGAAAATAAGATTCATATAAGGGAAAGCAGATTTTGGATTTCGGAATTGTTTCGAATTGTTCGGTATTGTACCGGAAGCTTCTAGAACCTTCTGGAGTGGGACCAACGTGGTCTCACTTGTCGGGAGGGGGCGTGGGCCTACGAGGGAGTGCCCTGGCCGCATTGGGCCAGGGGCACAAGGCCCCATAGGCCCAGCATGTCAAAACCCTAGGGAAACCTTCTAGAAGGAGGGGGGAAACTTGCCCCCCACTCCAACCCTTGGGGCCGCCACCCTAGGGCTTGGAGGAGGGGCCAAGGGGGCCGGCCAGCCCCCTATATATAGAGGGCAGGGGCACAGCCCTCCTTCCCCAATCCTTAACCCCCTAGCCATACTCACGCCTCCGGATCTCTCTCCCCGATCGCGTGGCGAAGCCGCAGAAACTCTCCACCTTTGCACCACGCCGTCGTGTTGTAGATCCAATATATCTCTCCACCCCACTTGATGGACCGAGGAAGGAGGAGAAGTCGAGGTGCCGTACGTGTGCATCTCTCGGAGGCATCGCCACTTGCGGTGTTGGATCGGATCGGATCGCGAGTAGGAGAAGCTAGTACGACTACATCAACCACGTTCCGTTGAACGTTCCGCTGTGCGAATCTTCAAGGGTATGAATATCTCATCTATTCCCCCTCGTTGTTTGCATCTCCTAGATTAGATCTTGGCTTTCCCGTTCATATCCATAGAAATTTTTTGATTTACTATGCTGCGAAACCCTTCAGTGGTATCAGAGCTAGATCTATGCGTAGATGTGTTTCACGAGTAGAACGCAACATGCTTGTTGCGGGCATTGATGTTTTCTGTTGCAAGCCTCTTGTTTTTGTACTTCTTATGACGCGGGATAGTGAGATCGAAGCGGTCCAGGCCAACTTTACGCGACCTCGTTCGCGAGACCGGCTCCGCACTTGACGTGTGGCTTGTTCCACACATGCGGCTGGTGGATGCCAGTTTCTCTCACTATAGTTGTCATGAGATTTACACCGGATGTTGGCAACCATAATATCACTGTTGTGGCTTTCCGTAGGTAAGAATCGTTCTTAGCTTGTTACTCCCATAAGCCACGTAAAACATGCAACAACAAAGTAGAGGCGTCTAACTTGTTTTTGCAGGAAGTGTTTCTATGATATGGTATGGCCCAAGATGTGATGTGTATGTTGTATGCAATGATCATGTTTTGTAATGTTTCACGACTTTCATGTCGATGAGTACACAACCGGTAGGAGCCATATGGTTGTCTTTATAATTGTGTATGACCTGTGTGTCAACTTCTTATACGCCATGTAATAGCTTTGCTTTATCGCTAAGTAGTTAGAAATAGTTGTAGTTGCTATTCGTGGTGGAGGCAATCATGGTGGAGTGATGGAGATCATGCTGGCTCGCACAAGATGGAGATCATTGTGTGGAGATTGGCTATACCATGTCACATAAAATTATATGCATGTGATGTTTATCCTTTCATGTATCTTATTATGCTTAGATCGCGACGGTAGTATTATAAGATGATTCCTCAATTAAAGATCAAGATAAAACTGTGTTCTCCCCATGTATGCACCGTTGCGAAAGTTCGTCATGTTCAAGCATCACGTGATGATCGGGTGCTATAAACTCTACGTTCACATACAACGGATCCAAGCCAGTTTTGCACACGCGGAAATACTTGGGTTTGACTTGACGAGCCTAGCATGTACAGACATGGCCTCGGAACACACGAAGCAAACGGTTAAGCATGAGTCATATGAATGATATGATCGACACTTTGTTGTCCACCATTGAAACCACATCTCTTCTCGTGAAGATCGGATTAGGTGTGGTGAATTTGGATCATGTTCACTAAACAACTTGAGGGATGTTGAAGTTAGTGGGAGTTCATCTAGTAATTTGATTAAGTTGAACTAGTTATCATGAACATAGTCTAAATTGTACTTGAAAATTTTGTTGATCAAATGGCTAAGTCCAACTTCAACTTCAACGTTTTTGCTGAGAAAGAAAAGCTTAAGAACAATGGGTCTAACTTCACCAACTGGTTCCGCAATCTGAGAATCATTCTCTCTGGCGGACAAAAGGACTATGTCCTTGAGAAAGCGCTAGGTGACACCCCTGCTGTAGATGCGCCGGCTGATAAGAAAGCTGTTTATCAGTCGCGCAAGGATGATTATGGTGTGGTTAAGAGCACCATGTTGTTTTCTATGGAATCGGACCTTCAAAATCGTTTTGAGGAGTTCCCCGGGCCCTTTGAGATTCTTGAGGAACTGAAAACTATGTTTTAGACTCAGGCCCGTTCTGAGAGATATGAGATCTCTGAGAAATTCTTTAACTGCAAGATGGAGGAAGGGAGTTCCGTTAGTGAGAACGCCATTAAGATGTCAGGCTACACTCAACGCCTTGAGCAACTGGACTGCAAGATTCTAGAGGAGCTCAAGATTGACAGAGTTCTGCAATCACTCCCTCCTAGCTACAAAGGTTTTGTAGTTACTCATAATCAGATTGGTTCCACTGATACGATCACTGAGATCTTCGCTAAGCTGAAAGCTGCGGAGGTGGACATCAAGAAAGATAATCATGTGTTGATGGTCAACAAGCCCCCAACTTTAAGAAAGGTAAGGGTGCAAAGAAGCCCTTCAAGAAGGGCAACGGCAAGCGCGTTGCCCCTGCAGAGAAGAAGCTCAAGTCTGGACCTAAGCCGGACTGTAGGGTTCGCAGCATAGAAAACAAAAAATTTCCTACGATGGGAACTAAGTACCAAGATCTATCTACTAGATACAAACAACGGGCGGATGTATATCCATAGAGAACATACCCTTGAAGACCGACAAAGCTTAACGAGTTCAACTCGTGGTTGATGTAGACGATCTCTTGCCGATCTCAAGATCGAGAGGAAGTCCTAAGCAGCAAGCAGCCGCATCCATGCTCGCACACACGCACAAGACACGGGCAACCTCCGCCTCCTCGCCCAGCGATGCAATGAAGCATAACCCTTTCTTGCCGAATAGCCACCTGGAACATGTATCTCGCTAGTCCGAGACCATGGGGGATAAATTCTAGAGGGGGAGAGAGATCCTTCATGAGGAGGTGTGAGAGACAAGTGAGAGGAGGGACTCCTTTTATAGGAGGAGGGGGGCACCCAAGGGGGTGGCCGCCCCCTCCTCTACTTCATTCATGTGGGTGGACACTCCACTCACAAAATGTCCTTTAAATTCCCTCCACTCAAAATTCCACTCAAATTCCCATTAAATTTCCACCAAATTTAATGCAAACTCTCATTAAATAAAACTCTTTTATTTTATTCAGAATTTTGTCAATTACTTTAATGACAAACATTCACAAATAACCCCTTGCTAGAATTCCATTTCACATACATAACCACTTTATGCAATTTCACCCAAAAACCTATTTCGGTATCTAGTGAAATAAATTCCTGCGCTTGTTTATTCTTTCGGCATGAAACATTTGCTCCAACTGGATGCCAGTGTCCCTTAAGTGTGTCACCCTGCAGTTCGTGAATAATGCGGACATGATCGAGACCCTTCTCCGATCAATAATCGATGGACACGAGATCCATCGACTCCCACACATTCAACGATGACTTTTCCCGTGATCGCCGGAACCTTTTACGCTTGTATCTTAATCCCTTTGTTTCACGATATATTACATGTCCGAGATTCGATCATCGGTATCTCCATACCTATTTTGATCTCACATCGACATGCACTCTTTTCTCGTTCCCGTGATATAACATTCTAGTGATCAAATCACTTGCTTGCAAGCTAACCAATGTGATATCACCGAGAGGGCCCAGAGCATATCTATCCGTCATCGGGATGAACAAATTCCACTCTTGATCCATGATTCTAAACATAACACTTTAGTAGCTTTGAAGCCATATTTATAATCACCCAGTTACGGAGTGATGTTTGATGTCAACAAGAAACTCTCCCGGTGTTAGTGATTGGCATGATCTCATGGTCTAAGGATTAGGACTACTTCGTAGTTTGTTTATAGCAATATAAACTCAATGAATTTGATCGTAATGCTATACTTCAGATGAATGTTCATCACACCATTACACTAATATTGTGATATCGTTATTAACAACATGCAATGTCTATGATCAGGAAACCGTGATCATCTTGTTAATCAACGAACTAGTTTATGAGAGAGGCATAACTAGGAACTTTCTGTTTGTTTATTAAACACACATGTATTAACGTTTCCGTATTAATACAATTATAGCATGCAAAATAAACATCTATCATACACTTGGAATACACATAATAAACATTTTATTCTTGCCTCTCAGGGCATATTCCCTTCAGTCTCCCACTTGCACTAGAGACAATAATCTAGTTACATTGTGATGTATCTAACACCCATGGAGTTCTGGTGTAGATCATGTTTTTCTCTAGGGAGAGTTTTAGTCAACGAATCTGCTACATTGAGATCCGTATGTACTTTAAAAATCTTTATATCTCCATCCTTGACATGCTCGCGGATGGAGTGAAATCGGCGCTTAATATGCTTGGAATGCTTGTGAGACCTTGGCTCTTTGGCATTGGCAATGGCACCATTGTTGTCACAATAGATCACCACTGGGTTTAACGCGTTTGCAACCACACCTAGTTCGGATATGAACTCCTTCATCCAAACTGCTTCCTGAGCCGCTTCTAAAGTAGCAACATATTCGGCCTCCGTTGTTGATCCCGCCACCACAGGTTGTTTGGAGCTCCTCCAACTAACCGCTCCGCCATTCATGAGAAATACGTATCCGGATTGAGACTTAGAGTCGTCCGGATCGATGTCAAATCTAGCATCGACATAACACTTAGCGACGAGCTCTTCTTCAGCTCCGTATACAAGAAACATAGATTTAGTTCTTCGCAAGTACTTAAGGATATCCTTGACCGCTTTCCAGTGTTCTGAACCTATATCCTATTGGTACCTACTAGTCAAACTAATAGCATGTGCCACATCCGGTCTTGTACATAGCATGGCGTATATTATAGAGCCTATGGCTGAAGCATAGGGGACCTTGTCCATTATTTCTCTTTATTCCGCCGAAGCCAGACTTTGAGTCTTACTCAATGTCGTGCCTTGTGTCATAGGTAAGAACCCCTTCTTACTATCTTCCAGTTTAAACTTCTTTAAAATCTTATCAAGGTATGTACTTTGCGATAGCCCTATTAGGCGCCTAGATCTATCTCTATAGATCTTTATGCCTAATATGTATGACGCTTCACCTAGGTCCTTCATTGAAAATTTGCTGTTTAGATAACTTTTAACACCGTTTAAAAGATCTATATCATTTACGATCAATAATATGTCATCCACATATAATATCAGAAATGCCACATTGCTCCCACTCACTTTCTTGTAAATACAAGCTTCTCCATAAGTTTGGACAAATCCAAACTCTTTGATCACTTCATCAAACCGGAGATTCCAACTTCGTGATGCTTGCTTCAATCCATAGATGGATCACTGAAGCTTGCACACCTTGTTAGCATCCTTAGGATCGACAAAACCCTTTGGTTGTATCATATACAACTCTTCTTCAATATTACCATTGAGAAACGCAGTTTTGACATCCATCTGCCATATCTCATAATCGAAATATGCAGCAATTGCTAACATAATCCTAATCGACTTTAGCATCGCCAGGAGAGAATGTCTCATCGTAGTCAATTCCTTGAATTTGTCGAAAGCCCTGCGACAAGTCGAGCTTTATAGACGATTACATTACCATCGACGCTTTTCCTTTTGAAAATCCATTTGTTCTCCACGGCCTTTCGTCGTGAGGTAAGTCCACCAAGTTCCGACTTAATTTTCATACATGGATTCCATCTCGGATTTCATGGCTTCTAACCATTTGTTGGAATCCGCTCATCATCGCTTCTTCATACGTCGCAGGTCATCATTTTCATCAACCATGAAATTCATGAGGATTTCGTCTGACTCGGGAGCCGACGCGTCCCGCTTGACTGCGAGGTTCGTGAGTACTCTCTTCGAGTTTCATGATCATTATCATTAGTTCCCTCTTCAACAGTGGATCCAACTCGAACAACTCCGTGACTGCGCTACTCGCCATACTTTGAAGAGAAGGTTCAATAACCTCTTCGAGTTCTACCTTCCGACTACTCACACCTTTCGAGAAACTCTTTCTCTAGAAAGGATCCATTCTGGCAACAAAAACCTTGCCCTCGGATTCGTGATAGAAGGAATACCCAATAGTTTCCTTAGGGTATCCTATGAAGACGCATTTTTCCGCTTTGGGTTCGAGTTTATCCGGTTGAAGTTTCTTCACATAAACATCACATCCCCAAACTTTAAGAAATGATACTTAGGTTTGTTTCCAAACCACAATTCATACTGTCTTTTCAACGGATTTAGATGGTGCCCGATTTAAAGTGAATGCAGTTTCTAGTGCATAGCCCCAAAATGACAACGGCAAGTCCGTCGAGACATCATAGATCGAACCATATCTAATAAAGTACGATTACGCTTTTTGACACACCATTTCATTGTGGTGTTCGGCGGTGTGAGTTGTGAAACAATTCCACACTCTTTCATGTGAGTGCTAAACTCGTAACTTAGATACTTACCTCCACGGTCGGACCGTAGAAATTTGATCTTTCTATTACGATGATTTTCCACTTAATTTTGAAATTCCTTGAACTTTTCAAAGGTTTCAGACTTGTGTTTCATCAAGTAGATATAACCGTATCTACTCAAATCATCCGTGAAAGTAACAAAATAACGATATCCACCTCGCGCCGACACACTCATTGGACCGCATATATCAGAATGTATGATTTCCAATAAATCTGTCGCCCGTTCCATTGAACCGGAAAACGGCGTTCTAGTCATCTTGCCCATAAGGCATGGCTCACATGTATCAAATGATTCATAATCAAGTGATTCCAAAAGTCCATCCGAATGGAGCTTCTTCATGCGTTTAACGCCAATATGACCTAGACGGCAGTGCCACATATATGTGGATATATCATCATTTAGTTTAATCCTTTTAGCATCAACATTATGAATATGTGTAACATTATTATCGAGATCCAAAAGAAATAAACCATTCATCATCGGTGCATGACCATAAAATATTTCATTCATATAAATGGAAAAACCATTGTTCTCGGATTTAAATGAATAACCACTTCGCATCAAAATGATCCAGATACAATGTTCATGCTTAGTGCAGGCACCAGGTAACAATTATTCAAGTTTATAACTAATCCCGACGGCAAGTGGAGAGGCAGCGTTCCGACGGCGATCACATCAACGCTTGATCCATTGCCGACACGCATCTTGACCTCACCCCTTGATAGCGGTCGCTTGTTCCACAGCCCCTGATTCGAGTTACAAATATTAGCAACTGAACTGGTATCAAATACCCAGGTGCTACTGCGAGCACTAGTCAAGTACACATCAATAACATGTATATCATATATACCTTTGTTTGCCTTGACGGCTTTCTTGTTTGCCAAATACTTGGGGCGATTATGCTTCGAAGGGCGATCCCTTACAATAGTAGCACTCGGTATCAGACTTAGGTCCAACTCGGGGTTTCTTTTCAGGCACGGCAATTGATGAGGTTTCGACTCGTCAATGCCCATTATTATGGACTTGGGTTTTGGAGAAGATGGGGATGCTGGAGATCGTGGAACGGTTAACAGACAAGCAACCAGGGGACACGAGATTTGCCCAGGTTCAGGCCCCCGGAGGGAAAACCCTACTCCTGCTTGTCTGCTCTTGATTACGGCGGAACCGAAGGTTATAGGGTGCGCATATTCGATCTGGGGTGGTGGTGCGTATGCGAAAGTATGAGTCGAGAGATCTAGGATGTGCCTTCCTGGCCTTTATATAGACTTAGGCAGGTCCCGGGCATAGTCCTAGTCGGTTACAGGTTCTAGGGTTTTACCCCTTTGAATTTCCTATCTACTCTAGTCTTGCTCTCCAAGGATCCGAAGGCGTTATGGGTCTGGGCTACCCGAAAGTCTTCATGGGTCGGCGTATATCCACCGTGGGCCTTCCTTGGGCTAGACTAGGTATGCTGAGACCACGTACCCGTAGGGTATAACCATGTCAGCAGCCCCCGAGTGATCAGTCGAATCGTAGATTCGGCTGAGGACTCTCCAATCCTTCGGGTGCAACTATGTATTAACAGTATGTGTGTAGGGATTGTTGATGCGTGTGCCTGACTCACCCGACGGATCAGGGTCAGTTAACTGTCTTAGGACGAAACAACACGATCTTCCTCAGTTTCGAGTCCCTTAACTCGAAACTGGAACATATGCTGGCGTAATTCAACTCAGGCCGCAGAGGACTTACAAAAGTAGAATTCCAGTGAATTTAATTGATGTACCCAACGCGTCCGTCGGGATTTTTCATCGCACCTGTTGGCACGGATTCATACTAGCAGAGCACAGTCGGGTGCGTTGTCAGGCGACCAGATGATATCTGTAGGTCTTATCTTTGCGTCACAGACGCAGCATCCGAACATTTATCACCACGGAGGTGTTTTGGGTGGCCAAGGAGATCGTTGCTCACTCAGCGTTTTGTTGGGGCAGAGTTGCCAAAAAGTTTTTGCATGCTGATTCGAAAGATCGCAGTCGAAGATTTCATAGGGTGTGCGACCAGCGCTCCTATGGGAGTAGCCCCCGAGTGTCTGTTCGAGTCGTAGACTCGAGCGGAGACTTGTATTCAGGCGCTTGTTTAGTGTTAAGTCCGTAGGACACAAAAAATTTCGGATGCTTAAATCCATCCTCCCTATGGGAGTAGCCCCCGAGTCCGTAGTGGAGTCGTAGACTCGACGTAGGACTCGAAGAATTATTTTGTCTTTATTCGTCTGTCGGGTGCGCGGCCAGCGCTCCTGATAGGAGTAGCCCCCGAGTATTTAGTCGAATCGAAGATTCGAGTGAGTACTCTTAGCTGTGGAGCCGAAGAATTGTAGTTGGTGCTAGTATAGATTTTGATGACATTATTGCTGACGATCAATGACCTCAAGCGTCTGTTACGCCAGAGATGACTTGACTTGATGAAACGTGGGTCCCACTTGTTGACCTTGAATTGACCGGTCACGCGCGGCATGGAGATAATTACGGCGTCTCCTCGATTTCCGCGTGTAGTGGATGGCGTGGTAACGACGGTTCGTTGATGTCGACACGTACGGTCGATCCGCTGCTGGCATTAGGTCTTACGGATGGACGGTTGCCGCGTCATCTTCGTTATTATAATCATTGGGGAAAGCCGGTTTGTTTTCACCGACGGTTCTTGTTTTCACCGCCTCCTTGTGCTCTAGCGATTCTTCTGCCAAGACCGGATTTCCTTCCACATTTCCATCTTCCTTTCTGCGCTTTCACCACCAGCGCCGCCGTAGCGCAATGGGGAAACCAAAGAAATCGTCATCTGCAGTTGGGACCAGCGCCGCCGGAGGAAAGAAAGGCGCCACCGCTACACGTGTCACCGATGGTGGCTGGCGGCGATCAGAGACACAGGAGAGCGATCTCCGCAAGCTTCGCGAGCGGGGTCTGATCCCGCAAGATAGGGAGGCCGTCAAACTCCCCGGCAATGAGGTAATCCCCCGTCCCCCATCTGGGTATCGGGTTATGTTTCTCGCCTTCGTTATGCGTGGGTTTTCTTTTCCAGTCCACAACTTCCTCCGTGGATTACTCTTTTTCTATGGCATTCAGCTTCACCATCTGTCGCCCAACTCTCTTCTCCACATTGCTTGCTTCATCACTTTTGCGAAGTCTTGGCTTGGCATTGAGTCGCATTTTGGCCTCTTCGGAAACTTTATTCCGTGAAGAGGTCCTGTTCGGATGGTGTTTATCCCATTGGGGTTGCATCATCTCCTTAGTCCCAATATTCTTTTTTCCTTTTCCATGTCCGAATCTCAAAGATCTTGGAGGCGATGGTTTTACATCCGCGACTCCGTAGTGCCTGGGCAAGATTTTGGTCTTGTTCCTTTTAACCCCTCCCAAATGATTGAGCCGAAAAGGTCTTGAAAAACAAAATCTTGGACGGCGAGGTGGCGGAGATAGAGGCTCTTTACCGTCGGGTGGAGGATCTCTAGCTGATTCCGGAGAAGGAGGTGAACGGCGTGGACATCATCCGGACGTTTCTTGAGCGTCGGGTGCAGCCTCTCCAAGCGAGGGCGCACCGATGTTTCTTTATTCTGGGCGCCGTGATCCGACGAGGGTTTCGGCTGAGAAAATCTCCGAGGAGGATCTTGACAGGGCCCTTCGCGCGCTGCTGAAGTTCAAGGCCGGAGAAAAAATCCCGCGGAAGTCGCTAACTCCTCCGTTTTCTTCGACGTTGGCCGTACCACAGGTGTAGATTCGTGCGTAAGCGTTTTTTATTGATGCATGTTTTTTTCCTTTGTTTGCTAACAAAGTCCCTTCTGGATTTGCAGAGCTTCAAAGTGCCTGGTGCCGCCAGTGGCCAAAAAGTATCCGAATGCTCCGGATAATGAAGTGGTGGAGTCCGTGTCTGAACTGCCTTCGGCGCGATCTCCGGCGGAGGATGCCGACGAGTCGAGTGAGGACCATACGCCAGCAACGATCTCGAGCTCCATGAGTCTTTGGATGCCTCGACTCCTCAGACTCCCGAAACCCTCTGGGCCTTGGCGTCATAGTGACGGTCACGGAGGCTCTTCCTCTCCCATTCCTGCCATTCCTGTGTGAGCTGTAGCACCGCACCCGCCAGCGAAGCGGAAGAAGGAAGAGAAAAAGGAAGAGAAGAAGGAGGAGAAGAGAGCTCGAAGGACTCCTCCTGTCTTCGACCTGAGCTCACTGGGCTCGTAAGTTTCTTGTTGTACCATTGTCCTTTTTCCTTCATGATTTTTGCACTGGTGCTGATTGCTTCGTATGCAGGCATTCCTCCCACCATTCCTCCAGTGATGGAGCGCGGGAGATGATGGGGGAGTCAAAAATTGCGTCTCCTCCTCCTCATACGGCGACTTGGTGGCGACTCGGATCCTCCGCAGAGGAGGTGTGCGGTGGTGGCGCCTGAATTTCGCCAAGAAGCCTTGAGTCGCCATCGGAGCATGTAAGTATTTCTTCTTCGTACCATGGGGGGAGCCCTCGAGTGTCTTCATGTGCGAATTTTGCTTTTACTCCTTTGTGTTGGGCGTAGCCCCCAAGTCCTTTTTCTTACTGCTATTTCTTTTTCTGCAGCCTTTTGTGTAGGAGGCCAAGCGGCCGGGTGCAGGAGAGGCCTAGTGTTGGAGGCTAACCTTCGGCAGCTTCAAGGTACCTATTTGCCTTTTGGTGCTTTTTTTCGTTTATTCCGGTCCTGCTTTCTGACGCTTGTTTGTTTTGAATGCAGAGGAGCATAATACTTCTCTCCGTGAGGTCGACGCTCTCAAGAAGAGCCTTGGTCAATCGGAGCAGAAGGCTGAGGTCGCCGTTGGCGCGAAGGAACGCCTCGAGCTAGAGCTGACTAAGGCAGCCGAAGCGAAAGAGCGTCTGCAGGAGGAGGCCGCGGATCGTGAGGAGCAGCTGGCCACCGTTGCGGCTGCTCGTGAAAGAGAGGTGGCGGCAAAGCTCATGGCTGCTGCCAAGGCTATTTCGGGTAAGTGTTGTATTTGTGTTTGTTTCTTCGTGTTTCCTGTCTTCGTCTGTGCTTCTTTTCTTCATGTCTTCTCTCCTTTTTTTGTCTCAGATGCCGCAGGCATCGAGTTTGACCGCGGTGCTCTAGAGCACGGGAGTGCTCTAGATGATGCTACTGTGGCGGTCGAAGATCGCTGCAGCACCGTTGTTAGCTCCCTTGCCAAGGCGAAAGAGGTCCTTGGCCGCTTCTATAAGGAGCTTGTCCCTAAGGGCGTGGCCCTCGATGATGTGGATGCTCTGGCGGAGGCTCTGTCAGCCGAAGCGCCTGCGGCATACAAGCGCAAGCAGAAGGGCATCGACACGTCCGTCGGGCTGGCGATGGCCTTGGCGGCTGGAGCGGAGCTGGATCTGCCCCAGATCACTTCCCGGATGCCGACGACCGCAGATGGATCCGAGGTAGCCTTTGCTGCCTACTCTGCTCGCTGCAAGCGATATGGGCCCAAGCTCATTGATTTGTTGTCTGAGTATGCATCATGCGCAGCGGGCCAAAGCTAGGCAAGGCCCGAGGCTCGTGGTGCCGCGTCTTAGACGTTGTAGACGTAGGGTAGTTTGTAGTCTACTTTTGATGTAAATAGTTTTGGGGAACACAATCCTTGTGCCATGTAGTGGCCTTATATGTTTTAATGAATTCGCCTGAGGTGTGCTTATACCACTTTCTGAATGTCTGTGTCCTTTGCTTTCCTGCTATTCTAGGTTCCTTCAGGTGCCGACCCTGTTGACACCTCGCCTGCAGCGCAGCTGCGGCCATCTTTGGATGATCCTTCTCAACTCACTTTTCTTCGGGACCGTGTGCGTAGTCTGGAGAGGGAGTTGCTCGGGTTGCGATGTCATGCCGATGTTTGGAAGTCCAAGGCGGATCGTGGTGCAGCCAGAGAGGAGTACTTGATGGCGGAACTGCTTGGCCGTCTTCGAGCAGTAAGTTGTTCATTGTTTGAGCCGCAATTCTTCGAGTGAGCCCGCTGGATTTGCCTCTTATTTTGTGAAAATGTCACGGTGCTAACTAGGGGGAAGAGAGTGTGTCATTGTTCGGGTCAATTGCTCTGACCAACTCGTGAGACATGGAGGTGGCGGCTTCTTACGATGGATCGTGATCGCGCCATGGCTCGCGACGGCAGTGATCGTGTGCATCAAGTTTCGCGGTGCCGCCATGCGTATATCGCTTTCCTCGGTGTTGCACGTCATGTTTCCTTTGGATGCCGTACCGACGAGCCTTGCGGGTCTTCTGTCGAAGTTTCGAAGCGTGAGCAATGTCAAGGAGTTGGTGTGGCAACAGCTCGTCGCTGGAGTCAAGGCTGCGTTGTCTCTTGTGAGGCTGCACCGGCCTGATGTAGACTTGGCTGTTGTGGCAGCTGGGCCACCTCTTCGGCCGGATGGTGGTGAGTGGGACATGCGGCCACATTACGCGGTTGTAAGGCAGTATGTCGAACAGGTCGTAGATTTGTTTGAGCAGCGTTCTTAGGTTATTCTTCAACATAGGTAGTACCTGTAAAAAGAGATAAATGTAAAATTTGTATATTTCGACCGGGCGTGTTGTACCCTTTGTAAAGGTTTGTTTGTTGTAAGCACGCGGTGCTTTGTTTGAGTACGTGTCCTTTTCGTTTGCCTGACGTTGTCAGCTACTCAGGTGTACACCTATGATCCTCAGTCGACGAAATCGTGAGGTGGGGGGAGCCCCCGAGTGCGTTTGCAGCGTAAAGTAGAGTTGCAAATAATGAACTGGAGTTTGGGGCGAGACACTTAACTTTATTTTTATCGTAATGGAGGGAGTACATTGTTAATTTGAATAGCCTTGGTGGAAGCCTTATTGAAAGTAAAGGGGTAGGTAGCTAGGGTAGAATCAATGCAAGTGCGAGATGTTCCATGGGTTGGAGTATGCGACTCAAGACTCCACGTGCTTGAGGCGATAGGCGCCACCGGGATGACTTCGATGACGAGGGTCCTTCCCATGGTGACTCGAATTTCGTTCTTGCTTGAGTCAAGACGAGGTCTCCTTCGACGAAGGACCTTGGCGAAGAGCGGCCATGTAGTTATTCGGAGACTTCTGGTACACACCGATCATTCGCTATGTCTCTTGCTTCGTCCCGAGTGTGTCGACGGCATCTTGAGTGCAAGTGGATTCGGCAGCTTGTAAGCGACGACCCGGGGGGCTTGGTGACGTACTTCGGCTGGTAGCACGGCTTCAGCTCCGTGCACCATGAAGAACGGTGTGTAGCCTGTGGAGCTGTTTGGCGTGGTCCGTAAGCTCCATAGGACGGATGGTAGCTCTTTCGTCCAAGCTCCTGCTTTCCGTTCGAGTGGACTCATGAGGCGCTTCTTGATGCCAGCGCCGATTAGTCCATTGGCCTTTTCCACTTGCCCGTTCATTTGGGGGTGTGCCACTGAGGCGTATGTGATGTTGATCCCAAGGCCTTCGCAAGTCACGGAATTCCTTGGAGATAAAATTTGATCCGTTGTCGGTGATGATGCTATGCGATGAACCTGTGAGCGATGGACTCGAAGAACTTGACGGCAGCTTTTCCCTTTTGGTTGGTGACGGGCATGGCCTCGATCCACTTGGTGAATTTGTCGACTGTGACCAGGAGGTAAACGTGTCCCCCTTTCGAGGACTTTGGCAGTTTGACGATGATGTCGAGGCCCCATTGAGCAAAAGGCCAGGCATGGGTATGGGTCTGAGCTCGGACCCGGGTGCGTGCGGTTTGTCGGCGAATCGTTGGCATCCATTGCATCTTCGGACGATGTCCTTTGCGTCGCTCATGGCCGTTGGCCAGTAGAATCCGGCCCGTAGAGCTTTGGCAACTAGGGAGCGGCTGCCTGCATGATGGCCACAGATGCCCTCGTGGATGTCTTGGAGGATGGCTTTCCCGTCACCGATGGTGACGCACCTTTGTAGTACACCCGTAATACTGCGCTTGTATAGCTCGCCATTGATGGTGGTGAAGGCTTTTGACCGACGAGAGATGCGCCGGGCATCTGTCGGTTGTCGCGATTCTCCATTTAACACGAATCGGAGGTATGGCGTCAAGTTTCTTCGGCCATGACCTGCATTAGGTTTACCATGGCGACTTCGTGTCGGTTTCGGGTCCTTCATGTCCTTCGGGTAGCGTAGCCCCCGAGTGTTCTGCTTCTTCGGGTGATCCCTTAGGGAATTTCCGCTTGATGGATGGCACGCAGATCTGTTCGAGGAACACACCTGGTGGCACCTTCGCGCAGGTGGAGCCGATGTTGGCGAGTCTGTCGGCTTCCTCGTTGCTTTGTCTTCCAACGTGCCGAAGCTCGCAGCCGTCGAATTCTCCTTCGAGTGTGTTGTAGAGTGTGCGGTACGCGATCATGTTTTCGGCGTGTGCGTCGCACTCATTCATCGTCTGCTGGACGACGAGGTTGGAGTCACCATAGATGACCAGGCGCGTTGCGCCGCATATCCTTGCCATCTTCATGCCGTGGATGAGGGCTTCGTATTCGGCCTCATTATTAGAAGCTCGGAATTTCATCCGAAGGACGTAGTTCATCGTGTCGCCTTGTGGGGAGGTCAGTATGACCCCCGCTCCTGCTCGCTTGGAGCCGTTGAAGTGCATCGTCCATGACTGCGACATATCTGGGGTGTCTGGCAGCTGCAGCTCCATCCAATGTACCAGGAAGTCCGGAAGGAATTGAGATTTGATTGCGAGTCGCTTCTCGTAGACGATGTCCAAGGGTGACAGCTCGATGCCCCACAGAGCCACGTGTCCTGTGGCCTCTGGATTATTCAGGATGCTATTCAGGGGTGCTTCGTTGACGACCATCACTTGGTGCTCCAGGAAGTAATGGCTCAGCCGTCGAGCCGTCATGAACACGCCATATGCGAGCTTCTGGTGAGGTACCTCGCTTTGTTGGTGTCGAGACCTTGCCGAGGTAGTAAATTGGCTGGACCCGTGGGTCTTGCCTTCTTCGGTCGTTCGACCAAGTCAGTCTTGACCACTGGTGTGTGGCTGCTATGTACAGCAGCAGAGGCTCGCGCTCCTTTGGCGTGACCAAGACGGGCGAGGTGGAGAGGAGCCGCTTGAGGCTTTCGAATGCATCGTTGGCTTCTGGTGTCCACTCGAACTTGTCTGCCTTGCGCAGCAGTTGGTAGAATGGCAGGGCCTTCTCGCCCATGCGGCTGATGAATCTGCTTAGCGCCGCTATTCGCCTCATGCTGGGCCTTCTTTGAGGTTTTTGGCTTCTCCATTGCCATGATGGCTCTGATTTTCTTCGGGTTCGCCTCGATCCCTCGCTGAGAGATGAAGTACCCAAGCAGCTGGCATCTTGAGACCACGTACCCGATGGGCAAGACTAGGAGATGCCGCCCTTACTTCCCTTCCGTTTTCCATTCTTGTCTTTCTTGAAACCAGTGTTCCTATTGATCATCAACACTTGATGTTCCTTTTTGATCTCCATACGCGTTTTAAGCATTGTGAGCTCGGGAGACTTCTTCATGCCTTGCATATTATAGTTCATCACGAAGCTCTTATAGCTAGGTGGCAGAGACTGCAGAACACGATGGATGCCTAAGTCAATGGGAATCGATATTCCCAAGGACACAAGCTTATCGGCATAACCCGACATCTTGAGTACATGTTCACTAACGGAGTTGTGCTCTTCCATCATGCAACTAAAGAACTTTTCTGAAGCGTTGTAGCTCTCTACAGCAGCATGTGTGTCGAAAATCATTTTCAACTCACCCATTGTATCAAAAGCATTGCCATTTTTGAAACGCTTTCGAAGTTCTGGCTCTAGCCCATACAATATGCCGCAATGAACTAAGTTGTGGTCCTCCTGACGAGTCTGATAGACATTCTTCTCCTCGTCAGGGGCATCATCTAAAGGTGGGGGGCCTAACGGCGCTTCTATCACATATTGCTTTTGTGCAGCAGAGAGGAGAATCCTCAAATTCATGGCCCATTCGGTAAAGTTGCTACCGTTCGTTGCAAGTTTCTCTTTCTCCATGAACACATTAAAATTAAAAGCAGGTGGTGCCATCTACAACAGAATTTGTAAAGTTTACACTAAGTGTATGATAGATTGAGTTCAACTAATGCATATTACGAATAAACTCCCACTCAAAAACGACATCCCTCGTGCCTTTTTGGTGATTACATGAACCAAATCCACTACACCAAGTCCGATCATCACGTGAGTCGGTGTAGCTTCAAAGGCGAGCATCAAATGGGCATCATATCAACTATATGACTCATGATTAACCTTTCGGTCCGTGTTCCGAGGCCATGTCTGTACATGCTAGGCTCGCCAAGTTAGAACCTTAGTATTCACATGTGTAACTGTTTTACACCCGAAATATGGTCGTGGATCCAAGAACACCCGATCATCACGTGATGTCTTGGAGCGACGAAAAACATAATCGGTGCATACTAAAGGAAGAACACATTCTTATCTTGATATTTAAAAGAGGGATCATCTTATTATGCTAACAAAGCGCTAAACAAGCAATATAAGATGCTATCAAACATCACATGTTTATTAGTGAAATGATATGGATCCCGCATATGATCTCTATCATGTGCACCGTGGTATGATCACTATAATACCTATATGTGTAAGTGCAAGGTCTATGGAGATTACACGTTATGTATGTTGTAAGAGTATCATCTCATACTTCTACTTACAACATCACCATATCATAACACTAGCCCAGCAACAATCTAAACTAGATGCTTCTAATTTATCCATTGCAAGTTTTACGTGGCTTAGGGCTTTCGAGATAGAACCGTTCTTACCTACGAACATGAACCACAACGATGATAACCAAATTGTTGACAATTCGTTTGCAAAATAGATATTGACTATAGTAGGAGAGACAGACACCCGCTGGCCACTTATGCAAACTAGTTGCATGTCAAGCGTGGAACAGGTCTCATGTGCGAGGACATGTAAAGTTTGTCCGGGCCGCTTCATCCCACTATGCCACCAATATCCAAAATTACAACAAAGGAGCAACAACATGATCATCATAGCCCACATACTCATATGTGTACTACCCGTGTAAAGCATCTACGCATAGATCCGGCTCTGATACCACTGTAGGGTTCGCAGCATAGAAAACAAAAATTTTCCTACGATGGGAACTAAGTACCAAGATCTATCTACTAGATACAAACAACGGGCGGATGTATATCCGTAGTGAACATACCCTTGAAGACCGACAAAGCTTAACGAGTTCAACTCGTGGTTGATGTAGACGATCTCTTGCTGATCTCAAGATCGAGAGGAAGTCCTAGCGTCACAAAGCAGCAGCGCATCCGTGCTCGCACACACGTACAAGAAACCGGGCAACCTCCGTCCCCTCGCTCCAGCGATGCAGCGGAAGCACAACCCTTTCTTGCCGAATAGCCACCGGGAACATGTATCTCGCTAGTCCGAGACCATGGGGGATAAATTCTAGAGGGGGGAGAGATCCTCCACGATGAGGTGTGAGAGACAAGTGAGAGGAGGGGCTCCTTTTATAGGAGGAGGGGGGGCACCCAAGGGGGTGGCCGCCGGCCATGGGGGCTGCCCCCTCCCCTCCTTCATTCATGTGGGTGGACACTCCACTCACAAAATGTCCTTTAAATTCCCTCCACTCAAAAGTCCACTCAAATTCCCATTAAATTTCCACCAAATTTAATGCAAACTCTCATTAAATAAAACTCTTTTATTTTATTCAGAATTTTGTCAATTACTTTAATGACAAACATTCACAAATAACCCCTTGCTAGAATTCCATTTCACATACATAACCACTTTATGCAATTTCACCCGAAAACCTGTTTTGGTATCTAGTGAAATAAATTCTTGCGCTTGTTTATTCTTTCGGCATGAAACATTTGCTCCAACTGGATGTCAGTGTCCCTTAAATGTGTCACCCTACGGTTCGCGAATAATGCGGACATGATCGAGACCCTTCTCCGATCAATAATCGATAGCGGGACACGAGATCCATCTTGACTCCCACATTCAACGATGACTTTTCCTGTGATCGTCGGAACCTTTTATGCTTGTATCTTAATCCCTTTGTTTCACGATATATTACATGTCCGAGATTCGATCATCGGTATCTCCATACCTAGTTTGATCTCGTTACTGACATGCACTCTTTTCTCGTTCCCGTGATATAACATTCTAGTGATCAAATCACTTGCTTGCAAGCTAACCAATGTGATATCACCGAGAGGGCCCAGAGCATATCTATCCATCATTGGGATGAACAAATTCCACTCTTGATCCATGATTCTCAACATAACACTTTAGTAGCTTTGAAGCCATCTTTATAATCACACAGTTACGGAGTGACATTTGATGTCAACAAGAAACTCTTCCGGTGTTAGTGATTGGCATGATCTCATGGTCTAAGGATTAGGACTACTTCGTAGTTTGTTTATAGCAATATAAACTCAATGAATTTGATCGTAATGCTATACTTCGGATGAATGTTCATCACACCATTACACTAATGTTGTGATCTCGTTATTAACAACATCCAATGTCTATGATCAGGAAACCGTGATCATCCTGTTAATCAACGAACTAGTTTATGAGAGAGGCATAACTAGGAACTTTCTGTTTGTTTATTAAACACACATGTATTAACGTTTCCGTATTAATAAATTATAGCATGCAAAATAAACATCTATCATATACTTCGAATACACATAATAAACATTTTATTATTGCCTCTGAGGGCATATTCCCTTCACGGACACTGAGTGCTTCTATTGCAAGGACAAGGGTCACTCAAAGCGCAACTGTCTGAAGTACTTAGTGGACAAGAAGGCTGGCACCATCAAAGGTATATTTGATATACATATTATTGATGTTTTCCTTACTAGCCCTCGTTGTAGTGCCTGGGTATTTGATACTGGTTCAGTTGCTAATATTTGTAACTCGAAACAGGAGCTACGGAATAGACGGTGGCTAGCGAGGGATGAGGCGACGATGCGTGTTGGCAACGAATCAAAAGTTGATGTGATGGTTGTCGGCACGCTCTCCTTAGTTTTACCTTCGGGATTAGTTTTAAACCTCAATAAATGTTATTATGTGCCTGCGTTGAGTATGAACATCATATCTGGATCGTGTTTATTGCAAGACGGTTATTCATTTAAATCGGAGAATAATGGTTGTTCTATTTATAGGAGTAACATCTTTCATGGTCATGCACCTGCTATGAATGGTTTATTTCTTTTGAATCTCAAAAGCAATGAAACACACATCCATAACATTGAGGCTAAGAGATGCAAGGTAGATAGTGATAATACGACTTATTTGTGGCACTGCCGTCTAGGTCATATTGGTGTAAAACGCATGAAGAAACTCCATTCTTATGGACTTTTGGAGTCTCTTGATTTTGAATCATTTGACACGTGCGAACCATGCCTCATGGGCAAGATGATCAAAACCCCGTTCTTCGGAATAATGGAGCGAGCAACAGACTTGGTGGAAATCATACATACCGATGTATGCGGACCAAATGAGTGTTTTGACGCGCCGTGGTTATCGCTATTTTCTCACTTTTACTGATGACTTAAGTAGATATGGGTATATCTATTTAATGAAATATAAATCTGAAATATTTGAAAAGTTCAAAGAATTTCAGAACGAAGTGGAAAACCATCGTAACAGGAAAATTAAATTTCAACGATCCGATCATGGAGGTGAGTATTTGAGTTATGATTTTCTCACGCATCTTAATGCAAGCGGAATCGTTTCACAACTCACGCCACCCGGGACACCACAGCGCAATGGTGTGTCCGAGCCTGGAATCGAACTCTATTAGATATGGTGCGATCAATGATGTCTCTTACAGATTTGTCGTTATCATTTTGGGGTTATGCATTAGAAATCGCTGCATTCACTTTAAATAGGGCACCATCTAAATCCATTGAGACGACACCGTATGAAATGTGGTTTGGTGCTAAACCTAAGTTGTCGTTTCTTAAAGTTTGGGGATGCGAAGCTTACGTCAAGAAGTTGATGTCGGACAAGCTCGAACCCAAAGCGGAGAAATGCGTCTTCATAGGATACCCTAAGGAAACGATTGGGTATACCTTCTATCACAGATCCGAAGGCAAAGTCTTTGTCGCAAAGAACGGATCCTTTCTTGAGAAGGAGTTTCTCTCGAAAGAAGTGAGTGGGAGGAAAGTAGAGCTAGACGAGGTTATTGAACCTTATCTTGAGTTGGAGAGTAGCGCGACTGAAATTGTTCCAGTGCCGTCTGCACCAACAATAGAGGAAGCTAATGACAAGGATCATGAAGCTTCGGACGATGCTACTACTGAACGTCGCAGGTCGACAAGGTCGCGTGCCCCTCCTGAGTGGTACGACAACCCTGTCTTGACTGTCTTGTTAGTAGACAATAGTGAACCTGCGAACTATGAGAAAGCAATGATGAGCCCAGACTCTGAGAAATGGCTAGAGGCCATGAAATACGAATTGGGATCCATGAGCGAAAACCAAGTATGGACTTTGGTGGACCCTCCTAGCGACCGAAAGGCCGTTGAGTGCAAATGGATTTTCAAGAAGAAAACAGACGCAGATGGTAATGTTACTATCTATAAAGCACGGCTTGTCGCGAAAGGTTTTCGACAAGTTCAAGGTGTTGACTACGATGAGACTTTCTCTCCCGTAGCAATGTTTAAGTCCATTCGGATTTTATTAGCAATTGTTGCATTTCATGATTATGAAATATGGTAGATGGATGTCAAGACTGCGTTCCTCAATGGCAACATTGATGAAGAGTTGTATATGATGCAACCCGAAGGTTTTGTCGATCCTAAGGATGCTGATAAAGTGTGCAAACTTCAGCGTTCCATTTATGGACTGAAGCAAGCATCTTGGAGTTGGAACCTTCGTTTTGATCAAGTGATCAATAGCTTTGGATTTGTTACAAATTGCTACGAAGCTTGTATCTACAAGAAAGTGAGTGGGAGCTCAGTGACATTTTTGGTACTATATGTGGATGACATATTGATTATCAGAAATGACATTGACATGCTTAACGATGTGAAGACTTATTTGAACAAATGTTTTTTAATGAAAGACCTAGGGTAAGATGCTTATATATTGGGCATCAAAATCTATAGAGATAGACAAAGACGCCGGATAGCTTTAAGCCAAAGTACATACCTAGACAAAGTTCTGAAAAGGTTCAGAATGGATAAGGCAAAGAAAGGTTCAGTGCCTATGTTGTCAGGTAAGATATTGAGAAGGGATCAGTGTCCAGCTACGGTAAACGATAGAGAAGTTATAAGCAAAGTGCCTTATGCCTCGTCCATAGGATCTATTATGTATGCCATGCTATGTACTAGACCGGATGTGTCCAATGCTCTTAGATTGACGAGCAGATACCAAAATGATCCAGGAGTGGAACACTGGACAGCCGTGAAGAACATCCTAAAGTATTTAAATAGAACTAAAGAAATGTTCTTAGTCTATGGAGGTGATGAACAACTCGTCGTAAAAGGTTACGTCGATGCTAGTTTCGACACCGACAAGGATGATTCTAAATCTCAGACAGGATACATTTATATTTTGAATGGAGGAGCTCTGAGCTGGAGAAGTTGCAAGCAAAGCGTGATCACGGGATCTACAGTAGAAGCGGAATACATGGCTGCTGCAGAAGCGTCAAGTGAAGGAGTTTGGATCAGGAACTTCATCACTGAGCTTGGTGTGGTTCCAAGTGCCTTGGACCCACTGGAGATATTGTGTGACAACACTGGCGCCATAGCACTGGCTAAGGAACCAAGATATCATCCAAAGACGAAGCATATCAATCGCAAGTTTCATACAATTCGAGATTATATAACAGATGGAGATCTGAAGATTAGCAAAGTACATACGGATCTAAATGTCGCAGATCCATTGACTAAACCTCTTCCATGAGCAAAACATATCAGCACCTTAGTGCCATGGGTGTTAGATTGTTGCCAGATGTAAACTAGATTATTGACTCTAGTGCAAGTGGGAGACTGTTGGAATTATGCCCTAGAGGCAATAATAAAGATTTTATTATTATAATTCTTGTTCATGATAAAGTTTATATTCCATGCTAGAATTGTATTAAACGGAAACTTTGATACTTGTGTGGTTTATGAACAACGCCGTGTCCCTAGTACGCCTCTATGGACTAGCTCATTGATTAATGATGGTTAAGGTTTCCTAACCATAGACATGAGTTGTCGATTAATAATGAGATCATATCATTGGGAGAATGATATGATGGACATACCCAAATCAAGCAGAGCAATTAGATCGTGTCATCATGTTCATCTTTGCGAAGCTTTTTCTTATGTCAAATATTGTATTCCTTAGACCATGAGATAATGCAACTCCCTGGTATCGGAAGAAAGCTTTGAGGTCATCAAACGTCATCCTATGAGAGGGTGATCATAAATGTGTCTCTCAGGTGATCGGAAAGTACTTGTTGGGTTGTATGTATCGAAATAGGATTTGTCCCTCCCAAGTCGGAGAGATATACTTCGGGCCCACTTTCGTGTCGATATCAACACCGCTTGCAAGCACGTGGTTAAGGAGTTAATCACAAAGTGATATAGGATTACGACGAGTAAAGTACTTCTTTGTGAGCGAGATTGAACTAGGTATGATGGTGCACGATCAAATCTCGAGCAAGTAAAATATCGCG
Source organism: Avena longiglumis (assembly GCA_030063025.1). NCBI lineage: Eukaryota > Viridiplantae > Streptophyta > Magnoliopsida > Poales > Poaceae > Avena > Avena longiglumis. Next base: position 93,907,431 of record CP125978.1, on the reverse strand, counting down.
AGACGAAGGGAATATATATATATATATGGGATTGATTGAATCTGGCATCGTGGTTCATCCGATATGATCATCGATGAGTATGTGGGAGTCAATATGGGTTTCAGACCATTGTTGATTATTGATAGAAGATCATGCGCATATTCTCGAACCGTCGTCACACACTTAACGTGCCTCGACGCTAGGATAGAATGGATAATTGGTTTATGAGTTTTTGTTCGGAGTCTCGGATGAGATCCAAGATGTCACGAGAGGTTCCGGAATGGTCCGGAGAATAAGATTCATATAAGGGAAAGCAATTTTTGGATTTCGGAATTGTTTCGGATTGTACCGGAAGCTTCTAGAACCTTCCGGAGTGGGACCAACGTGGCCCCACTTGTCGGGAGGGGGCGTGGGACTACGAGGGAGTGCCCTGGCCGCATTGGGACAGGGGCACAAGGACCCATAGGCCGAGCCAGCCAAAACCCTAGGGAAACCCTAGGGAAACCTTCTAGAAGGAGGGGGGAAACTTGCCCCCTACTCCAACCCTTTGGGACGCCGCCCTAGGGCTTGGAGGAGGGGCCAAGGGGTCCGGCCAGCCCCCTATATATAGAGGGCAGGGGCGCAACCCTCCTTCCCCACTCCTTCAACCCTAGTCGCCATACTGCTGCCCTCCAGATCTCTCTCTCTCCCGACTGCGCGTAGGCGAAGCCCTGCCGCAGAAACTCTCCACCTTTGCACCACGCCGTCGTGTTGTAGATCCAATCTATATCTCCACCCCACTTGCTAGACCGAGGAAGGAGGAGACGTCGAGGTGCCGTATGTGTGCATCTCTCGGAGGCATCGCCACTTGCGGTGTTGGATCGGATCGGATCGCGAGGAGGAGAAGCTAGTACGACTACATCAACCACGTTTCGTTGAACGTTCTGCTGTGCGAATCTTCAAGGGTATGAAGATCTCATCTATTCCCCCTCGTTGTTTGCATCTCCTAGATTAGATCTTGGCTTCCCCGTTCGCATCCGTAGAATTTTTTTGATTTACTATGCTGCGAAACCCTTCAATTATAATAAACTATGTCTTGATTCTAGCCATAACATTGGTCATTTGACCCGTAAGCCAAGAAACCTCGAATGAGATAGGTCATTTTGTGAAGGTTTTTTGAGACATAATAAATATACTAAATTTTATATTTTCCTTCTGACTATGTCACATAATATGACACGACGCGAAGGTTTCGCATTGTTTCGATCGTTTTTGAATTTTTTATGTCCGTTTTAAAATATCATCAAACTTTGTCGAACGACGGGCATGGATATTCTTAGCTCAGGGCCGAGCCTCACTAAACTTGCATTGGATCTTTGATAAAATAGCATATTGTATGATTTTTGTAAAAAAACATGAGCATCAGATCATGTACCTGTAGTTTATATCTGACCCACTTCCTACCGATTCAGCAGGAATTTGTCTTTTTCACCAGAGGTGGACGGAAAGGTTTCAAATCCCCCTGTTGGGACATTGTCCATATAAGGTGGTCTAGTATTTTTGTAAAATATGGTGGTAGTATTTTGAATTATCCATTTGGTGGTTGCTTCACAAAACCGTCTGTTTTTTGTGCTCGAAAAATGAAAAATACCTTTTTGGTGCGACAAAATGGAAAACTTCCTCATGCAACATTGTTCGCCATTCTATGATGCATATGTATGCACAATATGAGGACATTATCACAAACTATGCCTTGATTCTAGCCATAACATTGGTCATTTGACCCGAAAGCCAAGAAACCTCGAATGAGATAAGTCATCTTGTGAAGGTTTTTTTGATACATAATCAATATACCAAGTTTGATATTTTTTCTTCTAACTATGTCACATAATATGACACCACGCGAAGGTTTCACATTGTTTCGTTCATTTTTGAATTTTTTATGCCCGTTTTAAACTATCGTCAAACTTTGTCGAACGACGGGCATAAAGATTCTTAGATCGGGGCCAAGCCTAGCTAAACTTGCATTGGATCTTTGATAAAATAGCATATTGTGAACCTAAAAGTGATTTTTGTAAAAAAAACATGAGCATCGGATCATGTACCTGTAATTCATATCTGACCCACTTCCTACCGATTCGGTAGTAATTTGTCTTTTTTACCAGAGGTGGACAAAAAGGTTTCAGATACCCCTGTTGGGACATTGTCCATATAAGGTGATCTAGTATTTTTTTTAAATGTGGTGGTAGTATTTTGAATTAGCCATTTCGTGGTTGCTTCACAAAACCGTTCGTTTTTTGTGCTCGGAAAATAGAAAATGCCTTTTTGGTACGACAAAACGGAAAACTTCCTCCTGCAACATTGTTCACCATCCCATGATGCACAAGTATGCACAATATGGGGACATTATCACAAACTATGTCTTGATTCTAGCCATAACATTGGTCATTTGACCCGAAAGCCAAGAAACCTCGAATGAGATAGGTCATTTTGTTAAGGTTTTTTTTGATACATAATTAATATACCAAGTTTGATATTTTTCCTTCTAACTATGTTACATAATATGACACCACGCGAAGGTTTCGTATTGTTTCGATCGTTTTTCAATTTTTTATGCCCGTTTTAAGCTATATATAATATTTTATATTTCACTTAATTTTTATTTACAAATGTGTAATATTCGAGTTTATATAGATAGATCTTATTTTTCTGCAAATTTTGATATATTATTTGTATTTTTCCGAATTATAATGATTTAGTTATGATTTTTCAAATTTTAATAAGGTAAAATAAAAAATAGCTACGCCGAGGGCAGCCGTCGGCGTATGCTACGCCGAGGGCGGATATGCCGATGGCAATTCTACGCCGACGGCTGCTTGGCGGGGCTGGCCTGGACGATGGCTACGCCGACGGCCCCGATGTTTGGCCGTCGGCGTAGCGACCGGCCGTCGGCATAGCTTCCTATTTCTGTAGTGAAAAGAAGCTCAATATTATGAAGGCTACGCCAACATGAAAGGAAAGTGGTTCTTCTAAGAAATTACTTGGACGCTTAGAGCGCGGATTCAGTATGAAGCCAACGTT